>CM053325.1:56737494-57223920 GCA_028583605.1 Dastarcus helophoroides | reverse complement strand
AAACATGATTGCCAAAATTTTAAATTTAAAAGTTCCTCGTTTTTTTCTGAAATTTCGTCATTTCTCAAAATACGACTTTTCCTGAAAATTTCGCCCTTTTTTGATTCCGAAAATTTCAAATTGTTTATTAATATTTGCCTTTTTTTTAAAATCTGATCGATCTTTTGACAAAGAGGTTTAATTTTTAGAAATTCAGAATTTTTGTGAAAGGACAAAAATTGCTTTGTAAATTTCAACCCTTTTTTAATCCAAATTTCTGGTAGTTTCAACTTGTTTGTCAAAATTTTGATGTGTTATCACAATATTTGACATTTTCTGACGTCTGTTGAGGCAAGGTAGGGAGCCTATCTTTCTCTGACTCGTCCAGAGAGTCCAGAGAAAATAAATATTCGATTTTTCTCTTAAAATTTCTCTTTTTCTGAATTTCGAAGTTTCTTTAAGATTAAATGCTTTTTCTCAAAATTTAGATCTTTTTTGCAAAATTTCTCTTACAATATCGTCTTTTTCACGGGGTTTTGACTGTTTTTTTGACATTTTTAAATTTGACTTTCTTTAGATAATTTTTTATCCATTTCAAAGTTTTCTCGACTTTTTTTTTAAATTCCGATATTTTTCTGAACATTTACCAAAAATTTCGATTTTTTAGATTCCGATTTTTTTAGAAACTCTGACTGGTTTCCTAAAATTTGCCTTTTTGAGGAAATCTTGATTTTTATCTCAATATCCGATATTTAATATTTCAATAAATTTTTTCTATTTTTTAAGTTAAATAATTTTAGACAACAGTGCTTTAGATTTTCACTCACTGTGATGGAAGCTAGCATTCAATGAGTCGATGTCGATGGAGTTCTTTTAAGGGCAATTCTAGGAAAACCACAACGTAATTAAGTTTCGGAATTTTTTGGAAGTTAGCCGCCTATTTGAAAGGACAAAAATTTCTTTGTAAATTTCAAACTTTTTTTTAATCCAAATTTCTGGTAGTTTTAACTTGTTTGTCAAAATTTCGATGTGTTATCACAATATTTGACATTTTCTGACGCCTGTTGAGGCAAGGTAGGAAGCCTGTCTTCCTTTGACTCGTCCAGAGAGTCCAGAGAAAATAAATATTCGATTTTTCTCTTAAAATTTACTCTTTTTCTGAATTTCGAAGTTTCACTAAGATTGAATGCTTTTGGTCAAAATTTAGATCCTTTTTGCAAAATTTCTCCTGCAATATTGTCTTTTTCTCGGGGTTTTGACTACTTTTTTTTTAACTTTTTTTTATTTTGACTTTCTTTGGACAATTTTTTGTCGAGTTTTCTCGAGTTTTTTTTCAAATTCTGATGTTTTTCTGAACATTTACTTAAAATTTCGATCTCTTAGATTCTGTTTTTTTTAGAAACTCTGACTGGTTTCCTAAAATTTGCCTTTTTCAAGAAATCTTGATTTTTATTCCAATATCCGATATTTAATATTTCAATAAATTTTTTCTGTTTTTTTTTGGTAAATTCATCTTTTTTTTTTCTAAAATTTTGAATTTTTCTGAAATAGTATTTTACCTAAAATTCGCCTATTTCTCAAAATTTGTCTTTTTCGAAGTTTTCATTTTGTTTTCAAAATCCTACTTTTTGGACTTTTTCAAAAATGGTTTATTTATTTCAATATTTTGTCATTTTCTTGAATATTTGTTTTTTTCAATAAACTACGACTTTTAGATCAAATGGTTTTATGGTTTTGAACATGTTCACTTTTCTGTTGTAGCGAAAAATATTTTTGTTTATTTCTAGAAAAAGATTTCTTGTAGATTCAACATCTTTACTGGATTTTAAATTTTGAGAACAATGTTTTTGAATCTTGCAATTTTTTTTCTCAGAGTTGGACTTTTTTTTAAAATTGCGTCTTTTCACAAAATTCGATCTTTGAAAATTTGGATTTTTTTTTTGAATTGTGCACATTTCTCGAGTTTTTGAGAAAGGTGAGGTTTTTATTTTCAATATGATTTATTGAAAATTTCAACTTTTTAAATTTTCCTCTTAAAATTGGATTTTCTTTTGTAAATTTGGAATGTTTCCTAGAAATTTCAATATTTTATTGTAATTTGCAACGTAATTTTCAAAAATTCTGTTTTTTTTTCGAAATCTTTGTTTTTTCTGATTTTTTTATAATTGTATTCCCGATAATTTCAACTTGTATAAAATTCATATTATTCTCCAAATTTTGACTTTTAACTCAAAATTTAATTTTATCTGTTTCTGGACATTTCCATTTAAAATTGAATTTTTTCCAAAAATTTAGACTTCTTCACAAAATTCGTGTATTTTTTAAAAATTGGATCGCAATATTAATAGAAATCTAAACAATCTGAGAAGAATATTTTAAAGAAATTTTAGAAAAAAGATTTCTTGAAAAATTTCAAAAACATGACAAAATTGAAATAAAATAAAAATTCTGAAATCATTATTTTTAAAAGTTGCATTTTTTACCCGAATTACCAGTATTAAGCTTTATTGAGCGATAATTTTTGAGATTATATCCTAAAAATTTATATTTCAAATTGGGAAAGTAAACCGATTTTTGTGAGCAGCAAATGTTTTCGTTACTTTAATTAATCCAAAACTGACATATCTTCGAGTTATTCATTAGAAATATACAGGGTGAGTCACTAAGCGGGAATCGGTCTTTGGTAGGCGTATCGTTCAAAATATCGAAAAAATGTTTTGAATAAAAGTTCAAAATAAAGTTCTCAATAACCTAAAATTATTGCCAAATATGGCGGCCTTCCGGTTGCACCGAAAATGAACGCAACTTTCTTATTTTAAATAGAACACCCTATGTATTTTTACATTTTTTAATTTCTTGTTAAAAATGAATATGAATTTATTAAGACAACATAGGCCCTTAGTTGAACCGTTTTCGCGTAATTTAATTTTTTTGGTCAAATTTGACGATTTCGAAGCTTGACGCCATTAACGATATTTTCCAAACGCAATGACTCAGAGTTGTGTGGCATACGGTTTTGAATTCAGGAAGAAATGGAGTATTTGTTTACGTCTTTGCTGTTAGCAAGATTTCTTAAATTTCTTCACATCCGTCGACTCAATTCTTCAGTTGTTCAAACATGCATAACTTAATTTTTTCAAATGGAACCACCTATCTTGGATTATCTTATCGGATGCGAAATTAAATTACCTTTTTTTGGTACCAGGTATTGCCACCTCCGTCCAATAATTTTTGAGAAATTTAGAATTTTGTAAAAATTTTAATTAATTTCCTATTATCGCGTTAGCCCTGAATGTCGCGGTTTTGTTTCGTCTCGTTTGTCCGGCAATAACTGACAGTTTATCTCATTGTTGTCGCGAGGTCTTGGTATTAGTACTGAAAGATAATGTTTTCTCAAGAAGAATTGGTCGATATGGTTTACGCCTTGGGCAGTGCTGACAGAAATCCATTTCTTGCCTCAAGAATTTATGCCCAACGCTTTGCCGATCGGAGACATCCAAATTCAGCAGCATTCGCTAAATTGAGAGAGAGGTTTGAGCGAACTGGTAGTACGAAATAAGAGAGAAAGGAGCGTAGAAAACCAACCACGCATGAAGAAAACCAAGTTTTAGTAGCGGCTGCTGTTGTCCAAGATCCGCATTTAAGTACCAGAATAATAAGCACGGAATTACAAATAAGTCAAACCTCGGTTTCACGAATCTTGCGTAAAAATAAGTTTCATCCGTATGGTGTCCAGCTAGTACAGGAACTCAATCAAGCTGATTTCAACAACCGAATGCAGTTTTGTGAGTGGGCGTTACGAAAACTACAAGACCAAAATTACTTTTTGGACAATGTACTATTTACCGACCAATGTACATTTGATAAGAACGGCTTCGTGGGAACACACAACTCCCATTATTACCACACTGAAAAAAAAAACAAGAAAAAAAATTAGTCTATAACTTTAAAAAAGTAATTGTTCGAAATGCGTTGCGCCTACTTCTACGCATTTTCGACACCGACGAATTACCGAATTTACTGCAGCGGATAATTCATGTGAATTTTGTCGCATGTCATTACAGGTTTGCTGATTCCTTAACACCAAATCATTCCTTGTTAAAACTGGAGTAGCATCAACTTTGTCTTTGAGACTTCCTCAGGCATTAAAGTCCAGTGGATTAAGATCTGATGACCTGGGTGACAGGTCACTGGTTCAATACCATTAATCATGTCATGATTCATCTCTTTTCTCCCTAACCGGCAAATCCAACGTTACGGATAATTAGTATTAAGCCAATCTCTTACAGCTATTCCAAAATGTGGGGGGGGGAGCGTCATCCAGCTTTCATGCCTTAGGTTAAAAGGTAAATCGTCGATATAGTCATATAGGTTATTAGTGAGAAAGTCAAGAAATAGTTTCGAGTTTAACCTTCGAGGTGGAAAATGTGGACCACAAACATTGTCAATAATTCCCAGCCAAACATTTACGTTAAATTCATTTTGAAATGATCGTGGCAGAATTTCTCGAGGTTTTTCGTGTGCCCAAAAATGGATGTTATGGTAATTCGTTACTAAACGTATGTTAAATGAAGATTCATCTGTCCACAGAATTTTGCGCAAAAAGTGGGGATTTTCTTCCACCGAATTTAAAAGCCACTGGCAAAACCTTAATCGCTTTTCAGCATCCCCAAAGCAAATTTTGAACGGGCCGTAGGTGAAATGCATATCTGTGGTCATTTCGTAATGTCTGTAATATTTGTTACTTGAATAATCGTAATTGCTGAGCTGTTTTGCGTGAGCTCAGCTTTGGGTTATTATCAAAAATACGAAGAATAGGATTCCGATTATTTCCACAGTTTCTAATCTGTTCATGCTCAATTATTGTCCTAAAAATTATAAGACGACCAAAAAAAACTTTTTTGAATTATCTTTAAAAATAACTGACTTACGGTTCTTTGATATTTAAATTTGTTACGTTCTCTCAATTTGGCGCTGAAAACATTTGTGACGTCATAAAACATGATAGGGAGTCTGGATCGCTTAAAGTCGCCTTGTCTTTACCGTGCTCTTTCAGCTAACACTACTTCGCTGCACTTTGCAAACCTTGTTCCCGTTGGAAACAATCATTATTTCGCCCTAAATAATAACCAGCAAAAATGAGTGCAAAAACTTGCTCATATAAATATTTCATTGTTCCTAAATGTAGAAATACTGCTGTCTCTAGCCCTTTAGGCGTGTTCTTCCGGATCTGCCACGAAACTATTTAATTTTACAAAAGAAATACATATTATATATAATCAATTCCCTTTTACCGTAAGGTGTCGGGATTGGTATTCTCTATTTTATTCACAAAATTTTTTCCATTCCTTTTTGTTTAGCGCTAAAATTTTTGCTCTCGTTTAGGTTTAATTGTCTCTTTCTGATTAATTTATCAATGATGTCATCCCATCTTTCTTTAGGTCTGCCTCTACGTATCCGGTCCGATGTTCTTGCTTCCCATATTTTCTTTACTTGCATGTTATCTTTCATCCTTTGTATATGTCCCCACCAACCTAATTGTTTTTCTTCGACAATTTCTAATACAGGCTTAGCATCCAGTTCTTCCCTCACTTTTTGATTTCTTATTCGATCTCTTCTACTTTTTCCCTTTATCGCTCTTAAGAACTTCATCTCGACTGCTTGTATCCGGCTTTTCATTCTCTCCGTTAAAACCCAGGTTTCACTTCCAAATAGTAGTATCGGCTGGAAGATAGTTTTGTATACCAACATTTTCGTATTTTTGGATATTTCTTTCTTCTTGACTATGGTTGCACACATACTGTAATATGCTTTAAGTGCTTTCTCTATTCGTTCATTGATGTCCCTATCCTGATTTCCTTTATTATCTATTATTACTCCTAAATATTTGAATTCCTTGACCTGCTGTATATCCTTATTTTCCAATCGTATATTTATTTTTTTATTTTCATCTTCTGTTATCCCCATTACTTTTGTTTTATTGACATTTAATTTCATTTGTTTAGATTCTAGAGCATCTTTCCATATTTCTAAGTTAGTTTGTAGGTCTTCGGGTGAATTGGCCATTATTACTATATCATCTGCAAATGCACATTCTTTTATACAGACTTTTTGTAGATTGTAGTATCCTACTTGTAGGCCTGTTGTTTTAGTACATGTTTGTTTGAGTATGTCATCTATCAGGATAATGAATAGTAATGGGCTAAGTACTCCTCCCTGTCGTAAACCATCTCTTGTGTAGAAAGTAGAAGACTGCATATTTCGCTTTCTGACGTAATTTGCATTTTCCTCATATATGCTTTTTATTCCAGCAATTAATTTTCGGCTGACTCGTTGTTCCAAACTTATTCATATTTCTTTTCTGGGTGCTCTGTCAAAAGCCTTTTCAAGATCAATGAACGCTAGATATGCCTCTCCCCGTTGTCTTAATATTTTATCCGTAAGTTGTTTCATCGTGAATATATGGTCCTGTATACTACGGCCTCTTCTAAATCCACTTTGGGATACACTTAATTGCGTTTCTATGACTAAACGGAGCCTGTTTCCTAACACCCTTTCATATATCTTTGCTACCGTGCTCAATAAAGTTATACCACGATAATTTTGGCATTGTTTTCTATCTCCCTTTTTATATATGGGCACAATAACACCTATTCCCCAATCTTTAGGTATGTTTCCTTTTATCCATGCCTTATTACAAATGTTGTACAAGAGTTTTACACCTTTCTTCCCCATGTGTTTAATCATATCTGGTGTTATTCCATCATGTCCGGGTGCTTTTCCACATTTTGTGGCCTTGATTGCTTTTTCAACTTCCTCTATCGTAAGTACTTCATTTTCTTCATCTGCTATTATGTCATTTGTTGTTACTTCTTTGCCTTCTTGTGTCTCTGTTTCCAGTGGATTTAATAGTTCGTAAAAGTATTCTTTCCATCTGTTCATAATTAAATTCTCATCTTTTAGCAACGCACCTTCTTTGCTTGTTATAGTCGTCAATTTCTTTTCTTTTCCTTTTCTTATTGTCTTCACTGCTTTATAAAATAGCTTGCGATCTCCTTTATTTGTCTCCTCCATTTTTTTCCCAAAACATTCCCATGCCTTCTGTTTAGCTTCCAAAACCATTTTTTTTACTTTAGCTCTTCTCTCCTTATACAAAGTGTATTTTTGTGCGGTGTTATTATTTAGGTACTCTTTCCACGCTTGTTTATTTAATTTAACTTCTTTTTTGATTTCATCGTTCCACCAGGCAGTTAACTTTTTATTGGCGTTGGTTGTAATCGTGCCACATGCTTGTTTAGCTGATTCTATTACTACCTCCTTAAATAGTTGCCATATGTCTTCAATATCTTTTTGTTCAATCTCCTTTTCTATATTACTTATTTTTTCCTCAATAATTTGGTGATAATTGTTTGCTATATCTTTTTCTCTTAATCTGTATGTTTTAATATTTTCTTTTTTTACTGGTGCAGTTTCGTGTCGTTCGTTGTCACTCCTACATCTCTTCTTTTTCCTAATTTTTGCTACAACCAGGTAATGATCACTAAATATTTCCGCACTTCTTTTGACTCTTACATCCGTGATCGACTTCCTATTATTTCTTTGCACAAGTACGTAGTCAATTATGGATCTTTCTTTTCTGTTTTCCGCTATTCTGGTACATTTGTGTATATCCTGGTGTTCATAAAACGTATTTGTTATTATGAGATCGTTTAATATGCAATATTCTATCATTCTTAACCCATTGTTGTTTATTTTTGTTTCCCCACAGTTTCCAATCACATTTACATTTCTATTCTCTCTTTTACCCACCCTACTGTTAAAATCTCCCATTACGATAATTTTACCCTTACCTGTCTCTGTGGCCAATGTTAGTTCCTCCCAGAATTGATCTTTATTACTCGCTAAATCATCTTCATTTGGTCCATACACTATTATTATGCATATTCGTTCCCCATATATATCATCAAATTCTATTTTTGGTATTCTTTCAGAAATGCCTTCCCAATTTAGTATATTATCTACTAATCCTTTCTCTATTATGCACCCAACCCCTGCCGCAGCATGTTTATTTTGTTCTACTCCACTGTATATTAAAAGGTGTCTATTTTCTAGCACTATTTCCCCTTGCCCCTTCTTCTTCGTTTCTGTTATTGTTACTATTTGGATCCCTGCCATTTCAAATTCTTCTATTAGTTCCTCCTCTTTTCCCCTTAGTCCTCTAACATTCCATGTTCCCACTTTCCAAATTTCTTTTCCTGTTTTTTCCTTTTTATTTATTTTTCCTATTGTTGTGTTTTTATGTGTTTTCGTATCCATTTTCGTTGCCTTGTTCGTCATCATACTATTTACCTCTTTAGATTTATTGCTCAGTTTTTTGAATTTGTATTTTCTAATTTTTTCTTGATTTTGTTCCATTTCCAAGTTTCTCCATCAACTATTATCTTGTTATATCCCATTTTGATATTCTTACCCATGCGTTTCTCCTCTTCTGCTTTATTTTTTAGTTGTCTCTGCTTCTCCCTTTCTTTATGCGTCAAGTCTTCATTTATGAAAATTTTTTCATTAATTTTTCTAAGCTTTGATTTGTTTTTCATAATCTGTTTCTTTTCATGTTCATTTTGCAGTTTCACAAGATATATATTTCTACCAATGTTGTAAGTTTCTTCAACTTTGGTTTGTATTTCTAATTTTTCTTTAAAGAAATTTTCCATTTCTGTAATTAAAATTGCATTGTCGTTTGTATTTACTGTTAGACCGTTGACAGTTATGTTATTTTTCCTTTTATCTTTTTCGATCCACTCCAAATTATTGCTTATTATTTTTATATCCCTTTTCATTTTCTCGTTTTCTTTTATAATTCTCTCGTTTAGAAATACATAATAATTTTTATCGCCCTTAAACATAAATAATATTTTTGTAAATAAATCGTTCTTACATAAAAAAAAACCTCAAAAAAAACATTGATATCGATATACTGCATAACAGTTACATCACTATACCTCTAGCTAAATACATACCAATTTCTTAAATAACAATTACTATAAACTAATCAATTTCAATTGCTCAGAATGCTGTTTAAACTAAAAACGTTTCTCACAGGGGTGATTTTTGTCAATTCTACAAAGTGTCCCACGATAGAGTACTGATGGGGGATTTTTTTTTTATTTGTGGATTTATGAGAAAAAGTTATTCTTTACAAAAACTCCTGCTTGATCTTAAATCACCGAAAATGACTTTTTCTTTCGAGATTTTTTGTTCAATTATTTGAAAATTTCAAAAAATGGCGAAAAGTAAATTGTTTTTTATTTTTGTGATTTAAGATCAAGCTGATATAAAAAATGATTCTTTCTCGTAAATTCACAAATAAAAAAGAAACCCCTCTTCAGTACTCTATCTTGGTATACGGTGTATGTTAAACCTTCCATTCTTAAATCTTAAAACAATTAACAATATTATTTTTCGTGTAGAGTAATACTTCTTCATAATTTCAAACTAACTATTTATTAAGTGTAATCAGTTTAAAAATTTCTAAGAAAATAGTGAAATAGTCAATTTACTTTGAAAGCTTTGCACCCCGGATTTCTGCATTGATATATAGTGGATTATGTTTTTTTCAATTTATTTAACATTTCTTCGGCCCAGTTTGGAAATATTTAAATTTTTATGGTTTGTTGACAATTTTCTAAACAATTTTTGAAATGCGACTAGGTGATATTTAAATTTATTGAAAACGTCACTTCATGACAGTATTTCAAAAATTGTTTAGAAAATTGTCAACAAACCATAAAAATTTAAATATTTCCAAACTGGGCCAAAGAAATGTTAAATAAATTGAAAAAACATAATATTTCCGGTCAATAAGGGTCTACCATGAAGAAGAGTGGATTATTTGAAAAAAAAAAGAAAATCCATAATCATTGCTACATCAACTTTCGGTAAATTTTTTGAATCACCACGAATAAAAGATTTCCCCATTGTCTATTATTCCTCGATAACAACAAGGTAAAACAATTCATTGAATTCACACAAACCCTAAGGTTTATTAGCTTAGAGGTGGTAACAGCATGCCGGGTCGTGCCTAGTGACGTCATACAACATTTGCGGAGTCGCCTGTGTCATAAATACTTTAAAGTGTAATAACTCAAATTTAAAGATATTAAAATAATTCTTTCAGTATTTTTTTTAATTTACTATGTACTATCACCTAACGTTAAAATTAGTAATACTTTTGATTTGTGGAAACTTCCTAATTGCTGAGCTGCTCTGCGTGAGCTCAACTTCGTGTTATTATCAAAAATAAATAAATAAATAAATAAATAAATAAATAACACGTTTATTTCCAACAGGTACACACCCAATTACAGGAAACATTTGAACTATTAAAATACAAAAGTAAATGAAATTATACGGTACAGAACATTAATGTATATGTATCTTAAATTATATTCGGCTTTCCAGATATGTGCTGATTATAGTTTTTAATTGGTCATAATTAATATCACAATAATTCGAAATGCTATTGAATACATTACACATGTTATATATTGGTGATCTACGCATAATGTTAGTACGGAAATTTCGACAATAAAAACAGTTATTTCCACGAGAATGCTGCCGAGGAACCAAAAAACAAATCTTATTAATCAAAGACATACAGTCAATATTATTATGCAGTAGGTTATATAAAAACGTTAATACAATACAATTTCTCCTATTGCATAAAGAATTCATGTTAAACATATCTAGCAAAATTCTAGTGTCAATACCTCTATCAGGATAAAAACCCTGGGACTTGAAAAACATAAATTTTAAAAATTTTCTTTGAGTCGACTCAATTAGCCCTATATTATTTTGGTAAATAGGATACCATATCAAAGTTGCATATTCTAACTTAGATCTAATATACGAAAAATACAGTACTTGCAAACTTCTAATATTTGAAAAACAATTCCAGTTTCGCCTAAAAAAACCAAGTAACTTGTGAGCGGATTTAGTGGTATGATAGATATGGCTCGAAAAGCTAAGTTTGTCGTCGAATACAACTCCCAGATCTTTCAGTTCGGAGCATCTTTCCAGGGTGTAATTACTGTTATTATAGTCGAATAATATATAATTCCGTTTGCGAGTATAAGTTACTATTTTGCATTTGGATATATTTAATTTTAAGAAATTATTATTGCACCAGCTTAAAATTCTGTTTAGTTGTTCTTGTAAGTAAAAGCAATCGCTAATATTAGTAATGTTATTGTAGATTTTTAGATCGTCTGCAAATAGCAAATGATCGCATTCAATGACAGAAGTTATGTCATTAATAAAAATTAAAAAGAGTAATGGGCCTAGATTTGATCCCTGTGGAACTCCGGAAGTTGTTATATATCTCTGAGATTTGTGGCTTCCATATTCGACAAATTGTTTTCTGGAAGAGAGGTAGGATGTGAACAGTAATATTAAATCCTTAGTGAAACCAAAACCCTTTAACTTGGATAGTATTAAATAATGATCTATTTGATCAAAAGCTTTCTGTATATCTGTGTAAACTACATCCACCTGTCCTCCTAGATCCAAATTGTCGCATATAAAGTCACTTATGGTTGCTAAATTTGTGACTGTTGATCTTTTTAACATAAAACCATGTTGATTTGGTGATATTACTGGACTGACATGGGTGTAAATGTTATTATATAAAATCATTTCAAATACCTTAGCAAAATTACATAAAATAGCTACAGCTCTATAATTTTTAATCATCGATGCATCTCCTGATTTTAGGATCGGACATATTCTAGTAGTTTTCCATATATCCGGGAATTTAGTTGTTTTTATAATAAGATTGTACAAAATACATAGTGGAGATGCGAACACGTTAGCACAGTCTTTAATCACTACGTTAGGAATGTTATCTATGCCAGCGGTCATCTTATTTTTCAATTTTTTTTATTGATTGCTAGATATCATCTTCTGTAATTCGTATTAAGTTGATTTTACTGGATGAAAATGAAAAATCTTTATTAATATTTTCTGGATTGGAATTTTTGTAAACACTAGCAAAGTATTTTGCAAAACCATCCACTACTGCTTGTGGTGAGTCGATAGTTTCGTTATCAATAATCATACTTCTAGGAATTCGAGAGCGACTCCTTTTCAATTGCACAAATGACCAAAATTTAGTTGGATTACGTGTGATTTCATCTTCCGCTATTGAAATGTGATTTTGGTAAGCAGAATCCATTTGCCGCTTAACTTCTGCCCTTAGAGTTTTATACTGATTAAGGTAATGATCATTTTCAAATTTTTTAAAATTCTTATAAGCAACTTCTTTACATCGCAGAGTGTTCTTAATTTTTGTAGTAAACCAGGGTGGAAAAGTTCGATTCTTTTTTCTGTATTTTGGCACACATTCATCCATAATTCCGTATAATATTGTATAAAAAGTTTCACATGCGTCGTTAACATCTATGTAGGATTGCAATTGTGACCAGTCAGTGTGGTATATTCGATTGTATAATTGAGGAAAATTAGCTCACCTGAAATTATAAGCCCTACAGTCCGCATTGAAAGAAAAATTCTCTGTACGAGTTATGTTCAACTGAAAGTTCATAATTAATGATGGATGATGAAAATCTTCTGTAACAAATGGTAATTCATCCTTACTAACCTCACAACTGAAATTTCCAATGATCAAATCTAACATTCTGCCATTTGCGTTCAATACCGTATTATATTGCTTCATATCTAGGAATGCCATAAAATGTTTTATTAATCTAACCTTAGTATCACCTAGATCAGTAGTGTATCTATTTAAATTGAAGTCACCACAAATTAATATTTTACAATTTTTTTGAAAAATCGTTAAGTTTTCAAAAGCATCAAAAAATAGTTCATAAATTACCGTTGGTGTAGAAGGCGGGATATAAATAGCAAAAACAAATAAAACAGTACTATTAACAATTACCTCGCATCCAATGATATCTATACTAGGTACCACAACAACAATACCACTTAAATTGAGTTTAGTAACATTAAAATTGCCAAGAATACGATTCCGATTATTTCCACAGTTTCTAATTTGTTCGTGCTGAACACGTAGACCAAAGTTACGAAAATTTTAATGTGTTCTAATGAAGACAGGAGCATTTGGAATTCTTCAATTTGGATAACGTCTGCGGTATTCACGAATTGCAGCCTCTGCATTTCCATTACAAAATTCGTAACAAAAATGAATATCTGCGTATTCTTCGTTACTAAAAACCATTTTTCAGAATAACGAAGTTTACTAATAATAAATATAGGAAACAATAACGTGAATACAACACAAATTATCACAAAACTCACTAAAAAAGACTCAATTTGTCAAATGCAGATACAAGTTCTTATAACTTGTATCTGCATTTGACAGATAATTTCTTGTCTTAATCTAATGTTTTTTATTAAGTTCCGATAAAAAACTTAAACACACACTTAATCAAGCCTTCCTACTATTAATTGTCGAGGTAGATGTAACGCATTACGTGCAATTACTATTGCAATGTTTTTTTTTCCAATTTTAAGTCACAAATTAATAGTAGAATGCACACATTAAAATTAACATGAACGTAAATTGTTAATGATAGGAATAATATTAATAACATTAATTTAAAAAAAATTAAAATTAAATTAATAACATTATTGTTATTAAAAAAATATTAATATCTTTACATGCTATTAACACTAGAAAGACTGAAACTTAGTATATACCTATATTGCCCAAATGCAGTCAAAATGACTGTGAAAGAATAACTAATGTGGAAAGAAATTTGTTTAAAATTCATTTTTAATATTTTTTATATTATTTACAGGTTATATAACAAGTTATTAGTAAATATTAACAAAAAAAAAGAATTTACTTCACTTGGAAAAAAAATAATTTATGCATTATTATTTGTACATTTTATGCAAATGAAAGTGGAAATCTTTTTATGTGTACATCTTCCGCAAACATATTTTTGACATTTTTTACATATATTATTTGTTTTGTTGTTGTGGCAAAGTCGTACTTGACAAATTTCGCGTTTGTTAGAATGGGTTGCATTTGATGATTTTGCAGTTGATCTTTGTGGGTCTTCATGTTCTGATGAATTTTTCTGTCTTGCAGCTCTGTATTCGGCGGAAAGCTGCTCTGCTAATTGAAACAAGAACTTTTTTCGTTGTATTTGTATTCCTGTCGTTTCTTTGTAAATATTGAAAAATACTTGGAGGGGCCATCTACGAGAACTAGCTTTTACTGTATATTTTCTGGCCGTTTGATCGGCCTTATCAACTCCAAATTTTGTGCTGTTATAAAATTGTATAGGTTCCGGTAACATTTTTTTATTACTTTTGTCAATTTTCACAAATTTATGTTTAAAACTTAGAACAGCTACTCTTTTATGTGGTTTGCTTTTATATATTGTAAGAATACAATTCTCTGATTTATACAGCAGAGTGGAAAAACGAGGCATGTTATCCTTCGTTTGTTTGGCTGCTTTGGGTAATTCTCTTTTATTTCCTCTGATAGTTCCAACTAGAGTTGTTTTTTTGGCCAATAATTTTGTCGCGAGTGACATGCTAGTGAAAAAGTTATCGGTCGTGATATTTCTTCCACAGCTTGTATATGGCTCGACAAGTTTCAGAACAACGTGTTCACTGAGAAGCATTGACGATGGTCGTTGTTCATCTTTCTCCAAATAAGGAAAACCATTCAAAATATATTTGCTACTAACATCTGATGCAAGCCAGAATTTGATGCCAAATTTGTTGGGTTTATTAGGCATACACTGTGTAAATCTGCACCTGGCTTTTGACGGAAATAATTGCTCATCAACTGTTATATTTTGTCCTGGTTGATAGCAAGCTTGACTATTTTCAACGAACTTGTCCCATATTTCCGAAACCAAGGCAAATTTAATTGTTTGTAGGCGTCTACTTCTTTCGGTTCTTTTATCAAAACGAATAAATCCTAGGATTTGCTTGAATTTTTCTTTGGCCATAGTTTTTCTAAAAAATTCGGGACCCCATTTTCCTGACCATAAATAACTCAGTTTTAAATTTTTTGCCTCGTAGGCTCCACGAGCATATAAAATCCCAATAAATGCACGTATTTCCGGTAATGATGACTTCCAATCGTTCCTCAAAATTCGGCGGCCTTCTTCTGTGCACTTTTTTATATGTTTGATAATATAGTTATCTATTATCAACGAGAATGCACTGATAAGGTTATCTGCCATAATGTTCTTTTTTGCGTAGCCTGTTGGCCCTTTCACACCCTTGAAAATACAAGTAGATGGTAACCTTCCAGGAATACTACCTTCGTCAAATTTTGACCATACAGTACCATCGGCAGCTGTTTCGGTCTCCTGAATTGTATTTTCAGTTTCTTCATCAGAGTCTGAACTACTTGGCACCCTACACCTTTTCCTGGGAATATTGATGCCACTTCCATTTTCATCATTGGTGATCGACTCTTCATCGCTATCTTCAGTGTCAGATGTTTCACTTTGAATATAATCCGATTCATTTTCAGATGATAGTTCAGAATTTGTTGCATCAGGTTCTATATCGGAGCATTCTTCACTTATGTTCGTTAGCTTTTCCAATAATTTACTTCTATTCGACATTTCTCTCATGAATTTAGGGTGCAAAGAAATAAAAGAAACAACTTGTTAGGACAAGTATCACTGCATAAAAATTCGAGTAACAAGTTTCAATACAGAGCCGAACTGGTCATATAAGAAATTTACTCAATTCAATAATAAAAATTATTTTATTATTTAAAATTTCCCAAGCAGTCAAAATGACTGCTTTTGGGCAATATAGGTATAATACACGTATATATAACGGAAATAATGGAGGGGGAGGTAACTACAATTATTAATAAATGCATTTATATGTTGTACAAAAAGTCGCAAAATTCTAAGAAATTTTGTCATTATATTCGTAATTGTTTTTCTAATTGAAATTAAAAAGCAGTCAAAATGACTTTCTTGGGCAATCTAGTGTTAACTCAAAAATAGTTCATCTAAGGAAAAAATCACAAAATACACTTTTTGAGCGAAAAACATTATAAAATACAAGAGATTATTAAATTAGTACTTAGGGCCAGTGGCGTAGAAGTTCTGATAGAAAAAAGGGTCACTATACCGCAGATCTACGCCACTGGAAATGTTAGTGAACTTTTATAATAGGGCAATATTAGCCCTTTACGAGATATTTTTTAAATATTACTGTTCATTTGAGATATAAAATAAAGTCGTTTAAAAAATGAAGAGTTTAACACCCTGTATCTCAAAAACAGTACGTTTAAGAGGCATTGTTTATATAAGAAAGTCACATTATTTTTTGATAATCTATTGTTCCTTAAAGTTTCAGCCATAGTTAGCAGACCACTCTGTATATCGGGGTAACATTTCCAATGTCTCCGTTAGTTGCAGGGAATGCGAAATCCGTGAATTTTTTTTAGAATTCAACGCAGAATTAGGAAATAAATACCAAGTTTAAATTCCTAAAAACAAAACAAAAAAATTGGCTGGTAAACATGAGTTTGTGATATGAGCGGATTTTTTTGTTTCCTCTTGATTTCTGTTCATGCGAAAGGTCAACATGACTGAAGACTTTCAGAGATAAACTAACTGTATATAAAGGAATGTCGTGTAAACGTGACGATAAGTGATAATTTGACATCGACATTAATAGCAGCAATGAATTTTAAGATTTGTTTTTTCTTTTTCGCAACTATGCTTCTTATTAAGGTTTACGCCAGTAAGTATTTTTGACATAAACTTACACACTTATTTTAGTTTTCTTAGATTTACTTCCTCTATTAAACGCAGTTCTCTTGATTTTACCAATCATAGCATGTACAACAATAATTGCTCTCAAAATACATTTTTTACGCTTAACATTAAAGCAAAATTACTTTGGGGTGACAAGTATTAACCTTAGGGTATTTCAACCGAACTTCAACGAATTACAGAGCTGTCAGTGTATACGTGGTTGAAATATTAAAAGTCGAAAATTAGAGGAAAACGTAATTTTCCAGTTACATTTTTAATGACACTTCTACAAATTGCAATTTAATCTATAAATTCTATTAAAAGTTATACTTGACCTTCGACCTTTGCATTTTTTTTTGTGATAATTTCAAAGGTGGAGCTTATTTCGAGTTTGAAAATCGAAATTTGGAAATAAAAGTCTAGTATTCGGATTTAACGTAGAAAATCTTTTGGTAGCAAAATTTCACTCCTAAGTGTAACTCTAACCTTAATACCGACATTTTCATATTACATTTTTGAAATTTTTATTACTAACAATTTTATTTCTAAAAATTTTTATTTCCAAAAATTTGAAGATGACCCCGATTTTTTCCATTTTCATGAAATATGAATTTTATCTCCAGACTTTTTCTAATCATTTTAAAATTCAAGAGCATGTCGATTATGAAAGTCAAAAGAATGGCGAGAATATTAGTATTTAGTCTAAAAATTTTGCAATTTTATATTTAATCTTGAAGATTTATCTTTTTTTTGAAAATGATGACCTTATTTTGAAAATTTCGATTTTTACCATAAGGAATTTCGGGGGAAAAGTCATTTTGAGAAAAAAATAATGCTTAAGATTCTTTTTTATATCATTTTAAGGTTTTTTTTCCAAAAGCTTGCTTTCTTTTTAATTTCGCGCTAAATCTTGCCTATTAATTTACGAGTATTTAAAATTTTGGAAAGAAAGTCGAATTTGAAGTTAGGATTTGGTTATTTAGTAACAACAATTTTCTACCAACTAAATTTTCCGAAATTTTGAACTTTCCGAAAATGTTTTACTATATTTTATTTCCTTCATTAAAACCAGGACTTCGAACCGGAACTGAACCGAAAACCGGAAACCGGAAAAAAAACCCTTATTTTCGTCGGAAGAAAACTGGAGCGAAACCGGAAAAAAATATCGGTTTATTTCGGTTCGTTGGTTTTATGTACTTGAAACAGTTTTTATTTTAACCTTATGTTTGGAATTTTTTCTTAGAAATTTCAATTTCTTTTTCAAAATTTTTCACAAATCCGTGCAACTTTGATTTAAAAATTAGGAGTTTACTTTTAGTCTGTTATTTCTGTTTAAAAATTAAATTAGAAATTAACAACTTCCACAGTTATTCTCAAAATTTTAAGCCAAATTAGAATTTTAAGTTTTTAAATTTTTTTTTCAAAATTTTCAACATTTTCTTGACTTTTATCTGGATATTACTTGAAATATTTATTTTCTTCTCTTAAAATTTAAAGTTTAAAATAAAAAATATCCTCCGTTGTAATTTTAAAATAAAGCAAGAGCATGTTTTTCATTCAAGCTAGGGAAAATCGGCTTTCTTTACGATTTTATTTACAAATACGAGTTTTTCTGGAAATTTAAACTTTTTGTAGAAAACTCCAAATTTACTTCTTTCCTTAAACTTCGATCCTCCTTTCATAATTTGATATATCTCTTTTTTGAAGTTATTAGTCAATTTTTCGATTTTTCGTCTATTTATTTTTTCAAATTCCACTTTAGTATTTAATTTTGTTTTCGAATGTCAAATTTAAATTCCTATGACTTCCTAAAATATCCTAAAATTACAAGATATGGTTTTTTCCTTAAAATTTTCGCTGAAATTTCGCCATTTTAAAATTAACCTTGAAATTTTTAAATTTTGAAGCAAAATTTCAGGGAAACACAATATTATATTCCAATTTAAAGCTGGAAACTTTTTTGGTAAAATTGAATCTATAAATGGTGACATTTTAACTAATTTAAACTTTCAACGATTTTGTTTATGCTAAAATAGTAAATTTCATTCTATAAATTTTGATTTTTTTTCTCAAAATTTCGACTTTAGCCTCGAAATTGCGCTATTTTTTCTGATTGTTTAGAATTTACACGTCAAAATTGTATGCTTTTTAAAATATTAATTGTTTTCGCCACACTTCCGCTATAAACTCAAAAGTTCGGCCCTTTACTCCTTGAAATTTTGTGTCAAAAATCGATTCTCAAAATGTTAAATCTCCTCACAAAATTTTTAGCTACAGCTTGAATTTTTCCTATAATTTCGTCTTTAAAATTGAAATTCGCGTTTTTTTTGGGGAAATATGTCGTTGATCTCAAAATTTCAATTTTTCTGTGGAAAATTGAAGTTTTGAAATAATTGAAATTACATTTCTTGTGGATTCTTTATTTTTACGCTTTAAATATACATTTAAAATAAAAATTTCAAATTTTTGCTGAAAATATTGGCAGAAATTAAGAGTTCAAATGAAAAATGCGAATTTGAATATTTTGCTATTTTTAATTTTGGATATTAATTCAAAATCTGGAAAGGATATCGAAATTCCAAGAAAAAAATTAACACATTGGAAAAAGTCTAAATTTTGAGGAACAACTAACTAAATTTATGACTAACAATTTTTCAAAATTAATCTCACAATTTCAGGTCCTGGAAATTTTCGAATTTTCGAGCTAAAACTCGAAACTTCCAAACTTAAGGTTGTAGGCCGAGTCTTACCTATAAATTTCGGGAAAATGTCTAGAATTAAAGAATAAAAGTCAACATGTCGATAAAAAGGGTTAATACTTGCTAGAGAAAGAATACATTTTATTTAAAGTCAATATTTTGAAGAAAAAAATAATAGTAAAAAGTACATACAAATTTAAATTTGAAACTTCAAAAGAAAAAAAGTTAAAATATCGAAAGAAGGTAAATACACTAACCAAAACTTTCCGAAAAATTTTACTTTGCTTTTTAGAAATTTTTAAGTTTTTAGCAACATTTGCAACAAAAAAATTGAATATTTGGGTTTGAGGTCAATATTTCCAAATTAAGGTATACATTTTGAAAATTCTTCTGTTATAATGTGAACTTCTTTTTTTGAAATTTTGACTGTTTTATCAAAATCTCAATTTAATACTTTCTATTTTATATGTTTTGCTCTTTTTCATTTTCATTTATTTTTTTCATTTGCTCTTTTTAATCCAAAGTTCAAGAAAGTAAAGTCAAAACAGCAAAAATCAATTTTGTTAGAAAAAGCGAATCAAAGTCATAACTTCGCTAGAAAACCAACATTATGAAAGGGAAGTCTCTCAAATTTTCGATTTGAATTCGATAAACTTTTGAAAAATCAAAAAATGGGTCACCTGGAATTGAACCGAAAACCGGAAAAACCGTTATAACCGATATAAATTTTTTGCTGCAACAAAAACCGAAAACCGAAACGAAAAAAATAACGGTTCGAAGCCCTGATTAAAACTCAAAATTTTTAAGTTTTCCATTTAGATGTTTTTTCTCCATAATTTCGATTTTAAATGTGAAAATTCGGTTTCGCTTACCAGCACTTGTAATTTTTTTCAGTTTGTATCATTCTCAGTGGCGGCTCGTAGCTAAAAATAATGTGGGTGCTGCGACAGTGTTCAAAGTTTTAAAATTTTTAAGATTTCGACATTTTGAAAACGTTATTTTTGAAAATTTTAGATTTCTTTGAAAACTTGACAATGAAAATTTTTGATAATGTTGCGTTTTTTGAAACGTTATATGTTTTCCAAATTTCGACTGTATTGCAAAATTTAGATTTTTTCTTGTAATCTCGACCTTATTTTATTTATAAGTATTGACTTTTCTAAAAAAACTGTTAACACTCTTTTAAAAATATCCGTATTTTCGTAAATATTTAGACTTTTTCGGTTCTGTTTTTTTTTGAAAATTAATTTATACATTTTTTTTTAATTTTTAGCAATTCTTACTTTTTCTGAAAACGTAAATTTTTTCAAAAGTCTACTTTTGACTTTTTCGACTTTTTTCTAAATTACATATTAGTTTATAATTTTTTTTTTAAATTATAATTTTTTATTGAAAATTTCGATTCTTAATAATTTCGACTGGTTTTTATTTAAATGTCAACTATTTTTCAAAAATTTGACTTTTTTTGCTTAGTTTCAATAATTTTTTGGTTTTTTTGGTGAAAATTTTGCTACTTTTTAGTTTTAAAAACTTTTTCAAAATTTCGATTTTTTTTGAAAATTTTAAAACTTTCGAAATGTTTGACATTTTTTCAAAATTTTAATTTGTTTGACCTAAAATTTTAACTTTTTAAAAAAATCTTCCACTGTGATTCAAAATTTTAACTACCAAAAATTTAAACTTCTTTCAAAATTTTAACTTTTCAATATTTTGACTTTTGAAAACCTCGATCTATCTGATAATTTTCACTTGAAAAGTTGAGTACAAATTTCCCAACTATTCAAAATTAAACTTTTTTAAAATTTCAAATTATTTTGTAAATTCGATAAAAATTCTCGAATCTTTTGCAAATTTTGATATTTTTTTAATTTCGACTTTTCTTTTTGAAAACATCTTCTTTTGCAAAATTTTGACTTCTTTTGGAAATTTGAAAGATTTTGAAAATTTTTGCCTTGTAAACAAATTTCGACTTTCTTTATTGAACATTTTAACTTTTTCTTAAATCTGCACTTTTAGAAATTTTGACTTTTTATTTTAATTCCCACTTTCTTGAAAATTCCGGCCTATTTCAAATGTTCGAATTTTTCAAAATTTTAGTCATGTTCCAATTTTTTTTTTTGGAAAACTTAAAAATTTTGACTATTTTTTTATTTCAAATATTTTCGAAATTTTGACTTTTTGCAAACTGTTGAACCTTTATTTGAAAATTGTGTTTTTTTCATGTCACACATTTCTTGAAACCTTTTATTGAAACTGTCGACTAATACTTCGTAAAATTTCGACTTCATTTCAAAACTTCGACTTTTTTTTTCAAAATTTCGACTCCTTTTAAAAACTTGAAAAGTTTGAACTTTTTTTAAAATTTTATTTATACATTTTCTAAACATTTCCAATTAAATCTTCGGCTTGAAAGAAAAGATTCTTTTTAAACTTGAACTATTGAAAATTTCGACTTTTTTCAAAATTTTACCATTTCAAAATTTCAACTTTTTTGATAATTATGAATTTTTCGATAATTTTAAGCTTTCTCCAATATTCAAAAACTTCAGCTTCTTTTAAAATTTAATTAAAAACTCCGCAATTTATTTTAGCTGTCGATATTTTTCCATAAATTCGTCTTTTACTCACATTCTCAAAATCATTGAAAATGTCAACCATTCTTATTTTCTTTTGAAAATTTGACCTATGAAAATTTCAAAATTTTTAAAGATTTGACTTTTTTTAAAAATTCGATTTTTCTGATAACTTTAGCTTTATTTTTTAAAAGTGGTACTGTTTTTCTTTTTAAATTTACATTTTTTGAGAAAAATTTCGAAATAATACTCGAATTCAAAAAAATAATAGCAAAATTTTCTATTTTTAAAATTGTGCAAATTGAAACAAATTTCCAAAAAAAAAATTGCATTTTATGTAGAAATAAATTGATAAAATTTGAATTTTAATCTGTACCAAATTATTCTTGAATCTAAAATAAAATGCTTTAATATATTAATTATATTTTCACAGGAGAGGAACCCATGTATGAACAGAAGTGTGGAGAAAATGCTGAATACAAAGCAGGACCGTATTGTAACCGATATTGTGGACAAGATCCACTTATACCATGTATTCGAAAACTGATACGTGGATGTTTTTGTAAAACCGGATATATCAGATCAGATATTTTTGGAGAATGTATTCCAGTTAATGAATGCAATAAATAATTTAAGTATTTGCTGTTTGTAATTATATTAGTACGATTAAAGTCTTTTTTATCATTACCGCCTTAATGCAATTTTCATTAAATATTTATTCAATAAATTCACGACTCTTAAAAAAATAATTTTATAACAAGCAGTACCAGTAATATTCTTCTTCTTTTTAGAAATCTTGCGACCTGTTAATTCTGGTTATGCCTCTGTCGTAGTTCCTGGGATGTTGACTGCCAACTATCCTTCCATCTTTTAGATGGTCTTCCGGGGGGGGATGGGTGCCTGTTGGTTTGTTTCTCTTTCAGTGCGATGCGTGGTAATCGATCTTCTCTCTTCTCTCGTTCTGTTTACGTGAGCGCATCATTATCTCCTTCTTTGTCTACCCCATCGCACGATATCCTGTATACTGTACTGCTCTCTAATCTGTGTGTTTCTTACTCTGTCTCTTCTGGTCTTTCCCGCTATAATTCTTAAAGTTTTCATCTCCGCTACTCTCAGCATACTCTTGGTCTTGTTGGTTTCTTCTCGTGCCTATTCCATATGTCATGATTGGTCTTATACATGTTTTGTGTATTTTGATCTTGACGTCTGGGATCATATATTGATTGTTCCAAATGGTCTCTCGTAGGCACCCTGATTTGTTGATTTGGTTTCTTAAGTCGTTTACAGGGTCATGTCCACTCGAGAGATTAACACCGAGGTATTTAAATTGGGGATCTTGCTCTCTGGGATGATTTTCAATGACGAGTTTACATCTGATGGGGTCTTTTGCGATGGTTATACTTTCAGTTTTATCAGTAAATATTTTCATATGATTTGCTTATTTGATATAATCCAAAAAATTGTCACTGTAGGTTGTTTTCTGTTTCTGTGACAATTACTGCGTCATCTGCATAACATATCATGCTAATTCATCCTGTGTCCCAGTTTTAATGAGGTTACTTCTTCAATTATCTTATCCATTATGACAGGAATGAGCAACCTTTTTTTACACCGGGCCAATTACAAGGCAAAAAATTTTGCTCGGGCCGCATGTGAGTAAAATATGAATGCTGGGGCGCTTGCACCCCCCGGTTCATGCAGCAAACTGAAAATTTATACATATTTAATTGAAAGACTTTCCAATTTTTCAGAATTCATTCTTTCCTTTTTTTCGAAATTTCTACCTTTTTCTCAAATTTTGTATATTTTTTACAAAATTTGACTTTTTCTTTTAAAATTTTGCCTTTATTCATAAAATTTGTCTTCTTTTATCAAACATGACTGCCAAAATTTTAAATTTAAAAGTTCCTCGCTTTTTTTCCTGAAATTTCGTAATTTCTCGAAATCCGACTTTTCCTGAAAAATTCGCCTTTTTTTGATTCTGAAAATTTCAGCTTGTTTGTTAAAATTTGCCTTTTTTTCGAAATCTGGTCGATCTTTTGACAAAAAAGTATATTTTATAGAAGTTTAAAATTTTTGTGAAAGGACAAAAGTTACTTTGTAAATTTCAACCCTTTTTTAATCCAAATTTCTGGTAGTTTCAACTTGTTTGTCAAAATTTCGATGTGTTATCACAATATTTGACATTGTCTGACGCCTGTTGAGGCAAGGTAGGAAGCCTGTCTTCCTCTGACTCGCCCAGAGAGTCCAGAGAAAATAAATATTCGATTTTTCTCTTAAAATTTACTCTTTTTCTGAATTTCGATTTTTTTCGAAATTTCGACCATTCTTTTTCAAAATTCGTCTTTATTTTCGTGAACATTTAATTGGTCATTTGTCAAAACTAGATGAAAGTAAAGTCACGTCGAGGACGTTTGTATCTATGGATGTTGCGATGCAACCCGTGATACAAGCTTTGCCTCATCTGCGTGAACTTTGCAATTGCAGTCTAGTTTTCATTAGAATCTAAGGAAATTAGATTTCAATTGCATTGTAATAAACTTGTATATATTCGTATATACAAGGCTTATTATTTTATCATTAAATTTCCAATATTTCTGAAAGTTACGACTATTTTAGAATTTTAAACTTTTTTCAAAATTTCGATTTTTTATGAAAACTTCTAAGGTTTTCTGAAAATGTTGACCTTTTTCTGGAAACTTCGAATTTTTGTAACTTCGATTTTTTAAAAATTCATCTATTCCTGAAAATTTTAGTTTGGTTTTGAAGAATCTGACTTTCAGAATTTTGAAATTTTAAAGTTTTGAACGAACTGTATAAAATGAAGTTGAGACTAAACATAATTTCGATTTTAAAGGAAATTTTAAAAAAGAGTATTTTCAAGTTTAAACTAAAAATGGCAAAATAACCTGAAAATTGTCAGAAATGGCAAGTATGGCATCAACTGGCAAATGCCATCCATAATTTCCGGACTCTAGTTATGAATATTAATACAAGAAACATTATAATGATCCTGAGAAATGCTCCTAGAAAGGGATAAGAATGTCACATATGCAATTCAAGACGAATCAATAAGGATCTCAAAGTGAAAAGAAAATGTAACATGTTATGTTTGTATAAGTAACAATAAATAAATAAAATTGTCCTATGATTTATAACTAGAGTAAAAGTACAATAACAGCATTATCAACTTTTTTTTTTCAAAAAAAACCTAGAAGAAATACAGTCTCTTTGGCTTCAAAATCCAATAACAAATCTTTTTCTCAGACAGCAAGTTATTAATTTCTTTTTAGGAAATTAGTTTTTAAAAACAATTTATTTTTACTGTTAATTTTACACAGAGGTTTTTATATGGATAAACTAATTTAACAATACGAGAGGGAACGGTCAGACTAAGTATTTGTCGTTCTTTTATAACATCTGCAACCTGACGTTGCAGCGTCTCGGGTTACTCTGCGGTGAGGATTTTCTTGCTTTTAACTAGCATGTAGAAACAAATACAAGAAAATATCCTACAAGAATTTTTTACATATAAAAGGTAAAGCGTAATAGAATCTGCATCCTTCTTCTTTGATTTTGGTTTCATATTTGCTGGCTTTGCTAACTGGAAAACCCCTTATTTAACGAAATGATTACTTTCCAATGTAATCTTGAACTGATTGATTTAGAAAATACATTTGATGACATAGAACTTAACTTTCGTAATAATTCTATAATACAATTTTGACAAGTTTCGGTTTCGTTTTCGGCCGAAATCAGAGTCTAAGCCGAAATTAGACTTCGGCCAAAAATCTAGTGTATTTATTCAGAGTCGAAACTTCCAGTCAAAATTTTGATGGAAAGCAGTCATTTTTAAAGAAATCGAAATTTTCAAAACAGAACTAAATTTTCTGTTGAAATTTCCAAAAATACTCGAAAATTTCAAAATAAAATTAAGTTTTCTGTTGAAATTTAAAAAAGGTCTTCATAATTTCAAAAGAAGCTTTAAATCGGCGGCCAACTTCCAAAAAATTCCGAAACTTAATTACCCTATTTGAACCTTGGTTTTCCTAGAATTGCCCTCAAAAGAACTCCATCGACATCGACTTATTGAATGCTATCTTTAGTCACAGTGAGTGAAAATCTAAAGCAAATTAACATAAGGAAAAACGAGTTAGTACAACAATTTATAGAGAGTTTAGAATGTTATTCAATAAAAGGCAACTATATAGATTAAGTAAACATTAATAAATATTATAACATACCGAAACAATTTTAATAAAATATTAAGTTTACAATAAGTATGAATAAAAATGAATATTATTACTACACATGATATTCGCCACCGTCAAGTTTTTCGTCAGTTAAATACCATAACAATGAACGAGCAGTAGAGTCTTCTATCCACAATAAATGCATTATCCAGCCCTCGATTATTCCCAAAGTGATCCCCCCAACCACATCTAATATGTAATGACGACACATTAAAACCCTGCTTAGACAAATGCACGCCGCCCAAGCCAACAAAGGTGGATAAAAAATAATCGACACCGGATACAACTGGATAAAAAAATATGTCACAAAAACAGCTCTGCTTGCATGACCAGATGGAAAGCTGAAAACATCTGGCCCCATTTGTCCAAGAGCATCATCTGTGTTAGCTACAGGTCTTCTTCTTCTAAAATAGGCTTTTGCAACTGCTACTAGAATTATGTCGATAAAAAGGCCTGAAAGTACAAAAATGGTAATTAATTTGGAGGTCACATTACAGAATCGTATACCCAATAGCATATTAACCTGCATTTGGACCAGAGAAGTATTATTGAAAAGCCAGGTGAAGGTGATCCAAAACGCGAACCACGGAATGCCATGGCAGGAAATCTGAAATGAAACAATTGCGCTTTAGATCAGATCAACGATATGGCGCTGATTTCAATACACCATCGGTGCGGTTTTAATTCAACCAAATATTTTCGGAATTTTGTATTCGTTCCCAAAATTATGAGTTTACACTTTTTTCCTTTCTAATCGATTTTTGGTGTTGCGTTTTTGCTAGACTTTAATTGTTTCAAAATTTATACTTTAGTGTCCAAATTAATTGTTACGTTTATTTTAACTCTCTGAAGATGATAGCTTGGCTATCGAAACGCGTTGAAGCAACCTATAATCTTTCTTAGTTTCAGGGGACAAGATTTGTATTTCAATTTTTGAAGATAACGAAAGACCAGTTTACCAGTTTACTTTTTAATGATTAGTTTACTTTTAGTTTATTTGGTTTTTTTTTGCGAAATTTTGAATATTTCCTCAACATTTTAGTGACCTAGATAGAAATGAAGGTAAAAATTTGAAACCCAAGTCAAAAGTTTGACTCTGAATTTAAAATTTTAACATTTTTCAGTTTAACGTCTCTTGGAAATATTAATTTATAGCAAAATTTAAATCTCAACTGAAAATACATTATACTTTTTTTTAAATATCAATATTTTTCTAAATTTCAACTATTAACATTTTCGGTTAAAATTTCGACTTTTACGAAAATTTGAAATTTTTTGAAAACTTCTTTTTTAAAAAATTTCTTCTGACGAAATTTGATATTTCTTCATAACCTCGCTTTTTTAAAAATTCCGACTTTGATAAAATTTGGCATTTTTGCAAAATTTTGTCTGCCTTCTTTAAAAAGGTATATTTTCAAAATTTCGCCTATTCTTTTAAAAAATCTAAATTTCTTGAAAACATTTTAACACTTTTCCAAATTTAGTCTTTTTATAACATTTTCGAAGTTTGTCTTATTTTCTTTTAAAACTTTTAGCTTTATTAAAAATATCGACATATTTAAAATTCATTTATTTTTCAAAATTCCAAAATTTTGCATTAAATCAGGTTTTCTTTTTATAAATTTTATTTTTTTCGCGAGATCTGTACCTTTTTTTTACAAATCCGGAGTTTAATCTTGAATTTTTGTTGAAAATTCGAGCATGTTTTATAAATATTTGGGATTAAAGTGAGAATTTTTAAAATTTTGAACTTTTTAATATTGGGTTGGGCTGTAATCTCGAATGTCTACTTTTTTTTGAAAATTTTAATTTTAAGCCTAATCTTTAGTTCAAAAAACGTAGATTTTGAGTTTTAAGCCAAAATTTGGGGGAAAAAATAAATAAAAAAATATATAGATTTAATTTCATAACAAATACTACTAATTAAAGAAACTAGGAATAGAAAGGCCAACAATTAAAAAAAATTATATTAGAAATTTCAAGTTTAAAGGCGAAATATCAACTTTTTGCTCGAAATTTCAAGAAAAAGTCAAAATTTCTAATTTAGTCCAAATTTCGATTAGAAATCGAAATTTTGAGTTTCGTCTTAGAATTTCTAGAAAAAAAGTCGATTGAGATTAAAGGCGAAATTTCGAGAAAGGAGGCTGAATTTTCAAGAAAAAAGTCGAAATTTCAATTTTAATCTCGGAATTTTGAGGAAAAAGTTGAAATTTTAAGGTTAAACTTGAAGTTTATTAAAAAAAGCTTTTTAAATTGATATCCTTTCTACACCTTCGTAATTTTGACTTCTTAAAACCGCAAGTAAATATTAGAAAAACATCGGAAAAGCATCTATGTATCGTCACCGAATACTGATGTTTGAGACATCGATGTTTCATTAAAAAAAATATCAATATTCAAACATCGATGCTTTTTTGAACGATGTTGCATCCCTTGTCATTACTGGCCCTGTCATCGAGCTAGATATGAAATTTTTTAACTTTCCTAAGTTTGTTCGAGCCTCTGAATTAGTTAGGGTGCGTTTATATTATAAATTTATTGCATGATAGAAACCTCAGGTATCTTAGACTAACTTTCTTTGCCCGTTTACACTATGACACAAATATAACGGAATAAAATTGCTGACACTTCTAGCTGAGATAAAATGTTTTTACCACTTTAAATAATCAAAATTTGTCTAATTAAATTTGTAAATTACTTATGTGGAATGCTATCTCCATATTATAAGTGATATACGATAGTTATTCGCATGAAATATTTTGAGCGAAAGTAGATGACTACAACTTATGAGATATATGTCAGTCACTGGCTGAAATTTGTATTGACATTTTGTCCTGTAACTTATTATTATTATTATTAGTCTCAGATAGCTTCTCTCAGGATGGTTTACACATATACATTTTTATGTCAGACATAAATATACAGAATAAAGCGTCTAATCTAAACGCACCCTAAGCATTATAGCTCGAGATCCTACTTTTAACTTAATTTTTAATCGTTACCGCAGATGGTTCTGTTTCTAAAACTTGGACACTGAAACTGTGCTTGGGGCAATGAGCAATGACACAGACTATACAAAAACGGGACAAACTGCCTAAACAAGTGGTCGAATGGTCACTTTAATCGTACCTCGAGTGCTTTGTAATGGACACGTAGCGATCGAAAAGGCATAAATTTATTGCTCCATAACACCAAACTCTGCGTGAGTTTCTTGTCAAACTCTAAAATTTCCCTTAAAACTGGCGGTGGTCTACGTTTTTCAACCTAAAACGAACTTCTTGATTATTTAATCAATAAAAATGGATAACATACTTCCGTCATTTTATCACTTGAAATTTAGAATGACTATCAGCTAAAAGTTGATTGTTGCAAAGTTAATGTGTCTTATCTGATTCCATCCCAATCTCACTTAAGTTTTTTAATTTTCACCGGTGTTTTTGAGGTTATAACAATATTTTGATAAGACGTCAGACCTAAAAGTGGACAAAGCATCGACAAAGTAAACAAATTCGCAAACGTCATTGCGTAATATGATCATAGGCGTAGATGACTACAGCGAAAGGGATAAATACCTTGACATACCTTAAAAAAAATTTATTTCTTTTAATAACCTTGAAAAGCTTTCCATTGAAGCATCACCTCTCAAAGATGTATTTTTAAATGGATTTTAAATGCACTTCGCAGGGGTCTCCTAACTCTCATATTTAGTTACTCTGCGTTAGTGACATTTGATAGTGAACTCATTGTATTTAGAATTGTATAAAACTAGCTAATACCCGCGCGTTCGTCCTCGTGAAAGAAGAGAAAGAATTCTTTGGTCACCTTTTTGGAAATTCCGACTTTTTTTGAAGTGAAAACTTCTTTAGGCGCGCTAAGCGACTAAAGCTAGGGAAAAAATGCATGGAATTGCCATATCTGTAATAGAGATGTCGATCTGAAATCGATTTTTTTGTCACAAGGTCGATTTTTTAGATCGATCTCAAATACAAGATCGATTTAATGAACGATTCAAAAGTCCTAAGAATCGGATCGATTTACCTTAGGTGCAGGTCAATGTAAATTTAATGACAACAATTTTTTATTTTATACATAAGTGTATTTATGTCGTTATGTTATTCTCCACTTTCATCTACTAGCAATAGCTACGTAAATAGGCCAACAGATAGCAGCATTAACATTTCTTTTCATTCATTTTGTCAAAATTTCGACTATAAAGTCAAAATTTCAAAAAAAAGTTGAAAATTCAATTTTTAAATCGAAACAACCAAATGTTACAAAGGTCCAGGAAGGACATCGATTAAAAAACATTGTTATTTTTAGAAACTTCGACTTTTCTCTGAAACTTCGACTTTTTTCTTAAATTTCGACTTTTTCCTCAAAATTTCGACTTTTTTCTTAAAATTTCGACTTTTTTCTCGAAATTTTGACCTTCTTCCCAAATTTCGTTAGTTTTTCTCAAATTTCGACTTTTTTCTCGAAATTTTGACCTTAATATCCAACTTTCGACATTTTTCTCGAACTTTTAACTCAAAATTTCGCAAATTTCGACTTTTTTCTCGAAATTTCAATTTTTTTCTCGAAATTTTGACTTTTTTCTCGAAATTTCGACTTTTTTCTTAAATTTCGACTTTTTTTCTCAAAATTTCGACTTTTTTATCGAAATTTTGACCTTCTCAAATTTCGATTTCTTCTCGAAATTTCGACCTTTTTCTCGAAATTTTGACCTTAATATCGAAATTTCCACATTTTTCTCGAAATTTCCACTTTTTTTTATCGAAATTGACTTTTTTCTGATATTTCGATTTTTTTTCTCAAAATGTCGACTTTTTTCTCGAAATTTTGACCTTCTTCTCAAATTTTGATTTTTTTTCGAAATTTTGACCTTTTTCTAGAAATTTTGACCTTAATTTCGAACTTTCGACATTTTTCTCGAAATTTTGACTCTTTTCGCAAATTTCGACTTTTTTCTTGAAATTTCAATTTTTTTCTCAAAATTTTGAGTTTTTTCTCGAAATTTCGGCTTTTTTCTTAAATTTCGACCTTTTTTTTTCTCAAAATTTCGACTTTTTTCTCGAAATTTTGACCTTTTTCCCAAATTTCGATTTCTTCTCGAAATTTCGACCTTTTTCTCGAAATTTTGACCTTAATATCGAAATTTCCACATTTTTCTCGAAATTTCCACTTTTTTTAATCGAAATTGACTTTTTTCTGATATTTCGAATTTTTTTCTCAAAATGTCGACTTTTTTCTCGAAATTTTGACCTTCTTCTCAAATTTTGATTTTTTTTCGAAATTTTGACCTTTTTCTAGAAATTTTGACCTTAATTTCGAACTTTCGACATTTTTCTCGAAATTTTGACTCTTTTTGCAAATTTCGACTTTTTTTCTTGAAATTTCAATTTTTTTCTCAAAATTTTGAGTTTTTTCTCGAAATTTCGGCTTTTTTCTTAAATTTCGACCTTTTTTTTTCTCAAAATTTCGAACTTTTTTATCGAAATTTTGACCTTTTTCCCAAATTTCGATTTCTTCTCGAAATTTCGACCTTTTTCTCGAAATTTTGACCTTAATATCGAAATTTCCACATTTTTCTCGAAATTTCCACTTTTTTTTAATCGAAATTGACTTTTTTCTGATATTTCGAATTTTTTTCTCAAAATGTCGACTTTTTTCTCGAAATTTTGACCTTCTTCTCAAATTTTGATTTTTTTTCGAAATTTTGACCTTTTTCTAGAAATTTTGACCTTAATTTCGAACTTTCGACATTTTTCTCGAAATTTTGACTCTTTTTGCAAATTTCGACTTTTTTTCTTGAAATTTCAATTTTTTTCTCAAAATTTTGAGTTTTTTCTCGAAATTTCGGCTTTTTTCTTAAATTTCGACCTTTTTTTTTCTCAAAATTTCAACTTTTTTATCGAAATTTTGACCTTTTTCCCAAATTTCGATTTCTTCTCGAAATTTCGACCTTTTTCTCGAAATTTTGACCTTAATATCGAAATTTCCACATTTTTCTCGAAATTTCCACTTTTTTTTATCGAAATTGACTTTTTTCTGATATTTCGAATTTTTTTCTCAAAATGTCGACTTTTTTCTCGAAATTTTGACCTTCTTCTCAAATTTTGATTTTTTTTCGAAATTTTGACCTTTTTCTAGAAATTTTGACCTTAATTTCGAACTTTCGACATTTTTCTCGAAATTTTGACTCTTTTTGCAAATTTCGACTTTTTTCTTAAAATTTCAATTTTTTTCTCAAAATTTTGAGTTTTTTCTCGAAATTTCGGCTTTTTTCTTAAATTTCGACCTTTTTTTTTCTCAAAATTTCGACTTTCTTATCGAAATTTTGACCTTTTTCCCAAATTTCGATTTCTTCTCGAAATTTCGACCTTTTTCTCGAAATTTTGACCTTAATATCGAAATTTCGACATTTTTCTCGAAATTTCCACTTTTTTTTATCGAAATTGACTTTTTTTCTGAAATTTTGAATTTTTTTCTCAAAATGTCGACTTTTTTTTCGAAATTTTGACCTTCTTCTCAAATTTTGATTTTTTTTCGAAATTTCGACCTTTTTCTCGAAATTTTGTTTTTTTTTCTCAAATTTTGACTTTTTTCTCGAAATTTTGAGCTTATTTTCAAACTTTCGACATTTTTCTCGAAATTTCAACTTTTAACTCAAAATTTGACCTTTTTCTTAAATTTCGACGTTTTTTCTCAAAATTTCGACTTTTTCATCGAAATTTTGAACTTCTTGACAAATTTCGATTTCTTCTCGAAATTTCGACCTTTTTCTCGAAATGTTGACCTTAATATCGACATTTCGACATTTTTCTCGAAATTTCGACTTTTTTTCTCAAATTTCGACTTATTTCTTTATTGGGAAAGAGGAGTAGTGGGACGCAACTGTTTTCTGCCTAATTAAACCATAAAATATAGCAATTTCGACTTATTCTCGAAATTTCCAGAAAAAATTCGATATCAAAGTCGGAATTCCGAGATTAAGGTCGAATTTTTGAAATTAATCCCGGAATTTTAGGAAAACAGTAGAAATTTGAAGAAAAAAGTCGAATTTTCGAGAAAAAAGTCGAAATCTTGAGGGTAAAGTCGAAATTTCGGGATTGAAGTCGAAATCTCGAGAAAAAAGTCGAAATTTAGAAAAAAAATCGAAATTTCGAAAAAAGAAATCGAAATTTCTAAAAATATATTTTTTATCAATGTCCTTTCTACGCTTTTGTAAAATGTCGACTTTGAACTCGAAATTTCGACTTTTTTTCGAAAATTCTACTTTAACCTTGAAATGTCAAGAAAAAAGTCAAAAGTTTGGATAATAAAAAATTGAAATTACGAACGTACCCTACTGCTAAGTGTCAATATTAAATTGCAAAAGGGTTGGTGCTTAGAATATACTCTTATATTAAGGGTTGGCGGGCTCAACTGTCATCTGTCTAACATAACCATAGAATAAAAAATTTCGACTTATCTTGAAATTTCGTAAAAAAAAGTTGAAATTTCGAGATTAAAGCCGAAATTTCGACATTATCTATGAAATTTTGGTGCGGTATTAGTATTTGGACCGTGCACCGTACTTTTGTCAGAATTATCGTACATATACGGTAATTACCGTACGTATGGCAACACTGCTGTGGTGCCATCATAGCAGTTTGTTCAGTTAGAATGTGATTCTATAAGTTGTCACTGTGTTTGGTCACTGACAGAGACTAAATAGACTGAACGTTTCAATGTTGTCTCATGCGTACAGTTGAAGCTAAAATCCGGGGAAGTGAGGAGGTGCATCCCACTACTCTTTGTTATGGTCGGATTAAGTAAAATTTATAAATACGAAACTTGCCGCGTAACGATTTAGATGAAACTTTAGAATTAGGGGCTTTTGGACCAATAGGATAATTTTTATAAGTGCTTTTTGGTAAAAGTTCAGGAGAACTATTTTCAAAGACATCTTGGTTTAATAGTAAAAAAACTTTTTTGAAAAATAGGATTTTTTACATAATTTCGGTTTTTCAAATTTTTGAACTCTTTTAGATTTTTCATTTTTCTGAAAATATTAACATTCTGTCATCAAATTTCGGCTTTTTTCTTAAGATATTAGGACTTTTTTTAGAATTTAAAATTTTTTCAAAATTCCAATTTTTTTATGAAAATTTCGATTTTTTTTAAAGTATCGACTTTTTTAAAAATTTCGTCTTTCTTTCGAAGTTTCGAGTGTTATGTAGTAAACTGGATTTTCATTTGAAAAATTTTAAAATTCGACCCTTTTTGAACATTTTCACTATTTTCAAAAATTAGATTTTTCTCAAAATTTCGACTTACAATTTTCGAATTTTTTCTCAGAACTTATTTTTATGAAACTTTCAACTTTTGTCATCAAATTTTGACTTTTTATAAGATATGACTTTTTTCAGAATTGAAATTTTTTTCAAAATTTAGATTTTTTGCGAAAATTTCGACCCTTTTTTCAAAAATTTAATCTCTTTTCTTCGAAATTTTGCACTTTCATGTAGAAAATGGTATTTTTATTTGAAAAATTGAAAAATTCGACTATATTTAAAAATCTTCATTTTTTTCAACAATTGAATTCTTTTTTCAAAATTTGGAATTTTAAAATTGTCAAACTTTTCCATAATTTTTATTTTGTTGAAAATGTTAACATTTTGTCATCAAATTTCGGCTTTTTTCCCAAGATATTATGACTTTTTTCAGAATTTAAAATTTTTTAAAAACCTCCATTTTTTTATGAAAATTTAGTAGTAGTTGTGGATTGGATTTTCATTTGAAAAATTTTAAAAAATCGACTGTTTTTAAAAATTATCACTAATTTAAAAAATTGGATTTTTCTCATAATTTCAATTTTTAAAACATGTGATGTCGCGGCACCACTGATTTTTTTTAGAGACTTAAATAAAAATTTCTTTCGTTAAGCTTAAAAAAGGATTCAAGTTCAATTACTAACAACAATTTAACAAAAACAATTACATGATTAAGTAAACTGTATCATATTTAGGTGAATATATTGCTAGAATCTATAAAGCAAACACACGTTTTGAGTAAAAGGGTTTTTCATGCTAATGCTTGCCTGAACAAAGAAGAATTAGGTAATCTATAAATACACAATTCAATGTGTGGATAAATTAGAGCGAATAAAAATATAAAACTCGTATAAAATCGATCTATAATTCGCTTGGGTCCCTGCCAGTTATTCTTACCTTTGTATGGACAGCTTAAATGTCATCAGCAATAAGAAAATAAAGTTTGCCTCATCGAAAAGTTCGACGCTTCGCTTAGACACTACACTACACCTTAGTCTGGCGTGATTTAAAGTACAATACACTTCCCTAAAAGTCACTCGCTTTACAGAAAGTGCATTCGGAAAATCGAATGTAATGAAAAATTTACCTTCATGACAATACAACAGAAGTAACAATCAAAACAAATACATTGATTCTAACATGATGTTTTAACGTAAGTAAACGTGTTGTGGTTTAGCTGTAGAATTTTCAGAATTAAGATTTTTTTCTCAAAAATTTTAACTTTCTTAAAATTTAGATGTTTTTCCAAAATATGAACCTTTTTTGCAAATATTCAAAATTTCAAAAATTCATATCTTTTTTAAAGTTTCGATGCTTTGAAAAATTTCAACTTTATTAATATTTTTAACTTTTTTTTCAAAAATTCGATTGTGTTTTTTTAAATCTGGACTTTTTAGATTTTTAACCTTTTTAAGGTTTTGACTTTAAAATTTCAGCCTCTTTAAGTTTCGACATTTTTTTAAAATTTCGAATTTCTTTGAAAATCTCGTCTTTTTAAAATTTCAACTTTCTTACACAAAACTTTAAAAAAAATATCAACCGTTTTTGCAAATATCGATTTTTTTAAAGCTGGACATTCCTTCAAAATGTGACCCTTTTTGAAACGTTCAACTATTTTTTAAAATTTCTACTCCCTTTTGAAAAATCTCCATTTTTTAAAAAAAGTTTTAAATGCTTAATAAAGTGTTGACATTTTTCAAAATTCTGACCTCAAAACACTTAAACTGTCGCCTCCTTTTTCCAAAATTTTAATTTTTTTGAAAATTTGGGCTTTCAAAAATTTCGACTTTTTTCCAAACTTATCTATTTTCTTAAATTTTGATTTTTTCGAAAATTTGAAACTTCAAAATTCTCGAAATTTGAAAATTTCTTGTTTTAAAAACTTTAACGTTTTGAGAACAGTTCTTCATTTAACGAATTTTTAAATTGTTTTGAAGACTTTAAGTTTTTTCGAAATTTTCCTTTTTTAAGTTCTTTGATTATTTTACCACATTTAAAAGTATATGAAGTTTTTCCAAGCTTTCATCTTCTTTAAAAATTTTGAATATTTTTTGGACATTTTTTTCAAAATTTCGATTGTTGTTTTTAATTCTGGAATTTTCAGAATTTTAACTTTTTTTAGGTTTTGACTTTAAAATTTCAACTTCTTTAAGTTTCGACATTTTTTCAAAATTTCGAATTTCTTTGAAAATCTCGTCTTTTCGAAATTTCAACTTTCTTACACAAAACTTTTAAAAAATATCGATCTTTTTTGCAAATATCGATTTTTTCAAAGCTAGACTTTCCTTCAAAATGCGACCCTTTTTGAAACGTTCGACTATTTTTTAACATTTCTACTCTCTTTTGAAAAATCTCCATTTAAAAAAAAAGTTTTAAATGCTTAATAAAGTGTTGACAATTTTCAAAATTCTGACTTTAAAACTCTCAAATTTTCGCCTCCTTTTTTCAAAATTTTAATTTTTTTTGAAAATTTTGGCTTTCAAAAATTTCGAATTTTTTCCAAACCTGTTTTTCCAAATTTTGACTTTGTCGAAAATGTGAAACTTCAAAATTCTCGAAATTTGAAATTTTCTTGTTTTAAACTTCGAATTTTCGTGAAAATTTCTTCATTTACCGAATTTTTAAATTGTTTTGAAAACTTTGAATGTTTTCGAAATTTTCCTTTTTCGAGTTCTTTGATCATTTTTCCACATTTAAAACTATATGAAGTTTTTCGAAAATTTCGTCTTTTTCAAAAATTTCAAAATGTGACTTTTTTTGAAACGTTTGACTATTTTCATAATTTCTACTCCCTCTTGAAAATCTCCATTTTTTTCTGACTTTAAAACTCTCAAATTGCCGCCTCCTTTTTCCAAAATCTAAATTATTTTTTGAACATTTGGGCTTTCAAAAATTTCACTTTTTTCCAAACTTACCTGTTTTTCCAAATTTTGACTTTTTCGAAAATTTGAAACTTCAAAATTCTCGAAATTTGAAATTTTCTTGTTTTAAAAACTTCGAATTTTTGTGAAAATTTCTTCATTTACCGAGTTCTTAAATTGTTTTAAAAACTTTGAGCTTTTTCGAAATTTTCCTTTTTGAAGTTCTTTGATCATTTTACCACATTTAAAACTATATGAAGTTTTTCCAAACTTTCTTTTTTTCAAAAATTTTGATTTTTTTGAACATTTTTTTTTAAAATTTCGATTGTTATTTTTAATTCTGGACTTTTCAGAATTTTAACTTTTTTAAGGTTTTGACTTTAAAATTTCGACTTCTTTAAGTTTCGACATTTTTTCAAAATTTCGAATTTCTTTGAACATCTCGTCTTTTCGAAATTTCAACTTTCTTCTACAAAACTTTTAAAAAATATCGATCCTTTTTGCAAATATCGATTTTTTCAAAGCTCGACATTCCTTCAAAATGTGACCCTTTTTAAAATGTTCTACTATTTTTCAAAATCTCTACTCCCTTTTGAAAAACCTCCATTTAAAAACAAGAGGTTAAATGCTTAATGGAGTATTGACATTTTTCAAAATTTTGACTTTACACCTCTCAAATTTTCACCTACTTTTTCCAAAATCTCATTTTTTTTGAAAATTTTGGCTTCCAAAAATTTCGACTTTTTTCCAAACTGATCTATTTTTCTAAATTTTGACATTTTCGAAAATTTGAAACTTCAAATGTCTCGAAGTTTGATATTTTCTTGTTTTAAAAAATTCGAATTTTTGCGAAAATTGCTTCATTTACCGAATTTTTAAATTGTTTTCAAATTTTGGCTTCCAAAAATTTTGACTTTTTTCCAAACTGATCTATTTTTCTAAATTTTGACTTTTTCGAAAATTTGAAACTTCAAAATTCTCGAAGTTTGATATTTTCTTGTTTTAAAAACTTCAAATTTTTGTGAAATTTTCTTCTTTTACCGAACTTTTAACTTGTTTTGAAAACTTTGAGTTTTTTCGAAATTTTTTTTTTTTAAGTTCTTTGATCATTTTACCATATTTAAAACTATATGAAGTTTTTCCAAACTTTCTTTTTTTCAAAAATTTTGATTTTTTTGAACATTATTTTTTAAATTTCGATTGTTATTTTTAATTCTGGACTTTTCAGAATTTTAACTTTTCTTAGGTTTTGACTTTAAAATTTCGACTTCTTTAAGTTTTAACATTTTTTCGAAATTTCGAATTTCTTTGAAAATCTCGTCTTTTCGAAGTTTCAACTTTCTTATACAAAACTTTTAAAAAATATCGACTTTTTTTGCAAATATCGATTTTTTCAAAGCTCGACTTTCCTTCAAAATGTGATTCTTCTTGAAATGTTCGACTATTTTTTAAAATTTCTACTTCCTTTTGAAAAATCTCCATTTTTAAAAAAAGTTTTAAATGCTTAAAAAATTATTGACATTTTTTAAAATTCTGACTTTAAAACTCTCGAATTTTCACCTCCTTTTCCAAGATCTTAATTTTTTTTGAAAATTTTGACTTTGAAAAATTTCGACTTTTTTCCAAAGTTATCTATTTTTCAAAATTTTGACTTTTTCGAAAATCTGAAACCTAAAAATTTTCGAAATTTGAAATTTTAAAAACTTCAAATTTTTGTGAACATTTCTTCATTTACCGAGTTCCTAAATTGTTTTAAAAATTTTGAGTTTTTTCGAAATTTTTCTTTTTTAACTTCTTTGATTATTTTACCATATTTAAAACTATATGAGGTTTTTACAAACTTTCTTCTTTTTCAAAACATTTTTTTTTGAAAACTTTGAGGTTTTTCGAAATTTTTCTCTTTGAAGTTCTTTGATTATTTTACCATATTTAAAACTATATGAAGTTTTTTCAAACTCTCGTCTTTTTCAAAAATTTTAATTTTTTTGGAAAATTATTTTCAAAATTTCGATTGTTTTTTTTATTCTGGACTTTTCAGAATTTCAACTTTTTTTTAGGTCTTGACTTTAAAATTTCGACTTCTTTAAGTTTCAACATTTTTTCAAAATTTCGAATTTCTTTGAAAATCTCATAAATTTCACATAAAACTTTTAAAAAATATCGACCTTTTTTGCAAATAACGATTTTTTCAAAGCTCGACATTTCTTCAAAATGTGACCCTTTTTAAAATGCTTGACTGTTTTTCAAAATTTCTACTTCCTTTTGAAAAATCTCCATTTTTTAAAAAAGTTTTAAATGCTTAAAAAAGTATTGACATTTTTCAAAATTATGACTGTAAAAATCTCAAATTTTCGCCTCCTTTTTCCAAAATTTTAATTTTTTTTTGAAAATTTTGGGTTTTCAAAAATTTTGACTTTTTTCAAAAATTATCTATTTTTCCAAATTTTGACTTTTTCGAAAATTTGAAACTTCAAAATTCTCGAAATTTTAAATTTTCCTGTTTTAAAAACTTTGAATTTTTGTGAAAACTGTTTCATTTACTGAATGTTTGAATTGTTTTGAAAACTTTGATTTTTTTCGAAAATTTTCCTTTTTTGAGTTCTTTCATCGTTTTTCCATATTTAAAACTATGAAGTTTTTCTAAAATTTCGTCTTTTTCAAAAATTTTGATTTTTTTTTGAACATTTTTACTTTTTTATGAAAATTTTGACATTTCTCAAAATTTTCTTGAAAATTTCCATTTTTTTTAATTTTCGCCTTTTTTGAAATCTTTGCTTTCTAAAAAATCTCGACATTTTTGAAAATGCATCTAATTTTCAAAATTTTTTGAAGGTTTTGAAATATTTCAAAAATTAGGTATTTTTCAAAAATTTCGATTTTTTTTTGAAAAATTCTTAAATTTTTTAGGTTTCTGAATTTTTTTGGAAAAAAATGGATTTGTTTTCAATATTGCACCTTGTTTTTTTCTTAAAATCGTTAAATCGTTATTATTTCGACTTTTTTAAAATAACAATTTTTTCAAACCTACAATTTTTTTGAAAGTTTTGATTTTTCTTTGAAAATTTTTATGAAAATTTCGATAGTTCAAAATTTCGACTTTTTTCAAAATTTTTAAATTATACTTATTTTGAAACTTTTGTTTTTTTCAACTTCGAATTGCCCTATTATTATATTTTTAAATTTTTTTTCAAAATTCTACTTTTTTTTTCAAAATTTTCCGTTTTTTTGAGTTTTTCGACCCGTTTTCAATATTTCGACTTTTCAAAATTTTACGAATTTTTGTCAAAATTCGATTTTTTTTAAGGTTCTGATTTTTTCAAAATATATGTTTTTAAATTAAAAATTAAAAATTATATGTCGAAATTATGAAAATTACGACAATTCTCAAAATTTCACTTTAAAATTTCAAATTTTTGCCTTTATTTGAAAAGGCCTATTTTTCAAAATTTTGAATTATTTTGGAAATTTGGCCTTATTTTCTAATTTATAATTTTTTGAAAATAGTGACGTTTTCTTAGGTTTTTAAATTTTTAGAACAATTCTGATTTTTTTGAAAATCTTGGGTTTTTTGAAACTCTTGACTATTTTATAATATTTCAACTTTTTTAGAAAGTATTTTTTCGAATTTAAAAATAATTGAATTTGTGTTTTGAAGGTTTTTACTTTTTATAAAATTTTTGACATTTGTCAAATTTGATTATTTTCAAAGTTTTCGAATTTATTTAAAATATTGACTTTTTCGACTTTTTAAAATTTTAACTCTTTAAAATTCTGACTTTTTCAAAATGCAACTGTTTTTGAAACTTTCGACTTTTTTTATGTTTTAATTGTTTTTGAAAATTTTTTATTTTTAGCTTTTTTTCGGGGCTTCGAACCGGAACTGAACTGAAAATAGGAAACTGAAAAAAACTGTTATTTTTGTAGGAACAAAACCCGGAACAGAACCGAAAAAAATTACGGTTTATTTCGGTTTGTTGAATTTGTATGTTCTTAAAATAATTTTTACTTTACCCTAAAATTTGGGATATTTTTAGAAATTTCCTTTTCAAAATTTGACACAAATTCATGCAACTGTCATCTCAAAGTTACGAGTTTCCTTTGAAAGTTCTATTAGAACCTTTCAATTTCCACTTTTTCTAAGAAAATGTTGATTTTATTCTCAAAATTTCAAACCAAATTGAATTTTAAGTTGTACAACTTGAATATTCTTTTTTCAAAATTTTCGACTCTTTTTTGAAATTTGGTCCTTTTTCTCGAAATATTTCTTTTCTTTGCCAAACATGTCGAGTTTAAAATAAAAATTTTATGTGCTATTGTAAATATGGGCTAAAGCAGTGGAATCTTTTTTATTCAAGCTCAGTTTCCTGGCAATTTTATTGGCAAATTCGAATTGTTTCACAAATTCCAACTTTTTCTTCAGAACAAACACTCAAAATTTGTGGTTTTTTCTCAAAATTGGATTTTTCCTTTAATCTGCTACCCTTATTTTTTTGAAGTTGTTAATAAAAATTTCGAGTTTTCACGAATTTTTTCCTTCAAATTTCACCTTAATTTCAATAATACAATTTTTTTCTCGAAATTTCAAATTCTAATGATTTTTTTACAATGCCGACTTCATAAAACTTCCCAAAATTTCAGGATTTCTCTTCTTTTTTCTCAAAATTTCCGATAAAATCCCGATATTTCTAATTTTTCCTAAAAATTGGAAATTTAAGTCAAAATTTCAAGAGGAAAATACAACGTTTATATTCCAATTTAAAGCCGGTATTTTGAAATTGAAGTCGAAATTTTGAGGGTAGACTTGAAACGATGAGATGTTAGAAAATGTCTAATTTAAACTTTCAATTTTTATCTGGTTTTGTTTACGCTATATTTGACTTTTTTCTTAAAATTTCGACTTTAGCCTCGAAGCTGCGATTTTTTTTCAGGTTGTTTTGAATTTAAGAAGCTTTAAAATAGAAATTTAGTTAAGTCTTAAATTCGTTTTGTAGAATTCGTTCAAAATTTAAAAATTGGGAATTTGGAAAATTAGATTCTCCAGCAAAATTAAAAAATTGCTGGATTCGACGAATTTTGGAAAAATGTCGAAGTTTTCAAAAACGTCGAACTTTTGAAAAAAAAATGTAAATTTCGAATAAAACTTCAAATTTTGAATGAAGCTATACTTAACTTCGAAAAAAGTCCTAATTTTGGTGATAAAGGGTAAACATTTTCAAAAAAGATTAAAATCCTGAAAAAATTCAAAGATTTCAAAAAGTTGCAATTTTGAAAACAAATTTAAATTTTCCAAAAAAGTGATAATTATCTGGAAAAAGTCGGAATTATCACAAAATTAGTTAAAACTTCGAGAAATAGTAAACAGTTTGAGCTAAAGTGGAAATTTGTACGGCCCTTCCCAAGATGGCGTAAACTTCGGCGAAACTCCTTTCTTTCGCTGAGGATTGTATAGCCATATCAGTTCGCCTTCATTGAAACCACCATGGTTGGCATTTATCTCATACCTTGTCTTCATCCGGTCCGTCGCCAAGTTGATCTTCGTTCGCACAAGGGCATCCGTCTCCAAAATCGCTTCCCTCAAGTCGTCTACGAAACCCATCGTCTGCCTGGGGATCTCCCTTGGTGATCCAAACACCAAGTCACACGGAAGCCGCAGTTCCCTCCCGAAGATTACTTTTGCCGGAGTCTGACTTGTAGTTTCATGAGTTGCCGCGCGATAGGCCATCAGAAACAGTGGTAGATGTCGATCCTAGTCTGTCTGACGTTTGGAAACGACCTTCGAAAGATGTTCCTCTAAGGTCCTGTTAAATCTGTCCACCATTCCGTCAGACTGTGGATGAAGAGGTGTTGTTCGAGTTTTCCTTATTCCAAGAAGACGACCCACCTTTTGGAAAACCCCCGATTCAAAGTTCCTTCCCTGGTCCGAGTGAAGTTCCAAGGGAACACCAAATCGACAGATAAAGTTGTCCACAAGAACCCTTGCGACTGTGGTGGCTTCCTGGTTTGGGATGGCATAAGCTTCAGGCCATTTACTGAAATAATCCATGGCCACCAGGATGTACCTGTTTCCCTCGTCTGAAGCTGGGAATAGTCCTGCCACATCGATTGAAATTCTTTCAAATGGAGCTCCCACATTATATTGCTTAAGGGCCCCTTTTGTTCTTGTACGAGGACCCTTGCATGCAGCACAGATAACACATTTCCGACACCACCGCTCGACGTCCTCCCTGCAGTTAACCCAATAGAACCGTTTTCGAACCTTCTCCAGGTTCTTGTTCATCCCTAGATGTCCACCAGAGGTCCCATTGTGCACCTCCCACAAGACCTGTGGAATCTTTTCCTGAGGCACCACTAACTGCAAGTTGACACGCTTTCCATCCGCGTTATCCCATGATCTCTTCAGTACCCCGTCATCGACCTGGAGGGATTTCCGTTGGGCCCACAAATTCTTAAGAGCTGGACTTCTGTTGGAAACCTCTTGCCATTCCGGCCTGTCTCCAGCTTCTTTCCATTCCAATATGGGTCCGATATCAGCGGCGTTCTTCTGTGGCTCCCGAAGACTTTCAACAGTCCATTCGTCTTCTGCCTGGACAGAAGTGACCCTTATATCTACCATGTCCTCATGGTCCTCAACTCGTCTGCAGTATTTGCAATCCCCACAAGGTTTTCTGGACAAAGCGTCGGCGTTGTTATGCTGTCGTCCTGGTCGGTAATGCACCTTGAAGTGATACTGCTGAAGCCTTTCTAACCATCTAGCCGTCTGCCCCTCAGCGTTCTTCATTCGAAGTAACCAAGAAAGAGCCGAATGATCTGTCCTGATGAGGAATTCTTGCCCATACAAGTACTTGTAGAAGTGTTCCACGGCCTTCACTATCGCAAGAAGTTCCTTCCTGGTGGTGCAATAGTTCCTCTCTGGCTTCGTCAGGATCTTGCTGTAATATTCGATAACTCTTTCTTCACCGCCTTGAACTTGGGACGTTGCTGGCATCAGTGTCTAACACGAACTTCCCATTCTGCTGAGGATACGCCAAGATAGGGCTTGTACACAAGGCGGACAGTTTTCGGAAAGCGGTATCACAATCGGGAGTCCAGACGTACGGCGTCCTTCCTTCCGTTAGTCGGTGCAACGGCGCAGCGATGTTGGCAAACCCTTTCACAAATCTTCTATAATAAGTGCATAACCCCAGGAAACTTCTCAGTTCATGTTTATCTTTGGGTCTTGGCCAGTCACGGATTACTTGAGTCTTGCTGATATTTGTTTCCACTCCTGCGGCTGATACAGTGTGGCTCAAGAATTCTACTTTCCTTTGGAGCAAAGAACACTTCTTCGGATTCAGCTTTAAATTAGCTTGTTCTCATCTGTCGAAAACTTCTTGAAGATTTTCCAGGTGTTCTTTAAAGCTCTTGCCCATCACCATAACGTCATCTAAGTAAACCAAGCAAGTTTTCCAAGTAAGTCCTCGAAGTACCAGTTCCATAAGACGTTCGAAAGTAGCCGGTGCGTTACATAGTCCAAAAGGCATAACCGCCGCGAACTGATATAATCCACTCCCATATGAAAAGGCCGTCTTCTCCTTGTCGTCGGGGTCTATGCTCACTTGCCAATATCCACTTTTCAAGTACAAAGTTGAAAACCAGGCAGACCCAGATAAGGTTGTTAAGGTGTCATCAATCCTTGGCAAGGGGTAGCTGTCCTTCTTAGTGACGTCGTTCAGTTTCCGGTAGTCGACACAGAATCTTGTTGACCTGTCCTTCTTTGTAACCAAGACTACAGGGGAAGACCATGGACTATTGGACTCCTCGATGACTCCATCCTTCATCATCTTCTTAACCAGTCCTGCGACTTCATCTTGCTTGGCTACCGGTAATCTTCTTGGGGGTGTTGATTTTGTGTCGGACTACATCTATTCTTCCTAGGTTTTGGTCCCCATCTGTAAAAGCATCGTGGTTTTTCCGTAGAAATGATTTAGCCAGAGCTGCTTCTCCTTTGGACAGGTGCTTTAAGTCCACTTCCAACTTGACTTGCCCAATCTTTGTTTCCTGTACTGGCGAACATTTGTCATTCAAAGAGCTTATCGAGGCTACCGGGGTAGAGACTGCCAGAGTACTACCCTTCTTGATTGAGCGTGCTGTTGGGAACACGTTGGCAACTCTCACAGGTACCTTCTGAGAAGTTTTAACCATATATCTCGCCATTAGTAAATTCTGGGAAATGTCATAAGTCGGTTCCACCAATCCAACGCAGCAGCCCAAATCTCCTTCCATCACAGCCATAACCGTCTTCTCGCTGCTTCCCTGCACCAAAGCTGTTTCGCAGGTAAACAGTCTTACCTCCTTTGGAGTGTCCTTTGGTGTTGTTAGAACAAGCTCTTCGTCCCAAAGTAACCATGGCGCCTGTGTTCACTGTTGCCTGTACATTCCTTCCATCTACGCTGGCTGGCACTACCAAACTTTCCGTGGTTCTCTTTATCTGTTTGATGGAAAGAGTTTTGGGGGCTCGTTGCTCGACACCAGCCAGTGAGTGCCCCTTCCCACTGACTGATTTTAGTTTTCTTGCTGTGGGGCTTGTCGACTTCTTGGGGCCGACCTGCAGTCTTTCTTGAAGTGCCCCAGTTTGTCACAGTTGTAACATGTGCTTCTGTTGGATCTGCCTTTAAGAGTTCCTACCAGTTCTTGGATGCTCGCGTCCATTTTCTTCAAGCTAGCGCCTATGTTTGCGTTCCTTCCCTTGATTTCTTTCGTGTTAGCGCTTATAATGTTTGCGAGATCGGGTTAATTCGCGGCCTCTTCGATGTCGGCCTTCCTAATTCTGCGTGACGCCCCTGGCTCTGAAACCTTGTAAGCGGCTTCAACCTTCAAAGCTCTAATCAGTGCCTCCCTTGATGTTCGGACATTTGACAGGCGTATCACTCTCTGAACTTCCGGGTCTCTTATTCCTTCTATGAAGATTCTAACTGCGTGGAGTTCCAGAAAGTCGGTTGGTGCTGTTGGATAGGCGATGTACGCCAATCTTCTAACGTCAGCCTCGAATTTTTGCAGCGTTTCTCCACTTTTCTGTCTTCTTACTAGCAGCTGCGACTGGACAACTTGCTGAAAATGTTGGTCCCCAAATCTCAGCTCTAAAGCCCTAACTAGATCTTCATAATTGGCTTGTTCTTGATCCGATAGAGTTCGGAGTAATTCCAGAGCATCTCCGCGCAGGGATACCACTAATGAGGTTGCTTTTGCTTCCTCCGTCCAGTGATTGGCCTTAGCAGCAGCTTCGAACTGTTTTCTGTAGGTGTGGAAGGATCTTTTTCCGTCATAGGTCGGAGGTTTTACCTTTTGGGAAGAACTAGCAGGTACACTTTCGGATTTATGTTGTATGCTTTGTCCACTTAGCAACTTTTTCATGTTATTTTTTATGTTGCTGATTTCCCTCTTTGTTGCATTTTCCAAATCAAAAAGCTTGCTGTTGAATTTTTCCTTTACTTCGACAATTTCTTCCCTAATTTCGCCAATCTCTTCTTGCATTTCTTCTCGCATTCCTTTAATTTGTTCTTTCACTTCTTCTTTCATTTTTTCAATATCTACTCCCATTTTTTCAGTTATATTTGCTAGTAGACTATGCAATTCTTGTTTTTCTGCATTCCTTTTCTGATCTTCTTCTTCTTTTTCTTGTCGTCTTCGTTCTTCCTCTTGTCATCTTCGTTCTTCCTCCTGTTCTTTTTCTTGTCGCCTTCGTTCTTCCGCCTGTTCTTTTTCTTGTCGTCTTCGTTCTTCGTCTTGTCGTCTTCGTTCTTCTTCCTGTTCTTTTTCTTGTCGTCTTCGTTCTTCGTCTTGTCGTCTTCGTTCTTCCTCCTGTTCTTTTTCTTGTCGTCTTCGTTCTTCGTCTTGTCGTCTTCGTTCTTCCTCCTGTTCTTTTTCTTGTCGTCTTTGTTTTTCGTCTTGTCGTCTTCGTTCTTCCTCCTGTTCTTTTTTTTGTCGTCTTCGTTCTTCGCCTTGTCGTCTTCGTTCTTCCTCTTGTTCTTTTTCTTGTCGTCTTTCTTCTGCTTGGTCTTTAAACATTGCTAATAACGCTTGCATTTGTTGTTCCATTTTGGCCGATTTTAATCTCGTATCCATAAAGCGTATTTGAATGTTCACGAATTTATTTGACGCGCCTCGTATAACTATTTAACAGTTTAACATGTCCGAGATCAAGTCAACCGCGGGAACACTTTGTTAATTTCTTCGTAATAAAGCGCAATAAAAATCCCACTTTTGACACCAGATGTTACGGGCTTATCGGTTCGATTGATTACACTTATCGAATAAGACCCACTTTATTACTGAACTCAACTTGAATCACCACAATTGACAATTAACTCACTTATTATTGACTTCTACTATCTCACTAATTACACTGACTAACTGACTGACTCGAGGGAAAGCTGACCGCCTTTTTATAGTTTTGGCCCCCGGCTTCTAGAACTTTTCGGCAGATAAGGCTTATCGTTTGCCGAAATTTCTGGAACGCTTATCTGCTATTTGTTTCGTTATCGCGGCCGCTTTCCCCTTATCAGATCCTTCTAGAAACTTTTTTTATTTACTAAATCATACAATTCTATTCTAAATTCTATTACATCTATTTACATTGCGTTACAATATTAAACAGTGAATATTGAGATAAAAAGCAAGATTTCCTGAAAAAGGGAAATTTTAGGAAAGCAGTCAGAATTTCTAAAAAAATCAGAATCTGAAAGATCGAAATTTTTAGTAAATGTTCAGAAAACTATTGGAATTTGAAAAAAAAATCGAGAAAACTTTGAAATGGACAAAAAATTGTCCAAAGAAAGTCAAATTAAAAAAAAAAGTACAAAAAAAATAGTCAAAACTCCGAGAAAAGAACGATATTGTAAGAGAAATTTTGCACAAAAGATCTAAATTTTGAGAAAAAGCATTTAATCTTAGTGAAACTTTGAAATTCCAAAAAGAGTTAATTTTAAGAGAAAAATCAAATATTTATTTTCTCTGGGCTCTCTGGACGAATCAGAAGAAGACAGGCTCCCTAAATTGCCTCAATAGGCGTCAGAAAATGTCAAATATTGTGATAACACACCAACATTTTGACAAACAAGTTGAAACTAAAAGAAATTTGGATTAAAAAAGGGTTGAAATTTACAAAGAAAATCTTGTCCTTTCACAAAAATTTTAAATTTATAAAAAATATACCTTTTTGTCAAAAGATCCACCAGATTACGAAAAAACGGCCAATTTTAATAAACAAGCTGACATTTTCAGAATCAAAAAAAGGCGAAATTTCAGGAAAAGTCGAATTTCGAGAAATGACCAAATTTCAGAAAAAAAAGAGGAACTTTTAAATTCAAAATTTTGACAGTCATGTTTGATAGAAGAGAGCAAATTTTATGAATAAATGCAAAATTTTAAAAGAAAAGGTCAAATTTTGTAAAAAAAATGATAAAATTTGAGAAAAACGTAGAAATTTCGAATAAATGTTACAAGGAAAGGAATAATTCTGAAGAATTGGATATATACAAATGTTCAGTTTGCTGCAAGAACCAGGGGGTGTAAGCGCCCCATCATTCATATTTTTTTCACATGCGGCCCGCGCAAAATTTTTAGCCTTGTAATTGGCCCGCTGTAAAAAAATGTTGCTCATCTCTGTCCTAAATTATCTTAGAAAATCAATTTAAATAAAAACTTAAAAAAATTAAAATAATGAGTCATCCGAACTGAACCGAAAACCGGAAAAAAACCGCTAGTTTTGTTGGTACGTAAATCGGAACGGAACCGATATGATTTTTTCCCGGAACGAAAACCGAAAACCGGACCGAAAAAAATAGTGGTTCGGCTTTTTCTGGTTTACAGAACTGGACAATTTTTTTTTGACTTAACCACTGTAAGGACCGGATAGCTTGTGCATTCAGCATCAATTTATTTTTTTAAAAACTTTGACACTTTTCGCAGAGTCTTTGAATGGAAAAGGATCATTTTGTCATTAATTATCAATATCTCAGCATCCAGTGATCGAAAATTTTCTTTGGCACGTCGACAAAAAATGTTTACCTCTGCATTACAATATAGACCATAAAATTACTTATCAAATCCCTGAGACATATGTAATTAAGTGAGTAATAACTATACAGGGGGAGTTACTAAGCGGGAATCGGTCTTTGGTAGGCGTATCCTTCAAAATATCGAAAAATGTTTCGAATAAAAGTTGTTCGAAATAAAGTTTTCCACAACCTAAAATTATTGCCAAATATGGCGGCCTTCCGGTTGCACCGAAAATGAACGCACCTTTCTTATTTTAAATAGAACACCCTATATATTTTTACATTTTTGGATTTCTTGTTAAAAATGAATATGAATTTATTAGGACGACATAGACCCTTAGTTGAACCGTTTTCGCGTAATTTAATTTTTTTGGTTAAATTTGACGATTTCGGAGCTTGACGCCATTAACGATATTTTCCAAACGCAATGACTCAGAGTTGTGAGGCATACGGTTTTGGATTCAGAAAGAAATGGAGTATTTGTTTACGTCTTTGCTGTTAGCAAGATTTCATAAATTTCTTCACATCCGTCGACTCAATTCTTCAGTTGTTCAAACATACATAACTTAATTTTTTCAAATGGAACCACCTATCTTGGGTTATCTTATCGGATGCGAAATTAAATTACCTTTTTTTTGGTACCAGGTATTGCCACCTCCGTCCAATAATTTTTGAGAAGGTTGGAATTTTGTAAAAATAACTGACAGTTTATCTCATTGTTGTCGCGAGGTCTTGGTATTAGTACTGAAAGACAATGTTTTCTCAAGAAGAATTGGTCGATATGGTTTACGCCTTGGGCAGTGCTGACAGAAATCCATTTCTTGCCTCAAGAATTTATGCCCAACGCTTTGCCGATCGGAGACATCCAAATTCAGCGGCATTCGCTAAATTGAGAGAGAGGTTTGAGCGAACTGATAGTACGAAATACGAGAAAAAGGAGCGTAGAAAACCAACGACTTATGAAGAAAACCAACTTTTAGTAGCGGCTGCTGTTGTCCAAGATTCGCATTTAAGTACCAGAAAAATAAGCACGGAATTACAAATAAGTCAAACCTCGGTTTCACGAATCTTGCGTAAAAATAAGTTTTATCCGTATCGTGTCCAGCTAGTTCAGGAACTTAATCAAGCTGATTTCAACAACCGAATGCAGTTTTGTGAGTGGGCGTTATGAAAACTACAAGAACAAAATTACTTTTTGGACAATGTACTATTTACCGACGAATGTACATTTCATAAGAACGGCTTCGTGGGAAGACACAACTCCCATTACTACCACACTGAAAATCCTCATTTGGATAAGGCCCTTAGATCATCAGCATAGGTGGTCTCTGAATGTTTGGGGTGATGTCATAGGAAGATTTGTTGTCAGACCAGACTTCTTCAATGAACATTGGAATGCCAACAATTACTTGCATTTTTTGCAAAATCAATTGCCCAAAATGATAGACAATTTGCCTCTTGCTGTCGTGCGGCAAATGTGGTTCCAACATGATGGGGCACCGGCACATTATGGAAGGGATGTAAGGGAGTTCCTCAATACACAATTCCCTAACAAATGGATAGGAAGAGGAGGTCTAGTGGCATGGCCCGCAAGATCACCGAATTTAACTAAGCCAGACTTTTTCTTGGGGGTCATGTTAAGCAAGTTGTGTACCAGGAACCACCAACTACCCAAGAAGACATGATGGACCGAGTTCGTGTTGCTTTCCAAAATATCAATGAACACGTCTTGGTGGATGTGAAGAATTCTTTGCTACAGAGACTGCGCATTTGCCATCGTGAAGCTGGTGGTTATGTTGAACATTTAATTTAATGTTATTATTACCATTGTTTATGTATTCTTTTTAATATTTGTTACAACTTACTGCTACCGATTTGTTTATTGTTTATTTACTTTCTTTAATGCTTTACACTGAAATCCAATGATGATTTTCAGTATCGTGGTGTATCGTTTCCTTCCCACGAAGCGGTTCTTAAAAAATGTTTGTACATTCGTCGGTAAATGGTACAATGTCCGAAACGGTTATTTTGTTCCTGCAGATTATGTAACGTCCATTCACACAACTGCATCGATTGTTAGTCAGCTTAAGCTCTTGCACTAGCTAGGTATGATACGGATGAAACTTGTTTTTACACAACAATCATAAAACCCATTTTTGGCTTATTTGTAATGTCACACTTAATTCTTCTGGTTCTTAAGTGCGGATCTTGGACAACAGCAGCCGCTACTAAAACTTGGTATTCTTCATGCGTCGTTGGTTTTCTACGCTCCTTTTTCTCGTATTTCGTACTACCAGTTCGCTCAAACCTCTCTCTCAATTTAGCGAATGCCGCTGAATTTGGATGTCTCCGATCGGCAAAGCATTGGGCATAAATTCTTGAGGTAAGAAATGGATTTCTGTCAGCACTGCCCAAGGCGTAAACCATATCGACCAATTCTTCTTGAGAAAACATTGTCTTTCAGTACTAATACCAAGACCTCGCGACAACAATGAGATAAACTGTCAGTTATTGCCGGACAAACGAGACGAAACAAAACCGCGACATCCAGGGCTAACGCGATAATACAAAATTAATTAAAATTTTTACAAAATTCTAAATTTCTCAAAAATTATTGGACGGAGGTGGCAATACCTGGTACCCAAAAAAAAGGTAATTTAATTTCGCATCCGATAAGATAATCCAAAATAGGTGGTTCCATTTGAAAAAATTAAGTAATGCATGTTTGAACAACTGAAGAATTGAGTCGACGGATATGAAGAAATTTAAGAAATCTTGCTAACAGCAAAGACGTAAACAAATACTCCATTTCTTCCTGAATCCAAAACCGTATGCCACACAACTCTGAGTCATTGCGTTTGGAAAATATCGTTAATGGTGTCAAGCTCCGAAATCGTCAAATTTAACCAAAACAATTAAATTACGCGAAAACGGTTCAACTAAGGGCCTATGTCGTCCTAATAAATTCATATTCATTTTTAACAAGGAATCCAAAAATGTAAAAATACATAGGGTGTTCTATTTAAAATAAGAAAGGTGTGTTCATTTCCGGTGCAACCTGAAGGCCGCCATATTTGGCAATAATTTTAGGTTGCGGAGAACTTTATTTCGAACAACTTTTATTCGAAACGTTTTTCGATATTCTGAACGATACGCCTACCAAAGACCGCTTCCCGCTTAGTGACTCAGCCTGTATAGGAACGACAAACAGATCAATCTGAATTGGATTCGAGGAACTGACGAAAGTGTTATAAAGTGGTAGAGATTTTATGCCAACAGTTCTTTGTAGATCTACAAATAATTGGGCAATCCAAGCCAATACAGATTAATTGTCGTAATCAAACGATTACATTAAAAACGGTTTATTTATATAAACCTCACGTAAATTATAAATGATCTGTTCAGATTTTTCTCTCCCATGTGTGTGATGTTTAAACTCAGACCGTTCGCAAAAACAATTGTCGATCGAATGCTTTTCAGTGAGCGCGATTTGCAAAACGTACGTCAGTTTTCAAAAATAGCCCTCCAGAAATAACTTCCATCTAGCCATCTCAGTTGTGGGTCAGACCAAGACAGAGGAACACTTCAGAGTCACAACACGCGTGTGCAAGCGTTTAAAAATATCGAAAAAACATTTTTTTCGAGATAATATTAATAATTGTGCGTTTACTTACCTGACGAATTTCAGAAACATGGAAACTTGGCCGGACCTGTGCGGAGCGTCGTCTTGCTACAAGGATGGAAAAAACAAATAGGAAAACTAGGAAACAAGGTAGGACCATCCTAACGGTTTGTGCAACTAATTATGTCATGGAATGTGTGCAAAATTTCCGTTTAGTCTTTATTTAAGCATTGCACATGTCCTGGGGTAGAATGAGATGTTTTGAGGCAAAATCATAACTTTTTTGATATGATTTTCTTGGCTACTTCTATGCTTTATTATTCAAAGGATTTTATTAATGTTAATAAGGCTAATGAAAATTTTGGCACACTTCTTTTGTGTGAATATTAGTGCACTGAGATTTTAATGTTTCATATCCTGTTTTATTTTAAAACAAAGCCAGCTGTTTTTGATTATACTATGCAGTAGATATAATGTTCGCCATAAAAAACTGACTCAAATACAATTACTTCCTAACCATTTAACGCTACCTAAGAGTGTTATAATTATACAATTTGTACCAGAGCACCAGTCAGGTCAGAATGGTGACTCTGATAGTTACAATTATAGCATCAATGTATTTTTTTGAGACTGGTCCTTGGTTATCTTCAAAAATTAAAACACAAATCTTGTCTCCTGAAACCACAACAAAGGTTGCACTAGAGCAGGGATGAGCAACCTTTTTTTACAGCCGGCCAATTACAAAGCTAAAAATTTTGCGCGGGCAGCATGTGAGAAGAATATGAATGCTGGGCGCTTGCACCCCCTGGTTCAGCAGCAAACTGAAAATTTCTATGTATTCAATTGGAGAACTTTCCAATTCTTCAGAATTCATCCTTTTCTTGAAACATTTTCGACCTTTTTCTCAAATTATGTAAAATTTTTTACAAAATTTGACTTTATTTTAAAATTTTGCATTTATTCATAAAATTTGCCTTCTTTTATTAAACATGACCGTCAAAATTTTGAATTTGAAGTTTCTCGTTTTTTTTCTTCTGAATTTTTGTCAATTCTCGATATTCGACTTTTCCTGAAAATTTCGCCTTTTTTTTGATCCTAAAAATTTCGACTTGTTTATTAAAATTTGCCTTTTTTTCGAAATCTGATCGATCTTTTGACAAAAAGATATATTTTTTAGAAATTTAAAATTTTTGTGAAAGGACCAAATTTTATTTGTAAATTTCAACCCTTTTTGAATTCAAATTTCTGGTAGTTTCAGCTTGTTTGTCAAAATTTTGATGTGTTATCACAATATTTGACATTTTCTGACGCCTGTTGAGGCAAGGTAGGGAGCCTGTCTTCCTCTGACTCGTCCAAATAGTCCAGAAAAAATAAATATTCGATTTTTCTCTCAAAATTTATTCTTTTTCTGCATTTCGAAGTTTCACTAAGATTAAATGCTTTTTCTCAAAATTTAGATCTTTTGTGCAAAATTTCTTTTACAGTATCGTCATTTCTCGAAATTCGAATTTTCCTGAAAATTTTGCCTTTTTTTGATTCTGCAAATTTCAGCTTGTTTATTATAATTTGCCTTTTTTTTCGAAATCTGGTTGATCTTTTGAAAAAAAGGTATATTTTTTAGAAATTTAAAGTTTTTGTGAATTTTCTTTGTAAATTTCAACCCTTTTCTAATCCAAATTTCTGGTAGTTATAATTTGTTTGTCAAAATTTCGATGTTATCACAATATTTGACATTTTCTGACGCCTGTTGGGGCAAGGCAGGGAGCCTGTCTTCCTTTGACTCGTCCAAATAGTCCAGAGAAAATAAATATCCGATTTTTCTTTTAAAATTTACTCTTTTTCTAAATTTCTAAGTTTTACTAAGATTAAATGCTTTTTCTCAAAATTTAGATCTTTTGTGCAAAATTTATCTTACAATATTGTCTTTTTCTCGGGTTTTTGACTATTTTTTTTGACTTTTTTTTAATCTGACCTTCTTTGGACAGTTTTTTGTCCATTTCAAAGTTTTTTCGAATTTTTTTTACAATTTCGATATTTCTCTGAACATTTACTAAAAATTTCGATGTTTTGGATCCTGATTTTTTTTAGAAATTCTGACTAGTTTCCTAAAATTTGCCTTTTTTTAGGAAATCTTGATTTTTATCTCAATATTCTAGATTTAATATTTTAACAAATTTTTTCTTATTTTTGGTAAATTTGTCTTTTTTTTTTTCAAAATTTCGAATTTTTCTAAAATAGTCTTTTACCTAAAATTCGCCTGTTTCTCAAAATTTGTCTTTTTCAAAATTTCGATTTTGTTTTTGAAATCCTATTTTTTGGACTTTTTCAAAAATGGTTTATTTATTTCTAAATTTTGTCATTTTCTTGAATATTTGTCTTTTTCAATAAACTACGACTTTTAGATCAAATGGTTTTATGGTTCTGAAAATGTTCACTTGCGCGTGTCGTTGCGAAAAATAATTTTTGTTAATTTCGAGAAAAAGATTTCTTGTAAATTCAACATCTTTACTGAATTTTAAATTTTGAAAACAATGTGTTTAAATCTTGCCATTTTTCTTTCTCAGAGTTGGAATATTTTTGAAAATTACGTCTTTTCACAAAATTAGATCTTTGAAGATTTTGATTTTTTGTTTGAATTTTGCACATGTCTCGAGTTTTTGAGAAAGGTTGGGTTTTTATTTTCAATATGATTTTTTGAAAATTTCAATTTTCATCTTAAAATTAGACCTTCTTTTGGAAATTTGGAATGTTTCCTGGAAAGTTCAATATTTTATTGTAATTTGTAACGTAATTTTCAAAAATCCTCAATTTTTTTTGGCCTAGGTTTTTCCTGATTTTTTAAAAATTTTATTCCCGATAATGTCAACTTGTCCAAAATTTATGTTATTCTCCAAATTTTGACTTTTAACTCAAAATTTAATTTTATCTGTTTCTGGACATTTCCATTTGAAATAGAATTTTTTCCAAAGATTTAGACTTCTTCACAAAATTCCTTTATTTTTTTTTTGAAATTGGATCGCAATTTTAATAAAAATCTAAACAATCTGAGAAGAATATTTTTAGGAAATCTTGAAAAAAGGATTTCTTAAAAAATTTCAAAAATATGACAAAATTGAAATAAAATATTGGACCTTCTTTTGGAAATTTGAAATGTTTCCTAGAAAGTTTAATATATTTTTGTAATTTGTAACGTAATTTTCAAAAATCCAGAATTTTTTCGAAGTCTTCGTTTTTTCTGATTTAAAAAAAAAATTATTCCCGATAATTTCAACTTGTCCAAAATTCATGTTATTCTCCAAATTTTGACTTTTAACTCAAAATGCAATTTTATCTCTTTCTGGACATTTCCACTTAAAATGGAATTTTTTCCAAAGATTTAGACTTTTTCATAAAATTCCTTTATTTTTTTAAATTGGTTCAAATTTGGATAGAAATCTAAACAATTTGAGAAGAATATTTTTAGGAAATCTTGAAACAAAAAGATTTCTTGAAAAATTTCAAAAATATGATCAAATTGAAATAAAAGAAAAATTCTGAAATCATTATTTTTAAAAGTTGCATTTTTTTACCTGAATTCGACTTGTTCTGGAAATTACAACTCTTTTTACAAAAATTTCTTTTTGGAAATTTCGTCTCTTCTACATTTCCACTTTTTCGAAATTTCGACGTTTCTTAGAGTTCTCTAAAGGTTTTTTCTTAAGATTAGGCCTTTTTCAAAATGTTGATTTTAATTTGAAAATGCGATGTCCCCAATTCTGTAATTTTTAAGCAAAAATACACATTACTAAGCCAGAAGGTTTTCTTTTTTACTTATGAGTTTTTTAGAATGATTGTTGTTGCCCTCCCCCACTTTAAAGAAAAACGCTTATGTCCAAGATATTTCATGAATCGTGGAAATTTATGTTGTTTTTTTTTCATCAAATTGTTTGACATTTTCTTTTCCAAAATTTTTACGTAAAACAGTAGAGCTTAGGCAGACCGCAGAAAAATGTTAGGCAGGCCGCATGTGGCCCGCGGGCCACGTCTTGCTCATCCCTACTCTAGAGCAAGCTTTGTTGTGTTTTTTAATATTTCTTGGTTTCAGGGGACAAGATATGTATTTCAATTTTTAGCATTAATGTAAAGAACGAAATAAACTGCTGATATTATTTATTTTAACTCGGAAGTATCAGTATAAGTATTACTTCTAACAAAGTAAAATGAACAATACATAATCAACAGGAAACTAAGCTAAGCATCGAATATAAAATCCTGATTTGAACTTCCTTTAAGGTGAGAACGATATCCTTTTCTAGTTTGATTTTTTAGCAGGTTGAATTCTCTTTTTAAAGCAGCATGCAGTTAGAAAATGCAATAATTTTGAAGTCAGAAGGTATCAAATATTTGAAAACTTTTCTGTCAGTGAAAGAATTCCAACTGCAAACAGTCAAACACTTCAGCTGACAGAGTGCTCCCGGAAAACGTTTACCTTATGGTGATTTTAGCCAAGGAAATCTTCCTACTCGTGTGCCATAAATATTTGTGTTCTTTTATATATTATTTGTTTTTAAAATGTAGATAACAAAATATGTTTGTTTAAATATATTTCGCTTTATTGTCGTTCATCTTTCCTATAGTCTTTCAATACCCCTCTAATCAAACATTCTTTTTTTTTTAAGTTTAATTCACTTGCAAACCCCATTATGCCTTCAAAGCACTCCAAGTAGGATGCAGAAACAAGGATAGCTGGCGATGAACCGCCTCCTCAATTAGAGACCCTTCAAGGGTCTCTATTCCACCATAGTTGTCTCGAATCTCGTACTGAACGGAGGTGAATTAAGTAGTTTTCCCAGTGCGACTCTTGTCAACTAATTTAAGCGAAAAGTTAGTGCTTTTCAAAGTTGAAATTGTGCGCGTCCAGGTCCCAGGATCGTTGGTGCCGCAATTTGTAACGATGAAGAGTGTTATTGAAAGCGACTTGGCTGAACTCATTAGATTGGCCAAGTTAGGAAACGAGCGAATAGCTCATCTTAAAAAAAAGGAGGAGGAGGCTTGCAAAATGCAAGTTGAATCTTACTGTACACCGAAGAAGACTGCCAAGAAGAAGAGGACTGAAGAAAACTACAACGAGAAGATTGTAGGCCAAAACCGGTGAACAGGACCGAGATAAAAAGCCACAGCGCATAGAGAAGCAAACAAACGAAGAGCCCCCCAAGGAAAAGAAGGATAAACAATAAACGGACCTATACGACTACCCAAGCAGACAAAACGGCCACTCAATCAACCTAAAAAGACGTAACCGCTGAGAATAATAAGACACCGATTATTCTCAGAAACAAAAAAAAATGGACCGAAATAAGCAAGCACCTGAGGGAGTCAAAGATTGACTACTCAAGAGCTTCGACGACGAGAGACGGAATAAGGATTGTGCCGCAAACAGTAAACGACTACAGGAAAATCTACAAGATGTTTAAGGAGGCAAACCTTGAATTCCATAATCATCAACTAAGGGAAGAAAAATCCCTAAAAGTGTTAATACGAGGTATTCCACAAGAAACTCCGGAAAAAGACGTGCATGAGGACCTCAAGGCACAAGGATACCCTACAACGAAAATCACCAGGATGAACGGAAAAGGGGAAAAGCCGCCACCGATAGTACTTGTAGAACTGGAACGCAAGTACAAGTCGATTTACAGAATCACCCAAGTAAACGGCCTCAATATAACAATTGAGCCGCTTAAAACGACTGGAGTTTTGATACAATGTCACAGATGTCAACTGTACGGGCATATACAGAAGAACTGCAACGCAGAATACCGATGCATGAAGTGTGCAGGAGCTCACAGCACACACCTAGGCGACAAAGAAAAAATTACCGCCGCAAAATGCGCAAACTGTGGCGAAGCTCACACTGCAATTTCCAGGCAGTGTAAGAAGAGACCCGCAAAACAAACGACGGAGAACGAAAAACCACAAGTTTCCAAGATTACGGCACAAAAACCCACTGTGTCAGCTTGGGCGAAACCGCTCAACTTCAAAATAGACAAGCCTCAACAAGAAGAGACACAGAGAAACAAACCGACAACGAAACTGCAAACAGAAAAAACATCTGCAAAAACCCAAATTGCAGTTATACTAGCAGAGATGTTGTTAGAACTTGCACAACTTAAGCCACTCGAGGATCAAGAGATTAGCTTCACGAGGAAAATTACCAAAATCCTAACACCCTTTTTGCTCAAGTTAGGTCAGCATTAGCCAATACTGTTTTCATGTTTGGAGTTCAGCCCCAAAACACACTTTAGCTCTCTTGGATTCAATTCAAAGAATAGCGATTCGCCTAATTGATGACGAGAGTCGGACCGATTTTCTCGAAACACTAGAGCACAGGCGTATGGTTGGTGACTTGTCTCTTTTCTACAAGTACTATCATGGAAGATGCTCGCAGGAACTAATAGGATTGATCCCCGCAAGGGCAAGATTCTTGAGACGTATTAGACAGACGGAGACAGCAAATTCCGATGCGGTCCAGCTTGACACAGTGAGGACTTCTGTCTATGGAGACTCTTTTTTCTATAGAACTTCCAAGTTATGGAACTTGTTACCAAAAGGGATTTTCCCCAAAAATGTTTAAGAAGGCGGTTCATCGCCATCTATCCTTGTTTCCGCATCCTACTCGCAGTGCTTTGAAAGCATAATGGAGTTACCCTTTGCGAGTGGATTAAACCTAAATAAAAAACAAGCTTACAATTGCTACATTTTCTAAAAAAATGACCTTGTGCTCGAAATTTCTACCTAAATCAAAATTTTAATTTGAATTTTTTCCTAAATTTTAGTTTTTGAAATTTGGATTTTTGTTCTGAGATTACCCGAAAAATTAAAAATGAATCACTCCAAGCTGGACCAAAAACCAAAAACCGGAAAAAACCGTTATTGGAACGAAAACCGGAACTGAACCTATATAATTTTTTTTCCGGCACGAAAACCGAAAGCCGGAACGAAAAGAATAACGGTTCGAAGCCCTGAAATATTCTAACCCTTATAATAATAATAATAATAATAGTTTATTATATTTCAACAGGGTTTAGGCCCCAATTCCAGAAACAAAATAAAAAATAAAAATTGATAGCAGTAGATGCACTTGATCATAAGAAAAAATAAATAATTATCAATTATACAAAATAATTACCCGGAGAAAACACTAATTATTAGATAAATAAAGTAAATTAATTATAAGGAAGTGTGTTCATAGTTTTTCTTAATTTGGCCCAACTGTCTGAATAGAAATCAAAACTGTCCGCAATACCATTAGCATATTTTGTGAGAATCACTAGCGGAGACCTGCCCATTGCGTTAGTACGACTATTCTCACAATAGAACATTTGTTTTGATCTTGCACTCTGTCTTGACACCAAAAAGTTAATCTTGGAAAGTAAGTCTGGACAATCTATACAATTATTGAGGAGTCCGTATAAGAAATTCATTCCATGTGTTATTCTTCGGGTTTGTAGACTGATAAAATTGAAGCGATTTAAAAGAACGTTATGGTCACAGCCTCTAGCTGGGTAGACACAATCTTGAATGAAACACAAGAATTTGAGGAAACGCCTTTGAATTGACTCTAACGCTGTGATATGAGTATTATATATTGGAAACCAGATAAGGGAGCCATATTCAAGATGTGTTAGTACTAGCGACTGAAATAATAATGCTAAAGATTTCTTGTTTTTAAAATCCTTACAATTTCTACACAGAAAGCCATATGTTTTATATGCTGATGAAAGTGCCTCAGTAATGTGCAAAGCAAAGTTAAAACTACTATCCATAATAACTCCTAGATCCCTTATGGATTCACATCTGCTTAAAATGACACTATTAATTTCATAATCATGCTTGATTATACTGATTTTTCTTGAGTAGGAAACAACATTACATTTAGATATATTTAAAGAAAGCCGATTATCATTGCACCACTTAACAACAGCATCAATGTCTTTTTGAATTAATACACAGTCCTCATTAGAAGATACGGAACTAAAGAATTTTAAGTCATCTGCAAAAAGTAGTTTGGATGATTTTATAACAGAAACAGTATCATTGATGAATAAGACAAAGATCAAAGGACCGAGATTTGAGCCTTGTGGAACTCTCGATGTTGGGCTGAACGTGTTAGATTTAAAATTTCGATATTTGACAAATTGCTCCCTATTTGTTAGGTATGACATAAAAAAGTGTATCAGCCGGTCTGAAAATGCATAAAGTTGCAATTTTTGCAAGAGAATAAAATGATCAATTTCAAAAGCTTTTTGAAAGTCTGTGTATACACAATCAACTTGTCCATGACGGTCAATGATTTCAGCCACATACTGAGACAAAGAAGCTAAATTTGTTGCAGTAGATCGTTTCTCAACGAAACCATGCTGATTCTCAGATATAAAATTTTTTATTGATGCATGTATGCGCTTGTATAAAATCGACTCGAATTTCTTTGCAAAGTTACAAAGTAGCGAAATTGGTCTGTTGTTGCTTATTTGCGTTGTAGTAACCTTTTTAAACACTGGAGTAATACATGCCTGTTTCCACAGCGACGGAAATTCAGATGTTTTTAGAGGCAAATTGAATAGTGACCGGTTTAGAAAACACGTTAGCATAATCTTTCAGCAGAAAGCTGGGAATGTCATCTGGTCCAGAAGTAAACTTATCTTTTGACCGTTTTAGTGCCTCTAATATTTCAGCTTCAGTTATATTCAAAATAGAGACTGTATCAGGAAAATGAGAGAAATATTTGGTAGCCGTATTATCTGAATTATGAGTGTTACTGGGTGTTATGTATACACTTTTAAAAAAAGTTGCAAACCCATCCACAATCTCTTGAGGAGTGAACAATTGTGCAGTACCATAAGACATAACACCAGGAATTCTTGTTCTCACTTTCTTTATTTGAATAAAAGACCAAAACTTTTTAGGATCATTGGAAATGCTATTCTGGACGTTCAAGAGATATTCTTTGTAAGATTGGTCAGCTATTTTTTTGCATAATGCTCTATAATATTTAAAGTTCTCATATACATTGGAATTGCGAGTACGCTTATAATTTTTGTGCAAACTGCCTTTAAATTTTATTAACTTTATTAAATGGGAATCAAACCATGGTGGATAGCATCTATGACAATTTGATTTCTGTGTATATCTCGGAATAGCACATTCGAATGTATTCGTCAGGATTTCGTAGAAGGTAGAGCAAGCAATGTTCACATCATTAAATGTTTCCAGTATATTCCAGTCAATATTAGATAATAAATCATATAGCAGTAGGTAGTTCACTTTTTTAAAATTAAATGATTGGGCTTGATAGCCTTGATGATTAACATCAAAATTAATAAACCGTTGACAAGGTAGAGTAACATTAATGTCAAGCGCAGGATGATATGCATCTTCAGGAGCTAAAGGAAATATGGATTTCAAAACATGACAATTAAAACTTGATAATAATAAGTCAATAGCCTGTCGAAGGAATTTAATACATTATTGCATTGATGAAGGTCCTGAATTTGCATGAAATTCTTGATTGGCATAAAGTAGTTGTCATTTGGGTTATTAAAGTTTCTAATATTGAAATCACCAATAATCATTAGTTTGTCACAGTTAAACTCAAAATTAAAGTGTTCAAGTAATTCAAAAAATAGCTCGCACTCAGCAACTCTACAGGTTGGAGGTATATAAACAACCAAGACAAAGATCACTACATTAGAATGCAAAGTAACTTTGACTCCACAAATATAAACTAAAGGAATTGCTTCAGGTATATGATTAAAATTAATTTTAGAGGTTTGAAATTTATCAGAAATTGCGAGGAGGACACCACCTCCTCTAGCCACATTGAGAAAACTATACTCCCTGTCCTTACGAAACACTATGAAATTATTAGGAAACAACTCATAGCATTGTATATCTGAGTTAAGCTACGTTTCAGTTGATGCAACTATTTCATAATTACATAATAATAAATTGTTATAAAACAAAAGAATTTTGGATCGTAAACCTCTCACATTTTGATAGTATGTGTGGAGGGAAACTATTTCGTAATCGGGGGGATTTAGTTTAAAGTCTTTCCGTTGGTAATTCTTGGAACGCTTTGGTTGTACACAATCCTAAGATTAACTTCTCCATTAGCTGTTCTTGTATTTAATTCGTTTTTTGATGCTTTGTATGCATTTTGTTGTTTTATGATTTTGTCACATGAAAGTCTAATCCGTTTATATTGCTCATGGCTTCTCAAATTCTTAGCCAATTTAATAGTTTTTGAGACATCTGAATCAGTAGCCAGTATAACTCTTAGGGGCCTAGATGTATTGGTTTCTACGGCATGACCAAGTCTTTGTATTTCCAATTCTTCAGCGTTAATAGAAGGATTAATAACTCTCAATATATCCGATACCATGCGCCTGTCACGAATTAAGCTTTCCTGCTTCGAAATTCCCTGTTCCTCTTCTGCGTTAAAGATGATGATATTCTTAGCCCGTTTTTGTCTTTCTGCAAATTCCCGCAGCACGTCCTCAAACTCGAGGGAAGACTCATTTCTGGTTGCGATGGGTTGCGCTTCCTTTAATGCAGCAATTTCCCTTTTTGAAAGCTTCAGTTCAATTTCTAATTTATCAATTCGATCATACAACAATTTTAACTCGTCCTGCATAGTTTGTCTTACTTCGGTTTTTAAGTCACTTTTTAATTATGGGGAAATTTCTACTTAAAAATTTTCCCATGCAACATCAACACATTTAAAATTGAATACCAGACAGCGAACCTTTACCAGTTCATTACGTTAACTGTGGCATAACAAGAACTTAATTTTATTAAGAGTATATTTTAATCGTCATTAATCGTAATCTTATTATTTTTATAATGGCCAACCGGTATTATATTTAGCCAAAAGTTCGAACTGTTGCCATTATCTTCCCTATTATTAACTCGGAATGACGCTCAGACAAACAAACTTATGACATTTGGAATTCTTGACTGTCTTTGTTATAATGAGTCATCGCAAAATTATCACAAAATTTACTTCAATAAATCACTGCTAAAATTCATGCCCATCAAAGGGGAAGGGGCAAATGGGGCAAATACATTGGGACTCAGGCTTCGTGGATGCCCGGTGAGGTGGTTCGTGAATTTCAAAATTGACCAAGGTTTTTAGTCGCCAAAGTATGCATTGAGAAGTGAGTTTGGTTGACAAAAGTAAAATTGAGGCGTTTAATGCAAAAGTGGCCTAACCAACATATTTAGACATTTTCTGATTTTCAATTTATTTTACTCAGAACATTAACATCTGCAAGTGCAATCACTAACAGCGCAACACAAACCCATGTTCAATACCAGGGCATCGAACCACTACTTTTTTCGTTCTGGTTTTCGGTTTTCGTTCCGGAAAAAAATCATATCGGTTCCGTTCCGGTTTTCGTTCCGACAAAAATAGCGGTTTTTTTAGGTTTTCGGTTCAGTTCCGGGTGACTCATTTTTTAATTTTTTAAAAGTTTTATTTCAATTGATTTGCTAACATAATTCAGGAAATTGTCTCTCTTTTGTTTTAAATATTACAGCATATAACTACTCTGGTAATGCTTAAAATTTGAAGAAACTATTTCGGGATTTTTCCAGTTTAAAAATTTTACGCTGAAACACTGGATTTTGGGTTCATTTTGAGTTTAAAAAACCTCTAATTTTATTTAAAAAAATTAGCTGATATCCGCGCTTTCGCCTAGGTGAAAAAAAAGAAAGGATCCTTTGGTTATATACTTTTTAAAAGTATCGACTTTTCTGAAGAATTCAATTTTTATTGAAAATTTTGACTTATTTCGAAAATTTCGACAATAAAAACCCACTTTTTCACAAAGTCGATCTTTTCTCGTTTGACTTAAAAAATGTCGAAATTTTAACTTGATTTTAAAAATTTCGACCTTTTCAAAATTTTGATTTTTTGAATATTCCAAATTCCTCAAAATTCTGTCTTATTTGGTTGGTTTTGATTTTTTTGAATTTTTTACTTTTATAACTGTTGTTCTTGTTAAAGATTTTATTTTTTGAAATTTTTTTGAATATTTGGAATTGATCGCGAAGTTTGAATGTTTGACCTTATTTTTGTAAATATCAGAAACTTCAGACTCGAAATTTCGTCTTTTTTTACAAATCTAATTAATTTTAAATTTGATTTTTCAAAGGATTTAAATTCTTTTTTAAAATTGGAATTTTTTCAAAGTTTTAACTTTTTGCAAATATCGACTCTCTCGAGTGTTTGTTTTTTTTATTCAACTTTTTTCAATTTACACTTTTTCGCAAAATTCTGACTTTCTAAAATTGATTACTTTTTGAAAAGGCTGCCTTTGATTTTTATTGAAAATTCTTAAACATTTTTCGATTTCTTTAAAGCATTTAGTCTTTATATTTTGAAAACTATGAAATTCAAATTTTCTTTTTTTAGCTTCTACTTGTTTTAAATGTTTATTTATTTTGATAATCGCAATACTTTGTCAATTTGACCTTTCTCTAGGATTTTAATTTATTTTCCAAATTCTGAATTTTTTGAAAATCTTTATACATAATTTCGATCTTTTCTCCAAATTGTTATATTTTTTGAAAATTTTGATTTTTTGTGTAAATTTAATGATGTTGAAGAACTGACTTAAAAACTTCTACCTTGTTTTTCTAAATTTTTGACCTTGGTCCAATTTTTGACAATTTCTCAAAGCTTTAATATTTTTTGAAAATGAGATTTTTTAAATTTGGACTTTTTTTCGAGGTTTCCGTTTTTATGTAATAAACTGAACTTTTATTTGAAAAATTAGATTTTTCTTTAATTTTTGTTTTTTGAAAAATTAAATGTTTCTCAACATTTCGACATTTTTAATATTTTCGAACCTTTTTCCGAATTTATACCTTTTTTAAAAATTTCGAGCTTTTATCACTAAAACTTCGACTTTTTCTCGAGGCTGTAACTTTTTCAAAATTTGATTTTTTTGGAAAACTTCCTCTTTTTTTTCAGAATTTTGACTTTTTGTAAAAAATTTGACAAACTTCAATTTTTTTCAAAATTTCGGATTTTTTATAATGTGATTATGCTGAAATAACATTTTTGTTTAAAATCTTCACCTTTTTTTTGAAAATTTCCACTTTAGCTCAAACTTTTTACTATTTATCGAAGTTTAAACTTCTTTTTTCTTGATAATTCCGACTTTTTCTCGAAAATTTTCACTTTTTTTAAAATTGTAACTTTTTGAAATATTTGAATTTTTTCAGAATTTTAATCTTTTTTGGAAATGTTTACTTTTTATCATCAAAATTGGAACTTTTTTCGAAGTTAAATACAGTTTCATTCAAAATGTGAAGTTTTTTCAAAATTTCCATTTTTTTTTTCAAAAGTTCGAGTTTTTGTGATAATTTCAACATTTTTTTATAATTCGCCCGTTCCAGAAGTTTTTTAATTTTGCTGAAGAATCTAATTTTCTAAATTACCGATTTTTAAATATTAAACGAATTCTACAAAACTATTTTAGGACTTCACTAAATTTCGATTTTAAAGCTGCCTAAATTCAAAACAATCTGAAAAAAAATCGCAGCTTCGAGGCTAAAATCGAAATTTTAAGAAAAAATGTAATATAGCGTAAACAAAACCAAATAAAAGTTGGAAGTTTAAAATAGACGTTTTCTAACAGGTCATCGTTTCAAGTTTATCCTCCAAATTTCTTCTTTAATTTCAACATCCCGGCTTTAAATTGGAATATAAATGTATTTTTCTCGTGAAAGTTTGACTGAAATTTCCATTTTCTAGGAAAAATTAGAAATCGTGAGATTTTATCGCAAATTTTGAGAAATAAAAGCCAAATTCAGGAACTTTGGGAAGTTTTATGAAGTCGGCATCGTAAAAAATAATGAGAATTTGAAATGTCGAGAAAAAAATTGGCATATTTCAATTAAAGTGAAATTTGAAGGAAAAATTTCAAGAAAACTCGAAATTTTTATTAATCACTTCAAAAATAGGGGTATCAGATTATAAAAGGGAAAATCCAAGTTTGAGAAAAAGAAAACAAATTTTAAGTGTTTGTTCTGGAGAAAAAGTTGGAATTTTCGGAAAAATTCAAATTTGCAAATTGTGTGATTTCTGAATTGATATGTCGCTGGATTTAGAACACTGGCTGATTGATCTTAACTATTTATTTTTAAACTACAACAATTGTGGTGGCGTTGCTTGCCTTGAATATGCTGCGTGAAATTCTTATATCTTATTGCCGCTGTTACAAGTTGGCGTCTTCTTATCTTACTACGTTTTTTGTTGCATTGCTTGACGCAGGAGCAATGCCCAATTGAAAACATAATTCAAATTCTAACACAAATAAAATTGCCAGGAAACTGGGCTTCAATGAAAAAGACTCCACTGTTTGAGTCCATATTTACAATAGTACATAAAATTTTTATTTTAAACTCGAAATTTTAGGAAAAGGAAAAAATATTTCGAGAAAAAGATCCAAATATCAAAAAAGAGTCGAAAATTTAAAAAAAAGAATATTCAAGTTATAGAACTCAAAATTCGATTTGGCTCGAAATTTTGAGAATAAAATCAACATTTTCTTAGAAAGAGTGGATATTGTAAGGTTTTAATTGAACTTTCAAAAAAATATTCTTTAAAGTAAACTCGTAATTTTGAGATGAAAGTTGCATGAAATTGTGTAAAATTTTGAAAAGGAAATTTCTAAAAAAATCCCAATCTTTAAGGTAAAGTAAAAATTATTTTAAGAACATATAAATTCAACAAACCGAAATAAACCGTTATTTTTTTCCGGTTTCGTTCCGGTTTTCGTTCCTACAAAAGTAACGGTTATTTTCGGCTTTCGGTTTTCGGTTCAGTTCCGGTTCGGAGCCCTGCTCAAAATTATAATTTTTCGACTTTTCTTCCAAAATGCGCTCCTTTTCAAAATTTCGCCATTTTTCTTAAGGTATGTTTTTTTTCTGAAAAGTTTGACCTTTTTAAATTTGACTTTCTATAAATTTCAGTTCGTGTATCAACATTTGCATTATTCTCGAGATTTCAGAATGTAATTTCAAAATTGGATGTTTCTGAAATTTCGATTTTTTCCGAGAAAGAATATTGTTTGAAATTACAATTTCCTTTTCAAAATTCAACCTCTTATAGAATTTGCAACTTTTTTTTTCACAAAATTTAACTTTAAGCAATTTTAATATTTTCCGAATTTTTGAGGTATTTCAATTTTTCCGAAATATTAAATTCTTAGCTTAATTTTGATTTAAAAAAAAATTTTCCCCAAAACTGGTTTTCTTCTTGGAAATGTCACCATTTTTCTCTAACTTTCGGCTGTATTTCCAAAAATCGTTTATTTTTTCAAATTAGTTTCATTAGTATTTAGCTTTTTTGAAAATTTCTTTGAGTTTTTGGGAGTTTTATCTTGGTTTGCATAATTCGTTTAATTTTCGAAATTTTGACTTGTACTTCAAAATTATACTTATGGAAATTTGAACTCGAATTAGATTTTTTTCTCTAAATGACACCTTCTTAAAATTCGTTTATTTTTCCAAAATTGTATCGAAATTTTAATATAAAGCTAGCAATTTCGAGAAAGATTTCCTGTCAATTTCAAGATTGTTTTCTGTAGGATTTTAATTTATTTTCCAAATGCTGAATTTTTAAAAAAATTTTACCCATAATTTCGATCTTTTCTCCAAATTGTTATATTGTTTTCAAAATTTTGATTGTTTGTGTAAATTAAATGAAGTTGAAAAACTGACTTTTATAAACTTCTACCTTGTTTTTCTAAATTTTTGACCTTGGTCCAACTTTTGACAATTTCTCAAAGCTTTAATATTTTTTGAAAACTGAGATTTTTTAAATTTCGACTTTTTCTCGAGGTAAAAACAAAAATTAAAGAAAAATCTCGCTTTTAAAAACTTCTATCCTGTTTTTTTGAATTTTCACATTGGTCCAACTTTTGACAATTTCTCGAAGTTTTGATTTTTTTTGAAAACTGAATTTTTTTTTAAATTTCGACTTTTATGTAGTAAACTGAACTTTTAATTGAAACATTAGATTTTCCTTTAATTTTTATTTTTTGAAGAATTAAGTTTTTCTCAAAATTTCGACATTTTTAATATTTTCAAACCCTTTTCAGATTTTAGACTTTTTTCGAAAATTTTGACCTTGTACCATCAAAATTTTAACTTTTTTTCGAAGCTGTAACTCTTTCAGAATTTGTTTTATTTAAAAATTGTTTCATTTTTTCAAAATTTTGACTTTTTTAAAAAAAATTTGAACACGAAGTTATTTCTCAAAATTTCAATTTTTATAAAAATATTGGTTTTTTTATAATATGATTATGCTGAAACGTTTTTTTGAAAACCTTTACCTTTTTTTTTGAAATTTTACACTTTAGCTCAAACTTTTTACTGTTTCTCGAAGTTTTGACTTCTTTTTTTGATAATTCCGACTTTTTCCCGAAAATTTTCACTTTCTTCAAAATTGTAACTTGTTGAAATATTTGAATTTTTTCAGGATTTTGATCCGTTTTTGAAAATTTTTACCTTTTATCATCAAAATTGGGACTTTTTTAGAACTTAAATATAGCTTCATTCAAAATTTGAAGTGTTTTCGAAATTTCCACTTTTTTTCAAAAGCTTGAGTTTTCGTGATAACTTCGACATTTTTTCAAAATTCGCCCGTTCCAGAAATTTTTTAATTTTGCTGAAGAATCTAATTATCCAAATTACTAGTTTTGAACAAATTCTACAAAACGAATTTAAGACTTAACTAAATTTCGATTTTAAAGCTGTCTAAATTCAAAACAATCTGAAAAAAAAATTGCAGCTTCGAGCCTAAAGTCGAAATTTTAAGAAAAAAGTCAAATATAGTGTAAACAAAACCAGACAAAATTTGCAAGCTTAAATAAGACATTTTCTAACTTGTCATCGTTTCAAGTTTACCCTCAAAATTTCGACTTCAATTTCAAGAACCTGGCTTTAAATTGGAATATAAATGTTGTATTTTTCTCTTAAAATTTTGACTGAAGTTCCCAATTTCTGGGAAAAATTAGAAATATCGAAATATTATCGCAAATTTTGAGAAAAAAGCCAAATTTAGGAATTTTGGGAAGTTCTATGAAGTCGGCATCGTAAAAAATCATGAGAATTTGAAATTTCGAGAAAAAAATTGGCATATTTAAATTAAAGTGAAATTTGAAGGAAAAAATTCAATAAACGTCGAAATTTTCATTAACCACTTCAAAAATTAGAGATAGCAGATTATGAAAAGGAAAATCCAAGTTTGAGGAAAAAAAAACAAATTTTGACTGTTTGTTCTAAAGTAAAAGTTGAAATTTACGAAAAAAATTCGAATTTGCAAATAAAATTGCCAGGAAACTTGACCTCAATGAAAAAGACTACACTGCTTGAGTCCATATTTACAATAGCACATAAAATTTTTAGTTTAAACTCGAAACTTTAGGAAAAGGAAAGAAATATTTCGAGAAGAATGTCCAAATTTCACAAAAGAGTCAAAAATTTTGAAAAAGGAATATTCAAGTTATACAACTTAAAATTCAATTTGACTCGAAATTTTAAAAATAAAATTAACATTTTCTTAGAAAGAGTGGAAATTGTAAGTTTCTAATTGAACTTTCAAAAAAAGTTCTTTAAAGTAAACTCGTAATTTTGAGTTGAAAGTTGCATGGATTTGTGTAAAATTTTGAAAAGGAGATTTCTAAAGGAATCCCAAACTTTAGGGTAAAGTAAAAATTATTTTAAGAACATACAAATTCAACGAATCAAAATAAATCGTTATTTTTTTCCGATTCTGTTCCGGTTTTCGTTCCTACAAAAATAACGGTTTTTTTTTTCGGTTTCCGGTTTTCGGTTCAGTTCCGGTTCGAAGCACCCTGATTTACACAATCAAGAATAACAAAATTCTGAACAATCTAATTTCTGCATTCAGATTTAGATTTAAGAACTAAGAATGTTAAAAAAACTATCTTAAATACATTGTTTTTTGAATGGCAGCATTACCTAACATTAGAAATTTTTTAATTAACGAGTGGGCGATGTGAAGCAACAAACTAGTCTACAACAGTTATTTTTAAAACAGTTTGAAACCGTATTTCATCGTCTCCTATTTATTAATCTTAATTTGAGTGTATAAATACTGAATTATGTAAATAACTAATTTTTGTTATTGATTAACTACTACATAAAATAAATGACCAAAGCTACTTAAACTGATGTGTTATTGTCATGAAATAATAAAAAAAAAGTTCGATTTCCAATAAAGTATTAAATATTCTTACATGTGTCGTATTAAAAAACCAATTTTTTTTAGTTATTAACTAACTAAACTCGCGTATATTTCAATCACATACAAGCCTAAAAATATGTTCAATGCCAAAGAGATATTTACAGCTTCAGCGTTTTAGAGATGGTAAATCAATCCCAAATGCCATAAAATAGAAAGAATTTCGAACAGTTTAGATGAAGTTTTGCCTACATTAACATACCCAATATACAATAAATTTTTCTTTTCAGGGAAGAAAGTTCCAAAGGTACCCATTAAAACCTACAAGTGGGAGGACGTAAGACGATCTCGACGAAAAGGGGGATACCCTTGGACTCATCTTTATAAAAAACCATTTAATGAAATTGTAGACCCACAAGAATTTACAATGGACTCTCTCAGACGAACTAAAAGCTCCTTAGTCAAGAAATCTGCAGTAGACATTGTTGAAGTACCGAATGGGAAGGAAGCTAAAGAAGACGAGTCAACTGGTATAGTAACAGAAGTGGAACAGGAAGACCTACATTCACTAAGAGAGAAATTGAAATCTGATACTTTTACAATAGAAGAATACTTAGAAGATCCTAAGATAGAGTCTGCTGAGAGCTCAGATAATATTAGCCAGTATCTTGACAAAGATATCGTTCCTACAGAAGCTGCGTCTAAAGAAGGCAGTTCAACAACCCTTACGATGGATCCGGGACCTAGTACTTTAAAAGAGGATAAAACATTAAACAGTCGTAAAGCAAGGGCGCAATCTGAGGAACCAAAACGTAAAAGAAAGTTATCAGTAGACAGTAGCTACAGTAGATTAAGTTTATCCCGATTAGGCGTTCTCAAGAGATTAAAGGAAGCCAAAGAAAAATTAATTCCAAAATTTCTTTCCAGTTCTAAAAAAGATGTATCTGAACCCAGCAAAGAGGAGGTGACAGTTAAGAAGATAGAAGCACCGAAAGCTAAACCTGCGAAGAACGAAAAACCAGTATATATTCACATTCCGTTAAAACCACCAGAAGGTCAAACTGATGAATTTTCGTATCTCGAATTTGAAGAAAAAAGACCTGAACCACAAAAAGATGAGGAGGCAAAGGAGCAGAACGGACAAATTGATCAAAATTTGGAAACGGATACACTGGCGGTTCCAATGACGTCAAACGGTCTCAAACCTATGTCTTCCGACGCCGACGATTTAAGTGCGATTATCTTACTTGAAGGTGATGCGGAAAACGTAAACGATCAATATGATATAATGGTGATAGACGTTGATGATACAGGGGCAGAAGTGAAAATTGGGGAATTAACCCAAGTTACCAATTCCGATGTAAAACGACAGGTAATCGAAAGTATTAAAAAGTCTGAGTCTCAGGCAGATCTCTCTAGAAATAATAACAACAATAATAATAACAAACAAACACCAACAGCTTCGATGAAAAGAACTGCTTCTACAATTTCCAGAAGCTCAAGGAAGAAAGTGCCAGATAATAGAAAAATAAGAGCCAAATCAGCCGAACCGGAACGAAAACGACGTTCTTCAATAGACAGTAGCCATAGTGGTAAAAGCCTATCAAAAGTATCATGGCTTCAAAAATTGAAAGACGCCAAAGACAAATTCACCTTATCTCTATCGCGATCTAATTCTAAAAAAGAAAAACCAAAAGCTTCATCGGAATCAGAAATCAAAAAAGAATCGGAAACCAAAAAAGAATCAGACACCAAAAAGGATTCAGAAACCAAAAAAGATTCAGAAACCAAAAAAGTTTCAGAGGCCAAAAATGAATCAAAGAAACTTGAAACACCAAAAGCTACTAAACCTGTTTATATTCATATCCCACTAAAGCCACCTCCTGGACAAACCGACGAATTCTCCTACTTGGAATTTGAAGAGAAACCAGCATCTGCGCCCTCTCCTCCAAGTACTGAAGAACACCAAACCGAAGAGAATTCGCCCCAAATCTCACCCCAATTCATATTTTTAACGCCGCCATCAGATGACGAAATATTAGACGACCAATCGGAGGTGCCTGATACACCAATGTCCGTAGACAGTGGACCGTTTTTCGCAAATAAAGTAAACGAATTGAAAAAATTGGCTGAAAAAGTTGTCGACGAGATATCCCCAGAATCAAAAAGGAAAGAGCTCGCTCTATTGAAAGAAGAACAGGAACCGGATGTTTTAGAAACAAAACCTCTGTCGGAGGAAGGAGCCACTGAAGAAGAATCGAAGCAGGTAGACGATAAGGAAAAGGAAGAGGAAATGGTCATAGACGAAGAGGATGGATTAAAATCATCAGCTGTGTCCAAAGATAGGGAAGTGAAAAGTGATGCGCAGGCTTTGAAATCTAGTTTGAAGGGGGAGGCTTCTCCAATTCTGAAGAAGAAGGTTTCGTTTAAGAGACGCTCCAAAGCTAATATTAAAGATGAGGGTTATGAGGATGTTCAAGCTCCTGGTGATTCCAAAGATAAAGAGGCTGAAATTTCTTCTTCTACAGATAAATCGATGTCAGTTGATGAAGAAAAAACGTATTTAGATGAAAAAATCATTAAGAGTACTTCCTTAGAAGAAGATTACAACAAGTGGTCAAAATTGAGGTAAGACTACTGATTAGTGTAGAACATAAGTTTATAACAAATACTGATTCACGAAAGATGGTTTTGATAAGTGTTAATAGAGTTTGTACAAAATTACTTTTCAAAGAGTTTTCAAGGGTATTACTCAAATTTTCAAATGAGTACAAGCAGTGTTCTAGCTAGGAGCTGACCACATAGACAGGTACCAGTGATCATTTTTTATTTATATTGTGTTGTTTTCATTCACTTTTATTTTCTGGAGGCATGATATTCAGATCATGATGTGATCTCCTAACCCTCGCTATACTAAATACAATTCAAAATTTTATTTAGAAAACGGACGCATTTACACGCACAATGATTTAGTTTAATCAGGTTTATTTGTTACTGAAAAAAAAAAAGAAAAAAGAAACAAAATACAGATCATCACGCTGCATGTTTCATACATTTTAAATAATGTAAGAAATGGTTTTGCTATTTTCTTAAAGTTTTAGGTATTTTTCAAAGAACTGAACTCGAAACAATTGTCATAGAGAAAAATAAAAAAAACCAGCCTTTGGAAAATATTCTAAAAATGTAGAATATTCCTTAATATATGTCCTCAGCGTATTAAGCAAAGTACAAATTTCTCTGAGGTTTGACATAATATTAATTTTTAAAATTGATTTTGTAGAAAAAAGAAATGATCGTAACTAGAGTTGCACGTCTTCGGCTGATTATAGTATTTTTCAGAATAAGCAATAAAAAATATAGCATTTGATGACAAGGATTTATTTTTACGCTGTGCCCTTCCTCCGAAGCATAAAAAAATCTATTTATACCCCCCTTTTGGTTTTTTCAATAAAAGTCGAAAATTCGAATCAAAACTGATTTAAGAAACGTAAAAATTCTCAAAAAAAGTTCACCATAAAAGATAATCAAAGTTTTGAAACTTTTGACCCGAATATTTAAAAAATAACGCAAAATGTTTAAAAAAGTTTAAATATTTGGAAGATTAGAAATTTTAAAGGGTGGTCGCAATGTCAAAAAAAATAGTTGGTATTTTGAATTTTGTAGTGAATTTTGAAAACATTCAAATTCTAAAAATGTCGAAAATTTTATAGAAAGTGAAAATTTTCAAAAAAATCAACTCTTTTTAAAAAATTAAATTTTGAAAAAAAAGAAATATTGAAAAATTTTGTGATCTACTTTTTAAAAAGTTGAAATATTCAAAATGAGTCAAAAACTTCAAAAGATATTATAGAAACAATCAGCATTTTCCTAAAAATTCAAAAGCTTGAAAAAACGGCACAATTTTTTTAAAAATTCAAAAGTGAAAAAAAATTCCAAAATAATTCAAAAATTTAGAAAATTTTTAAAATTTCGAAAAATTTTTCAAATTTCAAATTTTAAAAAATTCTAAAATTTCAAAAAAACTGAAAAAGGTTTTCAGTCAAATTTTCAATAAAATGCGAAATTTTCGAAGTCTAAATATTGAAGACAAGCCAAAATTATTAGAAAGTCGAAATTTCGAAATGAAACTCGAAATTTTGAAAAGTTAAATGTTTTGAATAATTAAAATTTTTTGATCAAAAATTTTCAAAAAAATTTAAATCTAAAAAAAAATAAATTTTGACATTTTGAAAACGACGTTATTTTCAAAAAATTATTAAGATAATCACGATATAGTAAAAAACCTTTTAAAAATAATCCAAATTTCAAAATAATGTCGCAATTTAAAATAAATAAAATTTTCAAATAAGGTCAAAATTTTGAACTGGTTGATCAATATAAAAAAAAATAGTTTTCCAAAAAGTTTTAATTTTCAAAAAACTTAAAATTTTGAAAAAAGGTGAAAGTTTGAAAAAGTGAAAGATTTAAAGAACTCAAAATTTTTGAAAACGTCGAGACTTCAAATAAATATGAATTTTTGAGGAATAGAAATTTTGCAAAAAAATATAATTTGCAAAAAAAATAAAAATTTTCAGAAACAACTAAAACATAAAAAAATCGAAAGTTTGAAAAAGAGTTAACATTTTAAGAAAGTCAGAATTTTAAAATTCAAAATTTAAAAAAGTCGAAAAGTCAATATTTTAAATTAATTCGAAAACTTTGAAAGAAATCGAATTTGAAAAATGTCAAAACTTTTATAAAAAATGAAGACTTTCGAAAAATTTTCTAAATTTTGAAAAATAAATGAATTTTTAAATAAAGGCGAAAATTTGAAAAAAAAATTAAATTTTAAAGTGAAATTTTGAGAGATGTCATTTTATAAAAAATTAAAGTTTCAAGAAAATCAGAATCTTCAAAAAATTTAAATTTTGAAACACATTCGTAAAATTTTAAACAGTTCAAATATTGAAAACTGGTCAAAAAACTTAAAAAAAAAACGAAGAATTTGAAAGAAAGGGTAAAATTTTGAAAAAAAAATTAATTTTTAAAAAAAATGAAACTTTGAATAATTTTGTAATTTACTTTTAAAAAAAGTTGAAATATTGAAAAATAGTCGAAAATTTCAAAAGATATTAAAGAAGCTATCAAAATTTTCCTGAAAATTCAAAAGCTTGATAAAACAGCATATCTTAAAAAATTTAAAAAAAAAAATTCAAAATTTCCAAAATAACTCAAAATTCGCGAAAAATTTTCAAAATGTGAAATTTTAAATAATTTCTAAAATTTCAAAAAAAAAACTGAAAAAAATTTTCAAAGCCTAAATATTGAAGACAAGCGAAAATTATTAGAAAGTCGAAATTTCGAAATGAAAGTCGAAATTTTGAAAAATTAAAAGTTTTAAATAATTAAAATTCTCTAAGCGAAAATTCTCAAAAAAAATTAAATTTTGAAAAAATAAATTTTGGCATTTTGAAAACGACGAAATTTCCAAAAAATTATTAACATAATCACGATGTTATAGTAGAAAACTTTCCAAATATAATCCAAATTCCAAAAAAATTTTGCAATTTAAAAAGAAATAAAATCAACATTTTGAAATGGTTGGAATTTAAAAAGTGGTCAACATAAAAAAAATTAATTCACGAAAAAATTTTAATTTTCAAAAAACTTAAAATTTTGAATAAAGGTGAAATTTTGAAAAAGTCGATGATTTAAATAATTCAATGTTTTTGAAAACGTCGAGCCTTCAAATACATGAGAATTTTTAAGGAATAGAAATTTTGCAAAAAAATGTCGCAATTTTCAAAAAACTGAAAAAATCTAAATTTTGAAAAATCAACATTATAAATATTGCAATTTGCAAAAAAATAGAAATTTTCAGAAACAACTAAAACATAAAAAAAGCCGAAAGTTTCAAAAACAGTTTCACATTTTGAAAAAGTCGGAATTTTAAAGTCAAAATTTTAAAAAGTCGAAAAAGTCAATATTTTAAATAAATTCGAAAACTCTGAAGGAAGTCAAATTTAAAAAATGTCAAAAATTTAGTAAAAAGTTATTTCAAAAAATATATCAAAATTTAAAAAAAAATTTAAGATTTAAAAAATCCACAAACTACTTTCTAAAAAAGTTGAAATATTAAAAAATAGTCTAAAATTTCAAAAGACGCGCGATTTTGAAAAAATCAAAAGTTTTCTAAGAATTTAAAAACTGAACAAAACGAAACTATTGTTTAAAACACACACATTTCCAAAATAACTCGAAAATTTCGAAAATTTTTTCTTATTTTTTCTGAAACTTTAATATTTTAATAAATGACATTTCTCAAAATTTCACTTTAAAATTTTAATTTTTTTTTCAAATTTTCGCCTTTATTTAAAAATTCATTTATTTTTCAAAATTTCGAAAAATTTTCAAAATTTTGAAAAATAAATGAATTTTTAAATAAAGGCGAAAATTTGAAAAAAAAAAATTAAAATTTTAAAGTGAAATGTTGAGAAATGTCATTTCATAAAAAATTAAAGTTTCAAAAGAATCAGAATCTTCAAAAAATTGAAATTTTGAAACACATTCGTAAAATTTTAAACGCTTGAAATATTGAAAACTGGTTAAAGAACTTAAAAAAATACGAAGATTTTGAAAAAAAGGGTAAAATTTTGAAAAAAAAATATTTTTTTAAAAAAATAAAATTTTGTAATTTACTTTTAAAAAAAGTTGAAATATTAAAAAATAGTCGAAAATTTCAAAAGATATTAAAGAAACTATCAAAATGTTTCTAAAAATTCAAAATCTTGAGAAAACAGCATATTTTAAAAAATTTAAAATTAAAAAATTTAAAAATTTCCAAAATAACTCAAAATTTTCGAAAAATTTTTAGTTTCACATTTTAAATAATTGCTAAAATTTCAAAAAAAAAACTGGAAAAGATTTTTAGTCAAATTTTCAATAAAATGCGAAATTTTCGAAGCCTAAATATTGAAGACAAGCGAAAATTATTAGAAAGACAAAATTTCGAAACGAAAGTCGAAATTTTGAAAAGTTTTAAATAATTAAAATTTTTTAAGCGAAAATTTTCAAAAAAAATTAAATTTTGAAAAAATAAATTTTAGCATTTTAAAAATGACGAAATTTTCAAAAAATTATTAAAATAATCACCATGTTATAGTAAAAAACTTTCCAAAAATAATCCAAATTTCAAAAAAATTTCGCAATTTAAAAGAAACAAAATGTTCAAATGGTCAAAATTAAATTTTCGAAAAAATTTTAATTTTCAATAAACTTAAAATTTTGAAAAATGGTGAAACTTTGTAAAATCGAAGATTTAAATAATTCAAAGTTTTTGAAAACGTCGAGCCTTCAAATACATGAGAATTTTTAAGGAATAGAAATTTTACCAAAAAATGTCGAAATTTTCAGAAAACTTAAAAAAAATCTAAACTTTGAATAATCAACATTAAAAATATTATAATTTGCAAAAAAAAATAAAAATTTTCAGAAACAACTAAAACATAAAAAAAAATCGAAAGTTTGAAAAAGAGTTAACATTTTAAGAAAGAATTTTAAAATTCAAAATTTAAAAAAGTCGAAAAGTCAATATTTTAAATTAATTCGAAAACTTTGAAAGAAATTGAATTTAAAAAATGTCAAAACTTTTATAAAAAATGAAGACTCGAAAAATTTTCAAAATTTTGAAAAATAAATGAATTTTTAAATAAAGGCGAAAATTTGAAAAAAAAATTAAAATTTTAAAGTGAAATTTTGAGAGATGTCATTTCATAAAAAATTAAAGTTTCAAGAAAATCAGTCTTCAAAAAATTGAAATTTTGAAACACATTCGTAAAATTTTAAACAGTTCAGATATTGAAAACTGGTCAAAAAACTTAAAAAAAAACGAAGAATTTGGAAGAAAGGGTAAAATTTTGAAAAAAAAATTAATTTTTTAAAAAAATGAAACTTTGAATAATTTTGTAATTTACTTTTAAAAAAAGTTGAAATATTGAAAAATAGTCGAAAATTTCAAAAGATATTAAAGAAGCTATCAAAATTTTCCTGAAAATTCAAAAGCTTGATAAAACAGCATATCTTAAAAAATTAAAAAAAAAATTCAAAATTTCCAAAATAACTCAAAATTCGCGAAAAATTTTCAAAATGTGAAATTTTAAATAATTTCTAAAATTTCAAAAAAAAACTGAAAAAAATTTTCAAAGCCTAAATATTGAAGACAAGCGAAAATTATTAGAAAGTCGAAATTTCGAAATGAAAGTCGAAATTTTGAAAAATTAAAAGTTTTAAATAATTAAAATTCTCTAAGCGAAAATTCTCAAAAAAAATTAAATTTTGAAAAAATAAATTTTGGCATTTTGAAAACGACGAAATTTCCAAAAAATTATTAATATAATCACGATGTTATAGTAGAAAACTTTCCAAATATAATCCAAATTCCAAAAAAATGTTGCAATTTAAAAAGAAATAAAATCAACATTTTGAAATGGTTGGAATTTAAAAAGTGGTCAACATAAAAAAAAATTAATTCACGAAAAAATTTTAATTTTCAAAAAACTTAAAATTTTGAATAAAGGTGAAATTTTGAAAAAGTCGAAGATTTAAATAATTTAATGTTTTTGAAAACGTCGAGCCATCAAATACATGATAACTTTTAAGGAATAGAAATTTTGCAAAAAAATGTCGCAATTTCCAAAAAACTGAAAAAATCTAAATTTTGAAAAATCAATATTATAAATATTACAATTTGCAAAAAAATAGAAATTTTCAGAAACAACTAAAACATAAAAAAAGCCGAAAGTTTCAAAAACAGTTTCACATTTTGAAAAAGTCGGAATTTTAAAGTCAAAATTTTAAAAAGTCGAAAAAGTCAATATTTTAAATAAATTCGAAAACTCTGAAGGAAGTCAAATTTAAAAAATGTCAAAAATTTATTAAAAAGTTATTTTAAAAAATATATCAAAATTTAAAAAAAATTGAAGATTTAAAAAATCCACAAACTACTTTCTAAAAAAGTTGAAATATTAAAAAATAGTCTAAAATTTCAAAAGACGCGCGATTTTGAAAAAATCAAAAGTTTTCTAAGAATTTAAAAACTGAACAAAACGAAACTATTGTTTAAAATTCTAAATTGAAAAATAAGACATTTCCAAAATAACTCGAAAATTTCGAAAATTTTTTCTTATTTTTTTTGAAACTTTAATATTTTAATAAATGACATTTCTCAAAATTTCACTTTAAAATTTTAATTTTTTTTTCAAATTTTCGCCTTTATTTAAAAATTCATTTATTTTTCAAAATTTCGAAAAATTTTCAAAATTTTGAAAAATAAATGAATTTTTAAATGAAGGCGAAAATTTGAAAAAAAAAATTAAAATTTTAAAGTGAAATTTTGAGAAATGTCATTTCATAAAAAATTAAAGTTTCAAAAGAATCAGAATCTTCAAAAAATTGAAATTTTGAAACACATTCGTAAAATTTTAAACGCTTGAAATATTGAAAACTGGTTAAAGAACTTAAAAAAATACGAAGATTTTGAAAAAAGGGTAAAATTTTGAAAAAAAATTTATTTTTTAAAAAAATAAAATTTTGAAAAATTTTGTAATTTACTTTTAAAAAAAGTTGAAATATTAAAAAATAGTCGAAAATTTCTAAAGATATTAAAGAAACTATCAAAATTTTCCTAAAAATTCAAATCTTGAGAAAACAGCATATTTTAAAAAATTTAAAATTAAAAAATTTAAAAATTTCCAAAATAACTCAAAATTTTCGAAAAATTTTTAAAGTTTGACATTTTAAATAATTGCTAAAATTTCAAAAAAAAACTGGAAAAGATTTTTAGTCAAATTTTCAATAAAATGCTAAATTTTCGAAGCCAAAATATTGAAGACAAGCGAAAATTATTAGAAAGACAAAATTTCGAAATGAAAGTCGAAATTTTGAAAAGTTTTAAACAATTAAAATTTTTTAAGCGAAAATTTTCAAAAAAAATTAAATTTTGAAAAAATAAATTTTAGCATTTTAAAAATGACGAAATTTTCAAAAAATTATTAAAATAATCACCATGTTATAGTAAAAAACTTTCCAAAAATAATCCAAATTTCAAAAAAATTTCGCAATTTAAAAGAAACAAAATGTTCAAATAGTCAAAATTAAATTTTCGAAAAAATTTTAATTTTCAATAAACTTAAAATTTTGAAAAATGGTGAAACTTTGTAAAATCGAAGATTTAAATAATTCAAAGTTTTTGAAAACGTCGAGCCTTCAAATACATGAGAATTTTTAAGGAATAGAAATTTTACCAAAAAATGTCGAAATTTTCAGAAAACTTGAAAAAAATCTAAACTTTGAATAATCAACATTAAAAATATTATAATTTGCAAAAAAAATAAAAATTTTCAGAAACAACTAAAACATAAAAAATCGAAAGTTTCAAAAAGAGTTAACATTTTAAAAAAGTCAGAATTTTAAAGTTCTAAATTTAAAAAAGTCGAAAAGTCAATATTTTAAATTGATTCGAAAACTTTGAAAGAAATCGAATTTGAAAAATGTCAAAACTTTTATAAAAAATGAAGACTTTCAAAAAACAACTCAAAATTTAAAAAAAGATTGAGGTTTTGAAAAAATCTGCAAACTACTTTCTAAAAAAGTTGAAATATTAAAAAATAGTCAAAATTTCAAAAGCTATTATAGAAACAATCAAATTTTCCTAAAAATTCAAAAGCATGAAAAAATAGCACAATTTTTTAGAATAATTCAAAATTGAAAAAAAATCACAATTTCCAAAATAATTAAAAAGTTTCGAAAAATTTTCAAAATTTCAAGTTTAAAAAAAATTCTAATATTTAAAAAAAATGAAAAGGACTTTTAGTCAAATTCTTAAAAAAATGTGAAATTTTCGAAGTCTAAATATTGAAGACAAGCCAAAATTAATAGAAAGTCGAAATTTTGAAAAGTTAAAGTTTTGAATAATTTAAATTTTTTGATCGAAAATTTTCAAAAAAATTAAAATTTTGAAAAAATAAATTTTGGCATTTTGAAAACAATAAAAAATTCAACAAATCATTAAAATAATCACTATATTATAATAAAAAACTTTTTTAATTTATATTTTATACAGGGTGTTACAAAAGTCCGGGCCGCTACTTCAGGAGCATATTCTACACATTAAAATATGAAAAATGTTGAAATACATTTTTTTCTTTAAATTGCCTCCTAACGGAGATATGACCATTTAAAGATGGCGCCCCTAAAGTGGTTTTTTTTACTACAAAAAGTTAACGGTTAGTAGCAAAGTCATGAAATTGGGCAAGCAGTTAAAGAATTGGATTAGGCATATTCTCATGTAACATATTTTTTAAATAAGCAGTAGCGTGGTGTGTAGGGGGTTGCCCGCAATTATTTTTTGCCGTAACTTTTTTGTATTGCAATATTTCGACACAAAAGTGCCATAATCGTAAAAAGCAACATTTTTTATACAAAAAAGGGATTTTTTCTCAAAGTCGCTAAAAGTAACCGTTTCCGAGAAAAAAGCGTTTAAACAAAATTGTTGCATTTATTAGAATTCGTTTTACAAATTTCTAATTTATCCACTACTAACTGCATTGATATAAAAATAGTACAAAATTAAGAAAAAAAAAAAATCAAAGCAAGTGTTCGAAATTACTGCCCCCTGCAGCAATACATTGCTCGGCTCGTCTTCTAAGGGAACTCCTTACTCTTTCGCAAATGCCTGGTGTATTGTGAATCTGGTTGAACCCATTTTTAATTCGTTCACGAAGATCATTGATATTGTCAACTGGTGTGGAGTAGACGATCTGCTTTAGATGTCCCCATAAGTAGAAATCGAGTGGGTTGAGGTCAGGAGACCTAGCTGGCCATGGTATCGGACCTCCTCGACCTATCCATCGTTGATGATAGTTGTTATTCAAAAATTCCCTAGCACTGCACTAAAATGGGCAGGTGCCCCATCGTGCATTATCCACATTATTCCTATTATTATTATCCTATTATTCCTCCCCAAATGTTAAGTGAAAAATGTTGCTGATGTCTCGACTGAATAACTGCATTGGGATTTTCAACTTGCCACTGATGCATGTTGTGAAAATTAAGTATCCCGTTTCTGGTAAAACCCGCTTCGTCCGTAAATAATATGAACGATGGAAAGTTCTCATTTTCAGCGATCTTATGCAATAGCCAGTTGCAAAATTCTATTCTTGGAGGATAATCAGCAGCAAGTAACCCTTGAACTCTTTGAAAATGATAGGGGTAAAATTGGTAACATTTCAAAATTCGCCAGATAGTTACGTGATTTACTCCTTCGGCTAAAGCAAGTTGTCTAGTGCTGACACATGGATCTTCTTCAACTCGCTGAAGCACACGCTCCTCTAAATTAGCAACTTCTGCGTTTGGCCTTCCAACACGTTCGCCTTTGAAAACAAAATTTCCTGTTTCACATAAACGAGCATGAATTTTCTGGAACAATTTTTCTCCTGGTAGGTGTCTATTAGGAAAACGTTCAGCATAAAGCCGTCTTGCTTTAGCACGATTACAATTTGCAAGCCCGTACAGTAAATGCATATCGGCCATTTCTTGATTTGAATAGTCCATTTTATCAAAATAATGAAAAGTTAAAAAACTACTACACTTACTATTGACAACAAAAACTGCTAAAGTTTACAGCTTACGACCAAATTTTATCAGTGACACAACGTCAATCTCTGGTAGATATTGTCAAGTACAATTGTTTTCTTTACGATCAGTTTGCATGACCAACTTATTTTTTCTTATACAAATTAGTTAGAATTTCGAAGACGGGATAGGATTATTTAAACGCCTTTTTCTCGGAAACGGTTACTTTTAGCGACTTTGAGAAAGAGTACCTTTTTTGTATAAAAAATGCTGCTTTTTACGATTATGGCACTTTTGTGTCGAAATATTGCAATACAAAAAAGTTACGGCAAAAAATAATCGCGGGCAACCCCCTACACACCACGCTACTGCTTATTTAAAAAATATGTTACATGAGAATATGCCTAATCCAATTCTGTAACTGCTTGCCCAATTTCATGACTTTGCTACTAACCGTTAACTTTTTGTAGTAAAAAAACCACTTTAGGGGCGCCATCTTTAAATGGTCATATCTTCGTTAGAAGGCAATTTAAAGAAAAAAATGTATTTCAACATTTTTCATATTTTAATGTGTAGAATATGCTCCTGAAGTAGCGGCCCGGACTTTTGTAACACCCTGTATAAATTTGGGCTTTTGTAATTGTCACCTTTCTAAAATTTTGGATTATATAAATTTAGTTTTATTTGAAAATTTTGGCATTTTTTAAAATTTTGCCATTTTCTCAGTTTTGGCTGGCTAGGGATTCTTTCAAAAGTTCCACTTTTTTATTAATCAGTTCTTTTTTTTTTAAATTAGACTCTTTTGCAAAATTTTTCGCAGTTTACTCCTTTTTTTAATATTGGCCTCTTCTCGAAGCTTATTCTCTTTTTGCAAATTTCAACTTTTTTGAAAATTTCAAAATTTCGAAATTTTTGGCAACTTAACCTTTCTGAAAATTTCGAAAATTTTGAAATTTTCAAAATTTTTTACGTACAAACTTTTTTGAAAATTTCGCCTTTTTTCAAAAGTTCGACTTGTTTAAGATACCGATTTGTTTTTCAAAATTTGGAGTTTCTTAAGATCTGATTGTTTTGAAAATTGTAATTTTTTTAAATACAAGACCTTTTCAAAAATTCTGATTTTTTTTTGAAAATGTAGACCTTTTTTGAAGTTCAACTTGTTTTAAAATTCTAACTTTTTTATTTCAACTTTATTTAAAAGTATTGGACACTTTTGAAAAATTTGTCATTTTTAAGACGTCGACTTTTTATTGAAATGTTGCCTTTTTCTGTAAATTTAGAGTTCTTCTGAAGAAGCAGGCCTTTTTGAAAATTATAAATTTTATTGAAAATGTTGACCTCTGAAAATATCACTTTTTTTCTTTGAAAATTTCTATGATTTGAAAACTTACGACTTTGATAGAATTTCGACTTTCTTAATAATTTCAACAAATTTTTACATATTATTATTATTATTTCGCCATGAAAACGAAAACAGTGCCATGAGGAGGATTTAAGTGTTCGTTCACATGAGTGACTCTTTTTCGAACTCTTTCAAGGACTTCTCAAAATTGTGACTTTTCTGAAAATTCTGATTTTGTGAATTTCGAGCTTTTTGAAAATTTGAATCTTTTTAATAATTTTGACTTCTTGAAGTATTCGATTTTTTATATAAATTTAGACTTTTAAAATTGTCACCTTTCTAAAATTTTGAATTTTGTAAATTTCGAGTTTTCTTGAAAATTTCGGCCTTTTTCAGAATTGTTCCTTTTTCTCAGTTTTGACTGGCTAAGGATTCTCTCGACAGTTCCACTTTTTTATTAATCAGATCTTTTTTTTGAAAAATTAGACTTTTTTGCAAACTTAAATTATTTTGAAAATTTCAGCTCTTTTTTGACATTGTGACTTTTCTGAAAATTCTGATTTTGTAAATTTCGAACTTTTTGAAAATTTGAAGCTTTTTAAGAACTTTGACTTCTTGAAGTATTCGATTTTTTACATAAATTTGGACTTTTGAAATTGTCACCTTTCTAAAATTTTGGATTTTGTAAATTTCGAGTTTTCTTGAAAATTTCGGCCTTTTTCAGAATTGTTCCTTTTTTTCAGTTTTGGCTGGCTAAGGATTCTCTCGAAAGTTTCACTGTTTTATTAATCCGATCTTTTTTTTTTGAAAAATTTGACTTTTTTGCGAACTTAAATAATTTTGAAAATTTCAGCTCCTTTTCGAAATTGTGACTCTTCTGAAAATTTTGATTTTGTGAATTTCGAGCTTTTTGGAAATTTGATGCTTTTTAAAAATTTTGACTTCTTGAAGTATTCGACTTTTTATATAAATTTGAACTTTTCAAATTGTCACCTTTCTAAAATTTTGAATTTTGTAAATTTCGAGTTTTCTTAAAAATTTCGGCCCTTTTCAGAATTGTTTCTTTCCTCAGTTTTGGCTGGCTAAGGATTCTCTCGAAAATTTCACTGTTTTATTAATCAGATCTTTTTTTTTTTTGAAAAATTTGACTTTTTTGCGAACTTAAATTATTCTGAAAATTTCAGCTCTTTTTCGAAATTGTGACTTCTGAAAATTCTGATTTTGTGAATTTCGAGCGTTTTGAAAATTTGAAGCTTTTTAAAAATCTTGACTTCTTGAAGTATTCGACTTTTTATATAAATTTGGACTTTTGAAATTGTCACCTTTCTAAAATTTTGAATTTTGTAAATTTCGAGTTTTTGTGAAAATTTCGACCTTTTTCAGAATTGTTCCTTTTTCTCAGTTTTGGCTGGCTAAGGATTCTCTCGAAAGTTTCACTGTTTTATTAATCAGATCTTTTTTTTTTTGAAAAATTTGACTTTTTTGCGAACTTAAATTATTTTGAAAATTTCAGCTCTTTTTCGAAATTGTGACTCTTCTGAAAATTCTGATTTTGTGAATTTCGAGCTTTCTGAAAATTTGATGCTTTTTAAAAATTTTGACTTCTTGAAGTATTCGACTTTTTATATAAATTTGAAGTTTTCAAATTGTCACCTTTCTAAAATTTTGGATTTTGTAAATTTCGGGTTTTCTTGAAAATTTCGGCCTTTTTCAGAATTGTTCCTTTTTCTCAGTTTTGGCTGGCTAAGGATTCTCTCGAAAGTTTCACTGTTTTATTAATCAGATCTTTTTTTTTTGAAAAATTAGACTTTTTTGTGAACTTAAATTATTTTGAAAATTTCAGCTCTTTTTGGAAATTGTGGCTTTTCTGAAAATTCTGATTTTGTGAATTTCGAGCTTTCTGAAAATTTGATGCTTTTTAAAAATTTTGACTTCTTGAAGTATTCGACTTTTTATATAAATTTGAACTTTTCAAATTGTCACCTTTCTAAAATTTTGGATTTTGTAAATTTCGAGTTTTCTTGAAAATTTCGGCCTTTTTCAGAATTGTTTCTTTTCCTCAGTTTTGGCTGGCTAAGGATTCTCTCGAAAATTTCACTGTTTTATTAATCAGATCTTTTTTTTTTGAAAAATTAGACTTTTTTGCGAACTTAAATTATTTTGAAAATTTCAGCTCTTTTTCGAAATTGTGGCTTTCTGAAAATTCTGATTTTGTGAATTTCGAGCGTTTCTGAAAATTTGATGCTTTTTAAAAATTTTGACTTCTTGAAGTATTCGACTTTTTATATAAATTTGGACTTTTCAAATTGTCACCTTTCTAAAATTTTGGATTTTGTAAATTTCGAGTTTTTTTGAAAATTTCGGCCTTTTTCAGAATTGTTTCTTTTTCTCAGTTTTGGCTGGCTAAGGATTCTCTCGAAAGTTTCACTGTTTTATTAATCAGATCTTTTTTTTTTGAAAAATTAGACTTTTTTGCGAACTTAAATTATTTTGAAAATTTCAGCTCTTTTTCGAAATTGTGACTTTTCTGAAAATTCTGATTTTGTGAATTTCGAGCGTTTTGAAAATTTGAAGCTTTTTAAAAATCTTGACTTCTTGAAGTGTTCGACTTTTTATATAAATTTGGACTTTTGAAATTGTCACCTTTCTAAAATTTTGAATTTTGTAAATTTCGAGTTTTTGTGAAAATTTCGGCCCTTTTCAGAATTGTTCCTTTTTCTCAGTTTTGGCTGGCTAAGGATTCTCTCGAAAGTTTCACTGTTTTATTAATCAGATCTTTTTTTTTTTTAAAAATTAGACTTTTTTGCGAACTTAAATTATTTTGAAAATTTCAGCTCTTTTTGGAAATTGTGGCTTTTCTGAAAATTCTGATTTTGTGAATTTCGAGCTTTCTGAAAATTTGATGCTTTTTAAAAATTTTGACTTCTTGAAGTATTCGACTTTTTATATAAATTTGAACTTTTCAAATTGTCACCTTTCTAAAATTTTGGATTTTGTAAATTTCGAGTTTTCTTGAAAATTTCGGCCTTTTTCAGAATTGTTCCTTTTTCTCAGTTTTGGCTGGCTAAGGATTCTCTCGAAAGTTTCACTGTTTTATTAATCAGATCTTTTTTTTTTAAATTAGACTCTTTTGCAAGCTTAAATTATTTTGAAAATTTCAGCTCTTTTTCGAAATTGTGACTCTTCTGAAAATTCTGATTTTGTGAATTTCGAGCTTTCTGAAAATTTGATGCTTTTTAAAAATTTTGACTTCTTGAAGTATTCGACTTTTTGTATAAATTTGAACTTTTCAAATTGTCACCTTTCTAAAATTTTGAATTTTGTAAATTTCGAGTTTTTGTGAAAATTTCGACCTTTTTCAGAATTGTTCCTTTTTCTCAGTTTTGGCTGGCTAAGGATTCTCTCGAAAGTTTCACTGTTTTATTAATCAGATCTTTTTTTTTTTGAAAAATTAGACTTTTTTGCGAACTTAAATTATTTTGAAAATTTCATCTCTTTTTCGAAATTGTGACTCTTTTGAAAATTCTGATTTTGTGAATTTCGAGCGTTTTGAAAATTTGAAACTTTTTAAGAATTTTGACTTCTTGAAGTATTCGACTTTTTATATAAATTTGGACTTCTGAAATTGTCACCTTTCTAAAATTTTGAATTTTGTAAATTTCGAGTTTTTGTGAAAATTTCGACCTTTTTCAGAATTGTTCCTTTTTCTCAGTTTTTGCTGGCTAAGGATTCTCTCGACAGTTCCACTTTTTTATTAATCAGATCTTTTTTTTGAAAAATTTGACTTTTTTGTAAACTTAAATTATTTTGAAAATTTCAGCTCTTTTTCGAAATTGTGACTTTTTTGAAAATTCTGAATTTGTGAATTTCGAGCTTTTTGAAAATTTGATGCTGTTTAAAAATGTTGATTTCTTGAAATATTCGCATTTTTATATAAATTTGGACTTTTTAAATTGTCACCTTTCTAAAATTTTAGATTTTGTAAATTTCGAGTTTTTTTGAAAATTTCGGCCTTTTTCAGAAATGTTTCTTTTCCTCGGTTTTGGCTGGCTAAGGATTCTCTCGAAAGTTTCACTGTTTTATTAATCAGATCTTTTTTTTAAAAATTAGACTCTTTTGCAAGCTTAAATTATTTTGAAAATTTCAGCTCTTTTTCGAAATTGTGACTCTTCTGAAAATTCTGATTTTGTGAATTTCGAGCGTTTTGAAATTTTGAAACTTTTTAACAATTTTGACTTCTTGAAGTATTCGACTTTTTATATAAATTTAGGCTTTTGAAATTGTCACCTTTATAAAATTTTGAATTTTGTAAATTTCGAGTTTTTGTGAAAATTTCGGCCTTTTTCAGAATTGTTCCTTTTTCTCAGTTTTGGCTGGCTAAGGATTCTCTCGACAGTTCCACTTTTTTATTAATCAGATCTTTTTTTTTGAAAAATTCGACTTTTTTGCAAACTTGAATTATTTTGAAAATTTCAGCTCTTTTTCGCAATTTTAATCTTTTTTTTTACTGTTGGCCTCTTCTTGAAGTTTATACTCTTTTTACAAATTTCAAAATTTTTGAAAATTTAGAAATTTTTGGAAATTTTGACCCGTTTTAAGATATAGATTTGTTTTTCAAAATTTTGAGTTCCTTAGGATCTGATTTTTTAGACAATTGCAATATTTTTTTAAATGCGGACCCTTTTAAAAATTTCGATGTTTTTTTCTTTTTTGAAAATGTAGTCTCTTGTTGAAGTTCAACTTGTTTCAAAATTTCAACTCTTTTTAAAAGTATTGGGAAAAATTTGACTTTTTTAAGACGTCAACTTTTGCTCGAAATGTTGTCTTCTTCTGTAAATTTCGAGTTTTTTGAAGAAGTAGACTTTTTTGAAGACTGTAAATTTTTTTGAAAATGTTGAGCTTTTTGGAAATATCACTTTTTTTTCTTTGAAAATTTCGATGCTTTGAAAACTTACGATTTCGACAGAATTTCGACTATTTTTTAGAAATTTCTACAAATGTTTACATATTATTATTATTTCGTGAATTTTCGTGAAAATGCAAACGTCACTGTGAGGAGGATTCAAGTGTCCTTGATGTTTTTATGAGTAACTTTTTTTCGAACTCTTTTAAGGACTTCTCGATGAAAAATCATAAAAGCTTTACAGCGCCATAACTATCTTGATAGAAGACACTTAAAGTATTCAAGGAAAAAGGGACTCATCGTTTGGTTCTGAAAACAAAGTCATTAAATTAGATTATCACGTATTTTGCGACCATTTCTTCAAGAAAACAGACGCTAAAAACAACTCATAAATCCTAGTAGAAGCAGTTTTAAATCAATGTCGCCTAGAAAGAGAAATTAAGAGAAGCCTTGAAGTAAAATATTGCATAACATTGGGCTCAACTTTCTTAACACCGCATCACATTTGAATTAATAAAACAAGGAAACATATTGTAGAAACTTGGCGGTCGCCCAAAACGCCTAATCGACTGGGACCAAAATGTAGAACAAAAATACAAAAACATTCGCTACGGTTAGCAGACGCAGTTTTGCGACATGGGCCAAAGGCATAAAAATAGTTCTCAACACGAGATTAGTCAGTGGGCGCCTCCACTGGCACTTGAAGACTAAAATAAACTAGTAAATATCAGAAGCTCGAACAAGAAGCTCCGCGACGCGCGAGAAAAAGAAAGCGAAAAACTGCACAATGCGAATTCCCGGGGAGCGTAACTCGCGTCCGTACGCCAAGTGTCAAGCGGTGATGAGGCAATAGCCTAAATGGAATTGGGAAAACGCGAGAGGAGCTGGCAACGGCGCAGGGGCTCCACTGGATCTTTGAAAGAAGCGAGAACTGTCTCTGCTGGTGGTCGTAAGTTTGAAAGAGTCAAAAATGTATCCAGGGAGTCTTCCGGTGGATCTGTCACCTCGCCAGAAGTGCGATGCGCATGTCAGTTTTTCCAGAGCGATGTACTCCTGCCAGAGAGAAAATACCAATTTTCATCGAGGCCCAAAAATAAAATTAGCGACGTGAGCAATCATTTATGGTAGGTGTGGGGTGTGGATTAATTTGAATGGCAAAAGAAAAATAATACAATTCAAGATTTTCCTTTGATAAAAGACTATTTCTGTTTATTGGCTAATATATTTCCACTTATTATACTCGAGTTGTAAAATAGAAGCAACTTAAAAACTGTATCACATTTTATTTTGAAATTTAAAATTGGGCATTGTCGAGTTTTTCTTACAAGTATCGAGATTTTTGTATTTCTGGAAACTAGAAAAAAACTCGAATTTTCCAGATAGAGGTCGAGGATTTAAAAGAAAGATCGAAATTCAAGAAAAGATCCAATTTTCGAGGACAAATTTAGTAAAAATTGGAAATTTCTCAGAGTCAAATTTTAAGAAAATAAGTCGAATTTTGCGAATTGAGTCGAAACGTAAAAACTTAAATTTTAAAAACTACTCGAAATTCTGAGAAAAAAAGACACATTTCGATAAACAACATGGAATTGTTACACAGAAATTCGAAAGGTCGATCTTTCCGAATAAAATCGAAATTAAAAATGGCAAATTTTGAAGAAGAAAAAAAAATAGTCGAAATTTCGAAAAAAGACAAATTTCGAGGAAATTACAAAATTTTGAGGGAAAATGGATATTTCGCGTTGAATGTATAATTTTAAGAACACTCTTTATAAACAAGACGAATTTTGAGAAAAGGCGAATTTCAAGGAAAAAGTTGAGATAATGTCGTAATTTCGAAAATAAGACGGATTTTAAGAAAAATATCAAAATTACCAAAGGAAGAAAATTGGAAATTCCAAAAAAAGAATAATGAAAATAATGCGAATTTTCCAAAAAAAATCCAGATTTCAAGAGAAAGATCAAAATTATGAGGAAAATCAAATTATAGAGGACAAATTTAGCAAAATTGAAAATTTCTCAGAGTGACATTTTAAGAAAAAAGTCGAATTTTGCGAATGAAGTCGAAATGTAAAAGACCTTAAATTTTAAAAACTAGTCGAAATTCCGAGAAAAAAAGACTCATTTCAATAAAAAAAGTGGAATTGTTGCACAGAAATTCGAAAGGTCGATCTTTCCGAATAAAGTCTAAATTAAAAGAGGCAAATTTTAAAGAAAAACAAATAGTTGAAATTTCGAAAAAAGACAAATTTCAAGGAAAATACGATATTTTGGGAAAAAATGGATATTTCGCGTTGAATGTAAAATTTTAAGAATACTCTTTATAAACAAGACGAATTTTGAAAAAACTTTAAATTTTGAGAAAAGGCGAATTTCAAGGAAAAAGTTGAGATAAAGCCGTAATTTAGAAAAAAGACGGATTTAAAAAAATATATCGAAATTTCCAGAAAAAAACGAAAGGAAGGAAATTCGAAAGTTCAAAAAAAGAATAAGGAAAAAAATTCAAATTTTCGAGAAAAAGATCGAGGTCTTAAAAAAAGATCGAAATTATGAGAAATGATCAAATTTTTGAGTAATTGAGTAAAAATTAGAAATTTCTTAGTCAAATTTTAAAGAAAATGTCGAATTTTGCGAATGAAGTCGAAATGTGAAAAACTTAAATTTTAAAAACTATTCGAAATTCCGAGAAGAAAGACACATTTCGATAAAAAAAATGTAATTGTTTGTACAGAAATTCGATAGCTCGATTTTTCCGAATAAAGTGGAAATTAAAAAAGGCAAATTTTGAAAAAAGACAAATTTCGAGGAAAATACGAAATTTTGGAAAAAATGGATATTTTGCGTTAAATGTAAATATTTAAGAATATTCTTTATAAACAAGACGAACTTTGAAAAAACTCTAAAATTTTAGAAAAGGCGAATTCAAGGAAAAAGTTGAGATAAAGACGTAATTTTGAAAATAAAACGGATTTTAAGAAAAATATCGAAATTCCCAGAAAAAAACGAAAGGAAGAAAATTTGAAAGTTTAAAAAAAAGAATTATGAAAAAAATGCGAATTTTCGAGAAAAAGATCGAGACCTTAAAAAAAGCAAAATTACGAGAAACATATCAAATTTTCGAGGACAAATTTCGAAAATTTGTCAACTCAAAATTGTTCCTAATCAAATTTTAAGAAAAAAAGTCGAGTTTTGCCGAGTCCAAATGTAGAAAAATCTAATTTTAAAAACTTTGAAATTTGTAGAAAAAATTTCGAGAAGAAAATGTAATTTTTGGATAGAAAAGTCGATCTTTTCAAATAAAGTCAATAAAAGGGCAAATTTTAAACAAAAATATAGTCGAAATTCCGAAAAATTTGGAGGAAAATACGAAATTTTGAAGAAAAACGGACATTTCGCGTTAAATGTAAAATTTTGAGAAAATATGACAAAGTTTGAGAATTCTCTTTATAAAAAAGATTAATTTCAAGAAGAAAAGCTGAGATGAAGTCGTAATTTCGAAAATAGAGAGAAAAAATCGAGACTTTTAAAAAAGATCGAAATTACGAGAAAACGGTCAAATTTTCAATAACAAATTTGGTAACAATTCAAAATTACTCAATCAAAATTTAGGTAGAAATAGTCGAATTTTGCAAATAAAGACGAAATGTAAAAAAAATTAATTCTAAAAACTAGTCGAAATTCCGAGAAAAAAATTCGAGAAAAAAATGGAATTTTTGCACAGTTGATTTTTCTGAATAAAGTTGAAATTAAAATGGCAAATTTTGAAAAAAAAGTTGAATTTTCGAAAAAAGACAATTTTCAAGGAAAATACGAAATTTTGAGAAAAAATGAAAAAAATATGGAGAAAATACAGTAAAATTTTGAGAATACTTTTTATGACAAAGGAAAATTTCAAAGAATCTAAATTTTGAGAAAACGACGAATTTTAGGGGAAAAGTTAACATAAAGCCGTAATTTCGAAAGTGGACAGACTTTAAGAAAAGTAACATTTTCAAAAAAAAAAGACGAAAAGACAATAGAAATTAAAAAAACGAATTGTGAAAACAAGTGCGAATTTGCGAAAAAAAGATCTTTAAAAATAAGATCGAAATTACGAAAAAATGATCCAATTTTGGATTACAGATATAGTAAAAATTCGAAAGTTCTCAGAATCAAATTTTCTCAAACTTTTTAATACTGGATGAGTTTCGAAAAACACACGAAATTTATTTGTTGAATGCAAGTAGAATACAACGTGAACTGCAAATTTATGCAGCTCTCCTCCTCAGGCGTCATAGGAAAGCCGCCGAACTATCAACAGTACTGCCACCTAGCGAAGCGGTTGCTCTTTAGGAAAGTCCCCAGAATACAAGGATTCTAATGCACAGAGCAATAGGTTTGAACTTTGACTATACATATTATATAAGGGTTTGAACACTTATTGGATGAAGTTCGGAAACCAAAGACCGATCTTGTTAGATCTCGTCATTTGGTATAAGTGTTCCAAACAAGTAAGTACTAAAGAAATCAAGGAACGTTGAGAGCATGTTACTACTACTTTTAGTACTACCGTCATCTGTTGATCCCATAGAAAAACTTATGACCATCGCCATTTAGCTAGTTTCCATCGTGTTAGATCTCGTCAATTTTTAAGGTTTTTTTTTCATAGTTTTGACTTCTTTGTAAAAATGTACCTTATTTTTTCAAAACCTAATTTTATTCTAAAAAATTAATATTCCTTCTTAAAATTTACTTATTTTAGGAAATTTCGACTTTTTCTAAAATTTGACAATGTTCTCGAAATTTCGAAATTATTTTTAGAATTCGTCCGTTCTTTCGAACTTTACAAATCTTCTAAACATTTTTTGAAAATTCAACATCTCGACTTTTTTCTTTTTCTTAGAGTTTGACTTTTCCAGGAATTTAGGTTTATTGATATTTGAATGGTTAATAAAAACTTCTCTAAAATTTAGAAATGTAGTCTTGGAGGTTCATAGATAACTTGGTGTTAGGTTGAAACGTTTCTTTTTTGGTTCTTCATCAGTATTGCGATTGTTTTCCCATGAAATCTACTCTAAAATTTGTAAATGTTCTCATGGTGCATCCTGATTAAAATGATTTTGGGCCAAAATGTTCTACATTTGGTAGTTCATCAGTATTTCAGTTGTTTTGCCACAAAACATTTTCTTCTTGGAAAATCGTAGGCAAAATAATATGTCAAAAAGATGGGTATTTTATGGTTCATTTGTATTGCCTACGAAAAATTCTCTAAAATTCAAAATATGCTCTTGGAGGTCTATAGGCAAACTAATATTATGCTAAAAAGTTGCTTGTTTGGTTATTCATGGGTTTTGCAGTTGTTTTTCCATGAAATCAAGCCTAAAATTCGCAAATGTTCTCCATGGTGCATCCTGATTAAAATAAATTTGGGTCAAAATGCTGGCCACTTGGTAGTTTATCAGTATTTTCGTTGTTTTGCCACGAAACATTCTCTTCTTGAAGAATTATGTTATGTCATTAAGTTGGGTATTTGGTGTTTTATCTGACATCTGTTTCCCATGTAAACTCTAAGTTTCGCCAATGTTTTGCTAAGCGTTGGGCATTTAATAGTTCATCCATATTTCAATTGTTTATCAACGAAAATTTCCCAAAAATTTAGAAATGTGCTCTTGGTGGTTAAAAGACCAATTAATATTAGGTTAAAAAGTTGCTTATTTAGTTTTTCATCAGTATTACAGTTGTTTTCCCATGAAATCTACTCTAAAATTCGTAAATGTACCCATGATGCATCCTGATCAAAATAATGTTGGGCCAAAATGTTTTACATTTGGTTGCTTATCAGTATTTCAGTTGTTTTACCAGAAAACATCCTCTTTTAGGAAAATCACAGGAAAAATCATTTTATGTCAAAAAGCTGGATACTTGGTGTTGCATCTGACATCCCTTTTCCATGAAAACTCCAAAATTCGCCAATGTTTTGCTAAGCGTTGGGCATTTAATAGTTCATTCATATTTCAATGTTTGTGAACGAAAAGTTCCCAAAAAATTAGAAATGTGCTCTTGGTGGTTCATAGATCAAATAATATTATGTTAAAACGTTGCTTCATGGGTTTTCCATCAGTATTGCAGTTGTTTTTCCATGAAATCTACTCTTAAATTCGCAAATGTTCTCATGGTGCATCCTGATCAAAATAATTTTGAGCCAAAATGTTAGACATTTGGTAGTTTATCAGTATTTAAGTTGTTTTGCCATGAAACATTCTCTTCTTGTAGAATCACAGGAAAAATAATGTTATGTTAAAAAGTTGCGTATTTGGTGTTTCATCTGTTTACCATGAAAACTTTAAAATTTGCCAATGTTTTGTTAAGCGTTGGGCATTTAATAGTTTATGCATATTTCAATTGTTTGTGAACAAAAAATTTTCAAAAATTTAGAAATGTGCTCTTGGTGGTCCACAGATCAAATAATATTAAGTTAAAAAGTTGCTTATTTGGTTATTCATCAGTATTGCAGTTGTTTTCCCATGAAATCTACTCTAAAATCTGCAAATGTTCCCATCGTACATCTTGATCAAAATAATTTTGGGCCAAGGTATTGGACATTTGGTAGTTTATTAGTATTTCAGTTGTTTTGCCACCAAACATTCTCTTCTTGTAGAATCACAGGAAAAATAATGTTATGTCAAAAAGTTGCGTATTTGGTGTTTCATCTGACATCTGCTTCCCATGAAAACTCTAAAATTCGCCAATGTTTTGCTAAGCGTTGGGCATTTAATAGTTCATCCATATTTCAATTGTTTATGAACGAAAAATTCCCAAAAATTTAGAAATGTGCTCTTGGTGGTCCAAAGACCAAATAATATTATATTAAAGAGTTGCTTATTTGGTTTTTCATCAGTATTGCAGTTATTTTTACATGAAATCTACTCTAAAATTCGCAAATGTTCTCATGGTGCATCCTGATCAAAATAATTTTGGGCCAAAATGTTGGACATTTGATTGTTTATCAGTATTTCAGTTGTTTTGTCACGAAACAGTATCTTCTTGGAGAATCACAGGCAACACCATGTTATGTCAAAAAGTTGGGTATTTGGTGTTTTATCTGACATCTGTTTCCCATGAAAACTCTAAAATTTACCAATGTTTTGCTAAACGTTGGGTATTTAATAGTTTATCCATATTTAAATTGTTTGTGAACGAAAAATTCTCAAAAATTTAGAAATGTGTTCTTGGTGGTCCGCAGATCAAATAATATTAGGTTAAAAAGTTGCTCATTTGGTTTTTTATCAGAATTGGAGTTGTTTTCCCATGAAATCTACTCTCAAATTCGCAAATGTACTCATGGTGCATCCTGATCAAAATAATTTTGGGCCAAAATGTTGAACATTTGGTTGTTCATCAGCATTTTAATTGTTTCGCCACAAAACAGTATCTTTTTGGAGAATCGCAGGCAAAATCATGTTATGTCAAAAAGTTGGGTATTTGGTGTTTTATCTGACATCTGTTTCCCATGAAAACTCTAAAATTTACCAATGTTTTGCTAAACGTTGGATATTTAATAGTTCATCCATATTTAAATTGTTTGTGAACGAAAAATTCCCAAAAATTTAGAAATGTGCTCTTGGTGGTCCAAAGACCAAATAATATTATATTAAAGAGTTGCTTATTTGGTTTTTCATCAGTATTGCAGTTATTTTTACATGAAATCTACTCTAAAATTCGCAAATGTTCTCATGGTGCATCCTGATCAAAATAATTTTGGGCCAAAATGTTGGACATTTGATTGTTTATCAGTATTTCAGTTGTTTTGTCACGAAACAGTATCTTCTTGGAGAATCACAGGCAACACCATGTTATGTCAAAAAGTTGGGTATTTGGTGTTTTATCTGACATCTGTTTCCCATGAAAACTCTAAAATTTACCAATGTTTTGCTAAACGTTGGATATTTAATAGTTCATCCATATTTAAATTGTTTGTGAACGAAAAATTCTCAAAAATTTAGAAATGTGTTCTTGGTGGTCCGCAGACCAAATAATATTAGTTTAAAAAGTTGGTTATTTGGTTTTTTATCAGAATTGGAGTTGTTTTCCCATGAAATCTACTCTAAAATTTGTAAATGTACTCATGGTGCATCCTGATCAAAATAATTTTGAGCCAAAATGTTGAACATTTGGTTGTTCATCAGCATTTTAATTGTTTCGCCACGAAACAGTATCTTCTTGGAGAATCGCAGGCAAAATCATGTTATGTCAAAAGATTGTGTATTTGGTGTTTCATCTGACATCGATTTCCCATGAAAACTCTAAAATTTGTCAATGTTTTGCTAAGCCTTGGGCATTTAATAGTTCATCTATATTTCAATTGTTTGTGAACGAAAAATTCTCAAAAATATAGAAATGTGCTCTTGGTGGTCCATAGACCGAATAATATTAAGTTAAAAAGTTGCTTCATTGATTTTTCATCAGTGTTGCAGTTATTTTCCCATGAAATTTACTCTAAAATTGGCAAATGTACTCATGGTGCATCCCGATCAAAATAATTTTGGGCCAAAATGTTGAACATTTGATAGTTCATCAGTATTTCAGGTATTTTGCCACGAAACATCCTCTTCTTGGAGAATCCTAGTCAAAATCATATTTCCCATAATACGTCTTTTTTTCTAGTTCCTTCATTTTGGGCCAAAATGTTGGACATTTGATTGTTTATCAGTATTTCAGTTGTTTTGTCACGAAACAGTATCTTCTTGGAGAATCACAGGCAACACCATGTTATGTCAAAAAGTTGGGTATTTGGTGTTTTATCTGACATCTGTTTCCCATGAAAACTCTAAAATTTACCAATGTTTTGCTAAACGTTGGGTATTTAATAGTTTATCCATATTTAAATTGTTTGTGAACGAAAAATTCTCAAAAATTTAGAAATGTGTTCTTGGTGGTCCGCAGATCAAATAATATTAGGTTAAAAAGTTGCTTATTTGGTTTTTTATCAGAATTGGAGTTGTTTTCCCATGAAATCTACTCTAAAATTCGCAAATGTACTCATGGTGCATCCTGATCAAAATAATTTTGGGCCAAAATGTTGAACATTTGGTTGTTCATCAGCATTTTAATTGTTTTGCCACAAAACAGTATCTTCTTGGAGAATCGCAGGCAAAATCATGTTATGTCAAAAAGTTGGGTATTTGGTGTTTTATCTGACATCTGTTTCCCATGAAAACTCTAAAATTTACCAATGTTTTGCTAAACGTTGGATATTTAATAGTTCATCCATATTTAAATTGTTTGTGAACGAAAAATTCCCAAAAATTTAGAAATGTGCTCTTGGTGGTCCAAAGACCAAATAATATTATATTAAAGAGTTGCTTATTTGGTTTTTCATCAGTATTGCAGTTATTTTTACATGAAATCTACTCTAAAATTCGCAAATGTTCTCATGGTGCATCCTGATCAAAATAATTTTGGGCCAAAATGTTGGACATTTGATTGTTTATCAGTATTTCAGTTGTTTTGTCACGAAACAGTATCTTCTTGGAGAATCACAGGCAACACCATGTTATGTCAAAAAGTTGGGTATTTGGTGTTTTATCTGACATCTGTTTCCCATGAAAACTCTAAAATTTACCAATGTTTTGCTAAACGTTGGGTATTTAATAGTTTATCCATATTTAAATTGTTTGTGAACGAAAAATTCTCAAAAATATAGAAATGTGCTCTTGGTGGTCCATAGACCGAATAATATTAAGTTAAAAAGTTGCTTCATTGGTTTTTCATCAGTGTTGCAGTTGTTTTCTCATGAAATCTACTCCAAAATTCGCAAATGTTCTCATGGTGCATCCTGATCAAAATAATTTTGGGCCAAAATGTTGAACATTTGGTTGTTCATCAGCATTTTAATTGTTTCGCCACGAAACAGTCTCTTCTTGGAGAATCGCAGGCAAAATCATGTTATGTCAAAAGATTGTGTATTTGGTGTTTCATCTGACATCGATTTCCCATGAAAGCTCTAAAATTTGTCAATGTTTTGCTAAGGGTGGGCATTTAATAGTTCATCCATATTTCAATTGTTTGTGAACGAAAAATTCTCAAAAATATAGAAATGTGCTCTTGGTGGTCCATAGACCGAATAATATTAAGTTAAAAAGTTGCTTCATTGGTTTTTCATCAGTGTTGCAGTTGTTTTCCCATGAAATCTACTCTAAAATTCGCAAATGTACTCATGGTGTATCCTGATCAAAATAATTTTGGGCCAAAATGTTCAACATTTGGTTGTTCATCAGCATTTTAATTGTTTCGCCACGAAACATCCTCTTCTTGGAGAATCCCAGTCAAAATCATATTTCCCATAATACGTCTTTTTTTCTAGTTCCTTCATTTTTCTTAAAATTCAGCCTTTTTTAGAAATTTTTATTTTCATCTCGATTTTCAACATTTTCTAATATTTTGCTTTTTTCCACCAAAATCAAATTTTCCTGGTAATTTTGGTACTTTCTCGAATAAGCAAATTGATGAAAAAAAGTTCTCAACGTTTTTAAAAATGTGTTGAAAAGTTTCAATTGTTTTCCCCAAATTTTAAGATTATGCTAAAATTTGAATAAAAACGTAAAAATCATGAGAAAGATCGTTAGAATTTTCGACTCTTCTGGAAGTTCTTCATTTGATGGAAATTCGTTTTTTTGTTCAAAATGATGCTGAAATGTCAACGAAGGAGGAACAGACGTGGAACAAAAATAATGAATAATAAGACATTTTTATCGTCGTAAATAAATAAAACATAAATAAATTCCGAGAAAAATTTAAGATTTCTACTAGAAATTTCAATGAAAATGATTTATTTTTTATTTATTTACGACGATAGAAATATACTATTATTTGTTATTACTATTTATTATTTTTATGCCCTGTCTTTACCTCCTGCGTTGACATTAAATAAGTAAATTTCGTTGAGATTTCTAATAATAGAAATGTCAAATTTTTCTCCAAATTTATTTATTTTTTATTAATTTACGAAAATTTATTAGAACAAGTTTTCTAATTTTCAAGTTTGCAAATTGGAAATTTTAAGAAAGACCGTTCAAATTTCACGGAAAATCCTTCTAAATTTTGAACTTAAAGTAATTTAAGAAAACTGAAAAAATACTGTAAGTTTAAACTTGTAAGTTAGGCATTAAAATCAAAATTCCGAATATAAACACGACACTTGCTAAATTTTAACTTAAAAAATTGATAAAAATTGACAAGTTCCGACAAATAAGTACTAAAGAATCAACTGACATCGAGCGTGCGACTCTCAGCACTACTGTCATGTATTGGTCCAAAGAGAAAATATGGCCATCGCTAGCTAGCTAATTTCTCTATAGACCAATAGGTGACGGTAGTGCTGAGAGTCACACGCTCGACGTTTGTTGATTCTTTAGTACTTACTTGTTGGAACTTATCAGCTTTTTATCAATTTTTTCAGTTAAAATTTACAAAATGTTGTGTTTATATTCGGAATTTTTATTTTAATGTCTTAACTTACAAGTCGAAATATTAGTTAGCATTCGAGTTGGATGTACTAAATTGCAGAAATCTAATACAATCGAAACCCGTACTTTGGTTTCCAAACTTCGAATAAATTCGAATCTAATAAGTGTTCAAACTAGGGATGATCGATATTAGAAAAACATCGATATTGACATCAATATTAACATCGGTTCAAAAGTATCGATGTACGATGAATATCGGAAGAAAAATATCGATGCCCAAAAACATCGATGTTTTTAGGTAAAAAAACAATCCATTTTATTATAAGCGTTGATCAACGTTATAAGGTATACATATAGTAAGCAACGTAAGCAAATTCATGGTACAATAGATTGTTGGGTTACATTACTGCAAAAGTTTGAGTTTACTGGACAGACAAAGAGTACAATATAGAGTACATTTACTATACCTGTTATTTCGTTTTCGAAGTTTCATTACAAAAAAAAATTAACTTCTACTAACACTCGCTCCCATTTTATTCTTAGATAAGAAAAAAAATTGACCAAGGCTTTAAATTGGCAGTTTTTTATTTTGTTAGTTTTATTTTGGTTAAATGGATCAGCGACATCTAGTGTAAATTGGGTGAAGGTGAAATAATACTAATAACAACATTAATCAGCAACATTTGTTACACCTAATCACGCTAGATGGCCTAGCCCTAGACTTAGAGTGTATCGATATCGATGTTCCGATTTTATTCTCATAACATCGATGTGTCAATATTATCGAAAACTTAACATCGATATTAAAACATCGATGATTTTCCCCTAAACCTCGATGTTCATTCACCATCGATGAATATCGATCATCCCTAGTACAAACTCATTGGGTCTGTGCATTTTAGAATACTTTGCTGAATATTTATTTTTTTATTACTTGAAACAGAGGGAGACAAGCCACTGTTGTCCAGTATCAGGGGCGGCCTTAGCCATTGCGAGGCTCGGGCGGGTAGATCTTTAAGAGGCCCTCGTCTTTGTGGAATTAGTTTTAACATAGACATAGTCAGAATAGGGCAGGGTAGGGCGCTTGCCCTCCCAGCTCGTGTGGTTAACGAAAATTTATATTGAACTGAGGAGACTTTCTCTAAAAAATTTCCATTCGACAAAAGTCGTCCTTCTTTAAGCTATTGATATTTTCTCGAAATTTCGACTTATTTCACGAAATTCGTCTTTTTTCATAAATTTTTTTGGAAATTTCAAATGTATTCCTAAAATTCGATTTATTTTATTAGAATCCAACTTAACTAAAAATTTTGAATTTTTATCTCAAAATTCATCGTTTTATTTTTCGAAATTCTATCATTTCTCAAAATTAGTTTTTTCTGGAAACTTCGATTTCTCTTTTAACTTTGATTTTCTGAAAATTTCGACTTTTTTATCAAGATTTGCCCTTTTACTTAACACTTGATCGATTTTTTGATAACAGTATTTACCTGGAAATTTTTATAATGGCTTTTTTAGAAATTTTGTAAAAAGACAAAAATTCCGGGGAAATACAACTTGTTTCTCAAAATTTCGACGATTATTTCAGTATTGGACATTTTCTGACTCAGGGTAGGGCAGAAGAGGGCGCATGTCTGCTTCTGATTCAAGTGCTCAAGAGAAAAATCTAGAAATTACATTTTTCTCAAAATTTGTTCTTTTTCCAAAATTTCGACAAAATTTTACTCTCTCCGAAGAATTTCGAGTGTTTACTAAATTTTGATATTTTTCTCAAAATCCGCCTTTTTTCGCAAATTTAAAATTATCCTGAAATCCTATCCTATATGTTCCCGGAACACTGAATATTTTTCCTGGAAATTCGTATCTTTCTTAAAATTTTGACTTTTTTTTCAAGACTCGATTTTTCCATAAACGGACGGCTATTCTCAAAGTTGCACTTTTTCTTTAAGTTTAAATTTTTTCTGGAAAATTTCGATCTTTGTTGCTTCATTTGGTAGTTTTTCTAGAAATGTCAACTGCTTTTCTGAAATTTCGTTTTTTTTAATTCCTTTATTTTTATTAACATCGGGTTTTTCTGAAGATTTTGATCATTTGGAATTTGATTTTTCAGAACTTTTAATAGGTTCATTAAAATTTGCCCATTTCCCGATATTTTTATATCAAAATTCGATATTCAACTTTGCTAAAAATTTTGAATTTCTCTTAAAATTAGTTTAATTTCGTCTTTTCAGAAATTTCGACTTTATTCTCAAAATTCCACTTTCGGAAATCATTTTTTCTATCAAAATTAGACATTAGAAATTTTATCTTCATATTTCGCCTTATTTTCGAAATATTGACTTTTATTTCAAAATGCCATGTCTTAGTTTCTGAAACTTTCTGGACTTTTTCCTCGAAATTGGCTTTTCTTTAAATTTCAGTTTTTTCGAAATACGTCTGTTTTTTTCTAAATTAGGTCGGCATGTTATTAAAAATTAAAAATGTTGCGAAAAATATTTTTGGGTAATTTCGAGAAAAAGATTTTTTGTGCATTCAATTTCTTTATTGAAACTTAAATATTATGTCAAAATTAGAATAAAAAAGTAAACATTTCGAGAAAAGCGTTTTTGGAAATTGCAAATTTTTTCACAACATTTGGTCTTTGGAAATATTTTGGCATATTTAGAAATTTCGAGTTCTTCTGAAAGGTTGGGTTTTTATTCAATTTCGGTTTTCTAAAAAATTCTTTCCCAAAATAGGGTTTTTTCAAAAAAAATTGGCCACTTTGGAAATTACGACTTTATTCTACATTTTTCCCTCAAAATTGAACTTTCATTTTTTTAATATTCGTTGTTTTTTCTGACTTTTTTTCAAAATTATGTTTCCGAAAATTTCATGTTTCTCAAAAGTTGTTTTATTCTGGAAATTTTGACTCGTACTAGAAATAGGGATGCTTTATGCTTCTGAAAACTCCATTTACAGTGAAAATTTTTTCTCAAAGTGCCAACTTTTTTTGAAAATTACATCTTTTTTTCACAAAATTCCACCTTTAAAAATATAATTTTTTCGAATTTTCAACAATTTTTGAGATTTTTCGAAAGTTTAGAATTTTATTGTAAACACGAATTTCTAAACATTCCAACTTTTTCCCAAAATTCGTTTTTCCTCGTCTCTTTCAAAATTAAAATTTCTCTTGAAAATGTTCACTTTTCTTTAAGAGATTTCAACCTTTTTCTCGACATTTCGACGGTATTTTTTAAAATCGTTATTTTTTGAAATCTTCGCAATTTGGATAGTTTTTAAAGTTTTCCGAATGGATCGGTTTTTATTTTCAATTCTCTGACTGTTTTCGCAAAGTTCGACTCAATTTCCAAATTTCTAAGTTAATCTGAAAATTCGATTACTCAGTTCATGTAGTTAAATGAAAATATACATATACTCGGAACGTTTTCCATTTTCTATTTTTATCAATTTTTCAAAATGATTCTTGCCCCTCCCTGAACTAAATCCTACCTACGGTTATGAATTTCAATGATAATGCTTGACTAGAAATGCAAAGTCATAAATAAATATATTTGGACTTTTAAAATTGTTTATTGGAAGCTAAAAAAAATTAATAAATAAAAAGATTTTTTTTGGTGGAACGGACCGGTCCTTGGGTATCTTCAAAAAAATCCTTCGTGGCTTCAGGGGACAAGTTTGGTCCTTCAATTTTAAAACAGAAAGATGATAAACTATTAATCATGATAAATAAGGTGCATTAATGTTATAAAAGGATCAGGGATTTAGAAATGATGACGACTGCTCTAATATAAAAGCATAATCCGACGACAGTTGACAGTTGAAATAAAACACGGTAATTCCCCGAATCGTAAACACGAAGAAAATGGAGTACTATCAGATTTTTTTAGCCCTTGCAGTTGGCAGCACTTGTGGCAATGGTACGAAATTTCGTCAATGTGAAAGAGAAGGAAAGGAACATTCATTAGAGCGAATGAGACAGATATCAGCGCGATAACTACCACGCAAGGAAGCAGCGAGTCCAGTTTTATAATGCGCGGTTAAGGCTCGAAATTCAAATGAACGTTAGAATTCGTGCTATTGCGCGAGGCCCCCTACAAGAGCGAGGCCCCAGGCGGTTGCCCTGCTTGTCACCTCCAAAGGCCGCCCCTGTCCAGTATAGAAATGGTTGCCAAAATCTTGAGCAACAAGTTGGATTATTTTTGGTGGAACGGACTGGTCCTTGGTTTTCTTCAAAAATTGAAATGCATTTCAATTTTTGAAGAAAACCAAGGACCAGTCCGTTCCACCAAAAATAAGTTTTGTAGAACTTGCCCCCTGAAACCAAGAAGGATTAAAAACCGCAACAAAGCTTGCTCTAACGCGTTTCGACAGGCAAGTTGTCATCTTCAGAGAGAAACTTTTTCTCGTTGAAGATGACAGCTTGGCTGGTCGAAACGTGTTGTGTTTTTTAATCTATTAATATATTTCAAAATGTTTACCTTTTCATTAAAAGAGCCGGAACATTTTCAGAAAAAGACAAATTTTGATAAACCACCCAAAATTTATATCAACTTTTAAGAAAGGTCAAATTTTTCAGAAAAAGTTGAATTTTGAGTAACAGAATAATTTCTAAAAAAAATAACGAAGAATTTTGACCTAAAATTTCAAAATTTTAAGAAAGTCAGATTTTGATTACAGCTAAAGAGCTAATTTTAAAACCAAATTCGATATTACAAAAAAAAAATCAATATTTAGAGAAAATCTCGAAATTTCGAGGAACGATTTTGAAGCAAAAATGGAAACTTCTGGAAAAAGTCGCCCTAGTTAAACACAAATTTTTTATTGATTGCATGAACCAAGGTACGATACTTGCTCCCCCTCTTTTTATAGCATTAATACAGGGTGTTACAAAAGTCCGGGCCGCTACGTCAGGAGCATATTCTACACATTAAAATATGAAAAATGTTAAAATACATTTTTTTCTTTAAATTGCCTCCTAACGGAGATATGACCATTTAAAGATGGCGCCCCTAAAGTGGTTTTTTTACTACAAAAAGTTAACGGTTAGTAGCAAAGTCATGAAATTGGGCAAGCAGTTAAAGAATTGGATTAGGCATATTCTTATGTAACATATTTTTTAAATAAGCAGTAGCGTGGTGTGTAGGGGGTTGCCCGCGATTATTTTTTGCCGTAACTTTTTTGTATTGCAATATTTCGACACAAAAGTGCCATAATCGTAAAAAGCAACATTTTTTATACAAAAAAGGTACTCTTTCTCAAAGTCGCTAAAAGTAACCGTTTCCGAGAAAAAAGCGTTTAAACAAAATTGTTGCATTTATTAGAATTCGTTTTGCAAATTTCTAATTTATCCACTACTAACTGCATTGATATAAAAATAGTACAAAATTAAAAAAAAAATCAAAGCAAGTGTTCGAAATTACTGCCCCCTGCAGCAATACATTGCTCGGCTCGTCTTCTAAGGGAACTCCTTACTCTTTCGCAAATGCCTGGTGTATTGTGAATCTGGTTGAACCCATTTTCAATTCGTTCACGAAGATCATTGATATTATCAACTGGTGTGGAGTAGACGATCTGCTTTAGATGTCCCCATAAGTAGAAATCGAGTGGGTTGAGGTCAGGAAACCTAGCTGGCCATGGTATCGGACCTCCTCGACCTATCCATCGTTGATGATAGTTGTTAAAAATTCCCTAGCAACTGCACTAAAATGGGCAGGTGCCCCATCGTGCATTATCCACATTCGCTGTCTTGTTATGAGTGGAACATTTTCAAGTAACACGGGTAACTCTGCAAAAAATGTCTATATGATGCTCCTGTTAACCTATGAGGTAAAAAAAACGGTCCAATTATAGAGTCCCCCATTATTCCTCCCCAAATGTTAAGTGAAAAATGTTGCTGATGTCTCGACTGAATAACTGCCTTGGGATTTTCAACTTGCCACTGATGCATGTTGTGAAAGTTAAGTATCCCGTTTCTGGTAAAACCCGCTTCGTCCGTAAATAATATGAGCGATGGAAAGTTCTCATTTTCAGCGATCTTATGCAATAGCCATTTGCAAAATTCTATTCTTGGAGGATAATCAGCAGCAAGTAACCCTTGCACTCTTTGAAAATGATAGGGGTAAAATTGGTAAAAGTTGTCTAGTGCTGACACATGGATCTTCTTCTACTCGCTGAAGCACACGCTCCTCTAAATTAGCAACTTCTGCGTTTGGCCTTCCAACACGTTCGCCTTTGAAAACAAAATTTCCTGTTTCACATAAACGAGCATGAATTTTCTGGAACAATTTTTCTCCTGGTAGGTGTCTATTAGGAAAACGTTCAGCATAAAGCCGTCTTGCTTCAGCACGATTACAATTTGCAAGCCCGTACATTAAATGCATATCGGCCATTTCTTGATTTGAATAGTCCATTTTATCAAAATAATGAAAAGTTAAAAAACCACTACACTTACTATTGACAACAAAAACTGCTAAAGTTTACAGCTTACGACCAAATTTTATCAGTGACACAACGTCAATCTCTGACAGATATTGTCAAGTACAATTGTTTTCTTTACGATCAGTTTGCATGACCAACTTATTTTTTCTTATACAAATTAGTTAGAATTTCGAAGACGGGATAGGATTATTTAAACGCCTTTTTCTCGGAAACGGTTGCTTTTAGCGACTTTGAGAAAGAGTACTTTTTTTGTATACAAAATATTGCTTTTTACGATTATGGCACTTTTGTGTCGAAATATTGCAATACAAAAAAGTTACGGCAAAAAATAATCGCGGGCAACCCCCTACACACCACGCTACTGCTTATTTAAAAAATATGTTACATAAGAATATGCCTAATCCAATTCTTTAACTGCTTGCCCAATTTCATGACTTTGCTACTAACCGTTAACTTTTTGTAGTAAAAAAACCACTTTAGGGGCGCCATCTTTAAATGGTCATATCTCCGTTAGGAGGCAATTTAAAGAAAAAAATGTATTTCAACATTTTTCATATTTTAATGTGTAGAATATGCTCCTGAAGTAGCGGCCCGGACTTTTGTAACACCCTGTATATTATTGATTTTTTGTTTTGTAGAAAAGAACCAAAGCACTTTGGTCCCTTGTGCAGATTTTTAACTACCTAACTTATTCAGCTGAATGGTTTTTCGGTTAATATATGGTCCTAGGTTTTCCCTGATTTTATTACAGCAATGATTGTGACTTTTTCTAAACTATATGTTAAAAATCTTTGAGAACTTGTGGCTTGGTTCCCTTCTGGAAAAAGTTGTCCAATTTGATGTTAATACAGTATAATACAACAATTCTTATTCAAATGTACAGACCAATAGGTTTGAACATTTATCGGATTCGGAGTTTGGAAACCAAAAACCAGAAGACTTACTAATCTCTTCAGTTTGGTATATCCAACCTGAATGCTAACAAACTGACGAAATCTATTAAAATTGAAGCCGGCCTTTGGTTTCCCAATTCCGAATCTGATAAATGTTCTAACTTATTGGTCTTGTGTCTTAGAATCTTCTGGGACTTTCCTAGAGAGCAATCGCTTTGCTAAGTGTTTGCGGTTCAACTGTTAATACTTTGGCTACCTATGATTTACCATACATGCGTAGAGGGCTGCACAGTGGGAATTCAACTAGGTTGCGTTCTATTTGAATTCTTGATTGGTTACTTAACCCAATCAGCAAAATTCTTGTTTGATGAAATTTAGGTTGTTCATAACTTCATAACACAATATACGATATGTAGATAGTTTTTAAACAATGTTAATATAGTCAGATGTAACTTAACGCTACTTGCGTTATATTATTATCATCAAATTTCCCAGATCATTGCTGAGAAAATGGAGGCGATAAATTATAGAAGATTTCAAAAGAGAATTGGCTTACTTCCAGCGCAAGAACTATCCCAATTTAATTTAAATTAACTATTTTTAATTTTCTGTTACAGCGATCATGAATATGAGCCAATCAATCCTCCGCCTGACGAAGCTCCGACAACGCTGCCAAGTCTCCGTGTGTTCGACACAGACGAAGCGCGCTACAAAGAAGTCATCAGAGACAAAACGCCTTCGCCTTTAACCCGTCGGGCAGCTAACGAAGCAACAGATCCATCCGTTACTATTCAACAGATGCAATCGCAAATTGAAGAAAAGTTTTTCCAAAAAACACCAGAAAAATCACCCCAGAAGGAAATGACGCCCACTAAAGTAATTTTAAAGAAAAAAAAGGTAACAAAAACCAAAACTGAAGGAGGGCCAACTAGATTACAAGCTGCACAAACTGTCATTAAAGTACAAGCGGGTAAATTAAAGACGAGAATGCAGAACATAAAAAAGCCCAATATTAAGCTTCCCAGTACATCGAAGTTGAAGAAGCCTAATATAAAGCGGCCAAATATTAGCTTGCCGAAAATGCCCGACACTTCGAATATTCATATGCCTTCCTTCACTTTACCCAGAAGGTTTTCGAAAGATGCATCAAAGCAACGACAATGTTCGACAGAATCCAATGCTGGAGATTCAACGAAGAAACCGATATTCGACTTTTGTACTTATCCGAGGATACTTAAAAGAAAATTCAGCAGAAAAGGAGAATCTTCCGAAGCCACTAAGAAACAATCTTCCACTATGCCAAGAATGAAGAAAGATGACACAACCAGGGAAAGTACCATACAATCGATACAGTCGACCGCGAGCGGAAGCGACAGTGTTCGAGTTCCTCTTCATTCCGAGGACTCAACCGAAGATGATAGAATGAATGACTATTTCGAAGACGCGAACGTAGCATCTCATCGATACGATCAAAATATCGATATGAATGATGCGTACGAGCGCGAAAACAGAGAAATAATGAGAATGAATAGAAACTACAATCCTCGTTGGGACCATGGACAGTTTCATCCGGAATCTAACCGAGACTTTAGAAATGATCAAGTCACGGATCTAGATTCACCGGACGATGCACCAAACGAAAGCTTTGACACAAATACAAGCACGGCAAGTTCTCTTGCAGGTCACAGACAAGGCGTTTTGGAAGAAATTAACTCCGACGAATTTTTCCTACGACAGAAAGGAATATCCCAGGATAACATCGACATGGGAATGTACCTCAGCAGTGAAATCCGGGAAGCCTTTAGATATCCAACAAATGCCTTGTCAGATTTACACAGCTACCCCAATGAATACGATCTAAGAACTTCAAATCAATCTCTCCCAGAAACCAAAAGAAGGTCGATTAAGAAACCAAAGAGGAAAAAGACGCCAAGCGCTTCTCAGGAGAAAATCCAGCAATATGCCCAAGATTCAGAACCGGAGGAGTACTTAAAAACCCCACCCAGTCGACCAAAACGGCGCAGTAAAAAGCAAAAACAAAGTAAAGAAGTCATTCCCTATCAGGAAACGATTACAGTGGAGGATGTTGATCACGATCACCATCACGATCACCATCACGATCACCATCACGATCACGATCATGATTACGATCACGATCACGATCACGACTTTTTCCAAGGGCTTCAACCTGCTGATCGTAACAGTTTTGGCATCTTAGCGAGATCCGACGATGAGCACGATACGCATTATAAAGCTATGTACGAAAACGAATTGATGCAAGGAAAGGAGCAACCCGAATTCGAAATAACCGATGCTTATGCTGAAGATCGAAGGAAGGTAGAAGTAGTTCCAGCAGCACCTCCTAGAAAACACAAGAGTTTAAAAAGCTTGGATCAATCTGAAAATGGGTCTATATTGAATCACTTGCAAGATTTTACAGATGATCACAATGAACATTTAAAACAGGTGAGATTGGAGAGGTAATTTTTGTTGTTATAGAAAAATAATCATGCTTTTAATTAAGATATTCGTCCTAATTTCTGATCCTAGTTTTCTTTTTGCTGAATTTTCGGAATTTTCACTTTGACTTTTTCTCGAAATTTCGATCTTTCTTTCAAAATTCGTTTCTCAAATAACGACGTTTCATAGGATTTCGACATATTGTAACGCAATGTAAATAAATAAAATAGGTTTTAGAATAGAATTGTAGAATTTAGTAATTAAAAAAAAGTTTCTAGAAGGGTCTGATAAGGGGAAAGCGGCCGCGATAACGCAACAAATGGCAGATAAGCGTTCCAGAAATTTCGGCAGACGATAAGCCTTATCTGCCGAAAAGTTCTAGAAGCCGGGGGCCAAAACTATAAAAAGGCGGTCAGCTTTCCCTCGAGTCAGTCAGTTAGAAGTCAGTGTAATTAGTGAGTTAGTAGAAGTCAATAATAAGTGAGTTAATTGTCAATTGTGGTGATCCAAGTTCAGTTCAGTAATAAAGTGGGTCTTATTCGATAAGTGTAATCGATTCAAACCGATAAGCCCGTAACAATATTTACATTCAACTTTCTGAAATTTTGGTTTGTTTCCCAAAATTCGACGTACTTTGTTTCTACAAGTTTTGACTGTTCTCTCAAAGATGTATGCTTTTTTCGAAAGTTTCAGTTTATTTTCAGAACTTATTTCTTTCTTACAATTTGACTTTATCTTGAAAGTTTCGACTTATTAAAACATTGAAATACAGAACTTGTTCCCTGAAACCAAGAAAGATTAAAAAACACAACAAACAATAACAACTTGGCTGTCGAAACGCGTTAGAGCAACCTTTGTTGTGTTTTTTAATCTTTCTTGGTTTCAGGGGACAAGTTCTGTATTTCAATTTTTGAAGAAAACCAAGAACCAGTCCGTTCCACCAAACTTTCGACTTATTAACATTTTTTCGAAATTTCAAGTTTTTTAAATGGTTTTTTTTCGAAATTATTTTATCATTCCTCTCAAAATTCGATATTTTTTGAAAATTTAACTTTTTTAAATCGTATTGTTCTAGAAGTTTCAAACTTTTTCCAATTTCTATTTTTTTAATTCGAGATAATTTTCCTTTTGATCTTCAATTTTAAAATTCTATCTTTTGTTTTTGGAATTTAATTTTTTTCTCAAAAGTTTAACTCCCTGGTTAAAACTTGAACTATGGAAAAATTTGACTTTTTTAAAGTTAGAAAATTTTCCCAAATCTTCGAGTTATGTTCAAAATTAGCTTTTTTTGAAGTTGTAAAATTTTTCTCAAAATTGGACTTTTTAGAAAATTATAATTTTTTATAAAATTTGAACTTTTTACAAAATTTTGATTTTTTATAAATTCGTCTTGTTATTGTTCAATTTATTTTTGAGATTCATTTCTTTTTATCGAAATTAGACCATTTTCTCGAAATTTCGATCTTTTTTTAAAAATTTCGACTTTTTCAAAATTCGATTTTATGCGAATTTTTTCATACTTCTCAAAAGGTTGACATTTCTGTTGAAAGTTAATTCTTACTAAAGTTTCTTTACTTCAGTAAGAATTAACTTTCAACAGAAATGTCAACCTTTTTGAGAAGTATGAAAAAATTCGCACAAAATCGAATTTTGAAAAAAGTCGAAGTAGAAGAATACTTCGAAATATTAACCCTCGAATTTTGGGAAACAATCCAAAATTGCCGAAAGTTGGATCTAAATATGTCGAAATCCTAAGAAAAGTCGATATTTGAGAAGCGTGCCCACATTTCGGAAGGAAACGAACTTTGAAAAAAAGATCGAAATTTTGAGAAAAAGTCAAAATTCCGTAATTGATAACAAAGTGGAGAAAAGTAATTTAAAGATCGTATTTTGAGTATAAGGCGAGATTTTGAGAAAGGATAAATTTTGAGAAAATGGAAAGCGTCGTCAAATATTCCAGATGATTTTTTTTAAAATTTTTAAATTGTTAATAAAAAATTTCGACATTTTTCAAAATTCGATTTTATACGAATTTTTTCACACTTGAAATACAAATATTGCCTCCTGAAACCAAGAAAGATTAAAAAACACAACAAAGGTTGTTCTAACGTGTTTCGATAGCCAAGCTATCATCTTCAGAGAGATACAGTATCTCTCTTTGATTCTTTTAAAAATTTTAATTTCTAATTTTTTGGCCTTTTCAAAATTTTAACTTTTTTTGAAAATTTCTGCCTTTTGCACACATTTGGGGTTTTTCCAAAATTGTAACGTTTATGGAAAATGTCAACTCTAAATTTCAAAGCTTTTTGTAGATTTGGAATTTTTTTTGAAAAATTTCGCTTTCTTTTAATTTACCAAATTTATCGAAAATTTCATTTTTGGCAAAATTTCAATATTCTTCAAGTATCTTCAGTATCTCTCTGAAGATGATAGCTTGGTTATCGAAACTCGTTAGAGCAACCTTTGTTGTGTTTTTTAATCTTTCTTGGTTTCAGGGGACAAGATTTATATTTCAGTTTTTGAAGGTAACCAAGGAGCAGTCCGTTCCACAAAAAAAATTTTTCATACTTCTCAAAAGGTTGACATTTCTGTTAAACGTTGGTTCTTACTGAAGTTTCCTTTACCTTGAAAAATTAACCCTTTTTTAAAAATTTAATTTCATCTGGAAAATTACGCTTTTTTTTAAATTCGACAATATTTTCAAACTTTCCAATTTATTTCCAATTCTTTTCTTTCAAAGTTGTAAATTTTTCTGCAAAGTTGACTGTTTTAATGGTTTCAGTTTTTTGTGTTTCTTTTAATCTCGAAATTTCAATTGTCAACATTCGAAGTTTTTTTTTATAAAAATTTAGCTTTCTCTCAGAAATTTCGACCTTTTTTTTATATTCTGTTCAGTTTCTTTATATTTCTCAGGATTTTTTGACTTTTAGTCGAAATTTAACTTTTTAAGTTTCGTTTTATTCTGAAAAGTTCATTTTTTTTCAAAGTTAACTTTCTCTGGAAAATTTCCTTCTTTTAAATTTTGAGTTTCGAGTTATTTTCAAAAATTGTCTCTTCGGTTGTTTACTTGGTTTACTCTTCGGTTGTTTACTCGGTTGTTAATTCGATTTCATAACATTTTAAGTTTTTTTTAATCGTCTCGATCTTGAAATTTTAGATGATTCTCAAAATTCAACGTTTTCTATCTAAAGTTAACTCTTTGCACTAAATTTGTTAAATTTTGACTTTATCCATATAATTCGATTTTTTTACGTTTTTTTTTTCATAGCATTGACTTTTTTGTAAAAATTTACCTTAATTTTTTAAAACTTAATTTTATTTTGAAAAATTACCATTCTTTCTTAAAATTTACTTATTTGAGGAAATCTCGACTTTTTCCGAAGTTCGATAATGTTCTCGAAATTTCGAATTTATTTTCAGAATTCGTCCATTCTTTCAAATTCAACAAATCTTGTAGAAATTCTACTTTTCCAAGTTTCGACTTTTTTCTTTTTCTTAAAGTTTGACTTTTCCAGGCATTTCGGTGGGTAATGGAAACTTCTCTAAAATTCAGAAATGTTGTCTTGGAGGTCCTTAGACAATCTAGTGTTAGGTCAAAAAGTTTCTTTTTTGGTTGTTCATCAGTATTGCGATTATTTTCCCATGAAATCTACTCTAAAATTCGTCAATTTTCTCATGGTGCATCCTGATCAAAATAATTTTGGGCCAAGATGTTGGACATTTGGTAGTTATTTTGCCAAGAAACATTTTCTTCTTGGAAAATCCTAGGCAAAATCATGTTATGTCAACAAATTCGGTATTAAGTGGTTCATTTGGCATCTGCTTCCCATGAAAACTCTAAAATAGTTTTGGAGATCCATAGATAATGTAGTGTTAGGTCGAAAAGTTTCTTTTTTGGTTGTTCATCAGTATTGCGATTATTTTCCCATGAAATCTATTCCAAAATTCGTAAATGTTCTCATGGTGCATCCTGATCAAAATAATTTTAGGCCAAAATGTTGGACATTTGGTAGTTCATTAGTATTTCAGTTGTTTCGCCACGAAACATCCTCTTCTAAGAGAATTACAGGAAAAATCATGTTATGTCAAAAAGTTGAGTATTTGGTGTTTCATCTGACATCTGTTTTCCATGAAAACTTTAAAATTCACCAATGTTTTGCTAAGCGTTAGGCATTTATTAGTTCATCTATATTTTAACTGTTTGTAAACGAAAAATTCTCAAAAATTTAAAAATGTGCTCTTGGTGGTCCGTAGACCAAATAATATTGAGTTAAAAAGTTGCTTATTTGGTTTTTCATCAGTATTGGAGTTGTTTTCCCATAAAATCTACTCTAAAATTTGTAAATGTTCTCATGGTGCATGCTGATCAAAATAATGTTGAGCCAAAATGTTGAACATTTGGTTGTTCATCAGTATTTTAGTCGTTTCGCCACAAAACAGTCTCTTCTTGGAGAATCACAAAATCATGTTATGTCAAAAAGTTGGGTATTCGGTGTTTTATCTGACATCTGTTTCCCATGAAAACTCTAAAATTAGCCAATGTTTTGCTAAGCGTTGGACATTTACTACTTTATCCATATTTAAATTGTTTGTAAACAAAAATTGTTAAAAATTTAGAAATGTGCTCTTGGTGGTCCCTAGACCAAATAATATTATGTTAAAAAGTAGCTTATTTGGTTTTTCATCAGTTTTGAAGTTGTTTTCCCATGAAATTTACTCTAAAATTCGCAAATGTTCTCATGGTGCATCCTGATCAAAATAGTTTTGGGCCAGAATGTTGGACATTTGGTTGTTCATCGGTGTTTTAGTTGTTTTGCTACTAATCAGTCTCTTCTTGGAGAATCACAGGAAAAATCATGTTATGTCAAAAAGGTGGGTATTTGGTGCTTCATCTGCTTCATCTGACATCTGTTTCCAATAAAAACTCTAAAATTCGTCAATGTTCTGCTAAGCGTTGGATGTTTAATAGTTCATTCATATTTCAATTGTTTGTAGACAAAAAATTCTCAAAAATTTAGAAATGTACTCTTGGTGGTCTATAGACCAAATAATATTAAATTAAAAAGTTACTTATTCAGGTTTTCATCAACATTGGAGTTGTTTTCCCATGAAATCTACTCTAAAATTTGCAAATGTTCCCATAGTGCATCCTAATCAAAATAATTTTGGGCCAAAATGTTGAGCATTTGGTAGTTCAGTATTTCAGTTGTTTTGCCACGAAACATCCTCTTCTTGAAGAATCATAGGCAAAATCATGATATGTCAAAAAGTTGGGTATTTGGTGTTTTATCTGACATCTGTTTCCCATGAAAACTCTAAAATTTGCCAATGTTTTGCTAAGCGTTGGACATTTAGTACTTTATCCATATTTAAATTGTTTGTAAACGAAAAATTGTTAAAAATTTAGAAATGTGCTCTTGGTGGTCCCTAGACCAAATAATATTATGTTAAAAAGTAGCTTATTTGGTTTTTCATCAGTATTGGAGTTGTTTTTCCATGAAATTTACTCTAAAATTCGCAAATGTTCTCAGGGTGCATCCTGATCAAAATAATTTTGGGTCAAAATTTTGGACTTTTGATAGTTCATCAGTATTTCAGTTGTTTTGCTACGAAACAATCTCTTCTTGGAGAATCAAATGCAAAATCATGTTAGGTCAAAAAGTTGGGTATTTGGACTTTCACCTGACGTGTTTCTCATGAAAACTTTAAAATTTGCCAATGTTTTTTTGATAAGCGTTGGCTATGTATTAGTTTAACCATATTTCAATGGTTTGTGAACGAAATTTTTTCAGAAATTTGGAAATGAGTTCTTGGTGGTCCGTAGATCAAATAATATTACGTCAAAAAGTTGCTTACTTGGGTTTTCATCAGTATTGCAGTTATTTTTCCATGAAATCTACTCTAAAATTCGCAAATGTTCTCATGGTGCATCTTGATCGAAATAATTTTGGGCCAAAATATTGCAGATTTAATTGTTCATCAGTTGTTTCGCCACGAAACATTCCCTTCTTGGAGAATTGACAAAATCCTGTTATGTCAAAAAGTTAAGTATTTGGTGTTTCATCTGATATCTGTTTCCCATGAAAACTCTAAAATTCGCCAATGTTTTGCTAAGCGTTGAGCATTTAATGGTTCATTCATATTTCAATTGTTTGTGAACGAAAAATTCTCAAAAATTTAGAAATGCGCTCTTGGTGGTGCATAAACCAAATAATATTATGTTAAAAAGTTGTTTATTTGGTTTTTCATCAGTATTGCAGATGTTTTCCTATAAAAGCTACTCTAAAATTCGCAAATGTTCTCATGGTGCATCCTGATCCAATAATTTTAGGCTAAAATGTTGGACATTTGATAGTTCATCAGTATTTTAATTGTTTTGCCACGAAACAACCTCTTCTTGAAGAATCACAGGCAAAATCATGTTATGTCATAAAGCTGGTTATTTGGTGTTTCATCTGACATGTGTTTCCCATGAAAACTTTAAAATTTGCCAATGTTTTGCCAAGTATTAGGCATTTAATAGTTCACCCATATTTCAATTGTTTGTGAACGGACAATTCTTAAAAATTTAGAAATGTGCTCTTGGTGGTCCATAAACCAAATAATATTATGTTAAAAAGTAGCTTATTTGGTTTCTCATTAGTATTGTAGTTGTTTTCCCATGAAATCTACTCTAAAATTTACAAATGTTCTCATGGTCCATTCTGATCAAAATAATTTTGGGCCAAAATGTTTAACATTTATTTATTCATCAGTATTTTAGTTGTTTTGTCACGAAACAGTATTTTCTTGGAGAATCCCAGACAAAATTTTGTTATGTCAAAAAGTTGGGTATTTTGTGTTTTATCTGACATCTGTTTCCCATGAAACCTCGAAAATTCCCCAATACTTTGCTAAGCTTTGGTCATTTAATAGTTCATCCATAGTTTAATTGTTTGTGAACGAAAAATTCCAAAAAATTTAGAAATGTGCTCTTGGTGGTCCATAAACCAAATAATATTATGTTGAAAAGTAGCTTATTTGGTTTCTCATTAGTATTGGAGTTGTTTTCCCATGAAATCTACTCTAAAATTTGCAAATGTTCTCATGGTGCATTCTGATCAAAATAATTTTGGGCCAAAATGTTTAACATTTATTTATTCATCAGCATTTTAGTTGTTTTGCCACGAAACAGTCTCTTCTTGGAGAATCCCAGACAAAATTTTGTTATGTCAAAAAGTTGGGTATATGGTGTTTTATCTGACATCCGTTTCCCATAAAACCTCGAAAATTCCCCAATACGTTGCTAAGCTTTGGGCATTTAATAGTTCATCCATAGTTTGTTTGTGAACGAAAAATTCCAAAAAATTTAGAAATGTGCTCTTGGTGGTCCATAAACCAAATAATATTATGTTAAAAAGTTGCTTATTTGGTTTTTCATCAGTATTGCAGATGTTTTCCCATGAAATCTACTCTAAAATTCGCAAATGTTCTCATGGTGCATCCTGATCAAAATAATGTTGGGCCAAAATGTTGGACATTTGATAGTTCATCAGTGCTTCGGTTGTTTTGCCACAAAACATCCTCTTCTTGGAGAAACCCAGGCAAAATCATATTTCCCGTAATTGTTTTTTTTTTCAGTTTCTTTATTTTTCTTAAAATTCAGCCTTTTCTAGAAATTATGATTTTAATCTCGATTTTCAACATTTTCTAAGATTTCGTTTTTTCCACCAAAAACAACTTTTCCTGGTAATTTTGGTACTTTCTCGAAAAAGAAAATTGATGAGAAAAAACTCTCAACATTTCTAAAAATGTGTTGAAAAGTTTCAATTCTTCCCCAAGTTTTAAGGTTATGCTAAAATTTGAATAAAAACGTAGAAATCATGAGAAAGATTGTTAGAAATTTCAACTTTTCTGGAAGTTCCTCATTTGATGGAAATTCGTTTATTTGCTCAAAATGAGGTCGAAATGTCAACGAAGGAGGTACAGACATAGAACAAAAATAATAAAAAAGAAGACATTTTTATCGTCGTAAATAAATATAAAATAGATTTCGAGAAAAACTTGAGATTTCTATTATTAGAAATCTCAACAAAATTTATTTATTTTAATTATTTATTTACGACGATTTTTATTAGAAATCTCAACGAAATTTATTTACTTTAGTTATTTTTTTACGACGCTTATTATTAGAAATCTCAACGAAATTTATTTATTTTTTATTTATTTACGAGGATAAAAATATACTATTATTTGTTAAATTCGTTATTATTTATTATTTTTATTCCCTGTCTTTATCTCTTTCGTTGACATTAAATAAATAAATTTCGTTGAGAAAATATATTATTATTTGTTATTATTATTTATTATTTTTCTTCCCTGTCTTTAGCTCTTTCGTTGAGATTTCTAATAATAGAAATCTCAAATTTTTCTCGAAATTTATTTATTTTTTATTTATTTACGAAATTTTATTAGAACAAGTTTTCTAATTTTCAAGTTTATAAATTGGGAATTTTGAGAAAGACAGTTCAAATTTAAAAAAAATCCTTCTAAATTTTTAATTTAAAGTAATTAAAGAAAACTGAAAAATTTGTAAGCTTAAACTCATAAGTTAGATATTAAAATGAATATTTCGAAGATAAACATGACATTTTGTAAATTTTAACTAAAAAAATTAATAACAAGTTGAAATTGCAAGAAAAACCATTTCTAAAAAAAACTCAAGCTGAGAATTCTTTGCCTAAATTGGTTACTTTCAGGTTTAAACTTGAAAAGGGATAAAAAAGGAAACTTCCAGTTTAGGGTAGACATTTTGGGGGAAAAAGTTATAATTTCTGAAAAAAGTTTGTATTTTGAGTTTAAAGGAGACATTTGTGGAAAAAACTTCTTAAACTGGAAGTTCAAAATTCGACATTTAAGTTTGCTTCTATTCTACAAAAAAACCGTCTAATTTATCAATACAGAACTTAATTAAATTTTTATATGTTTTTAATTTAATCCATTTTTGGAAATCGATCGGGCATAAATAAGAAAAATTAATGTCGATCATACTCTGCTATAGATCGTTCAAAGTCAGTTCCTTTTTTAAATATTTTAATGTTTTTTTTTTATTTTATTTAAATTTGTTATCTGGAATACACCATCAGATTAAAAATATAAATGGTGAAGGCAAATTTCTAAATAAATTCGAACAAGTATTAAATTTTCAATAATGAGATTAAAAAATCGAAAAAGGTGTCAAATTTTTTATTGGGACCACTACTGCGTTTCTACAAGTGGTTCATTTTAAGTGCATTCTTAAAAAATATACGTAAAATGGATAGAACATTTCATTTTCTCTAGCTCATAATTTTCAGATTCTTCGTTCAAAATATTATTTATTCTTATGAATTATTTTATTTACATGCAAATTTTTTTTAATTAAGTTGTCAAATTTCGTGATTTTTTTAGAGATAAAACACTCATTAATGTTATTTTGTTCTGATAACCATATACCTTTGCTTTAACAAGAAAATGTACTTTCTTAAACTTACAAGCTCACGATGTATTTCCAGCTTAACACTAACACTATGAAATTATAGTTTATCGTTAACGTATCAGCAGCTATCAAGGGTCCACAGAAGAAAACATTTTAGATTCTCATTGATAATTTATTTCATTTCTTAGCTACATATTTTTACCTAACACTTTCTTTACTTTAAAAACTTTAAAGCTGTACAATAAAACTTCTCAAAAAATCTTCTTTTATAGTTTGAAGCGTACAGAATGGAACACGAATACATCATACCAGTAGCAGACAACGACTTATGCAAGGAATTTCCCATCACAGAAAACCACAGTGTGGAAACGTTAACACCATCTGAACCGCCCAAAAGACCTCCGAGGACGCGTTCAAGGACACGATCCAATTCTAGAGCCACCAGCCACCCAGATGAAGAAGAGGAAGAAAATGAGGAGCTTGTTCCAGTGGTGGAAGAACCATGTATCAAAGATGTCCGTGATTATATGGGTTATGCAATAATAGATAAAACGAAACCACCACCGGAACCGCCTCTACCACCGACAAGATTTCCGCGTACGAAAAGATCATTAAAAAAGGGAAACGAGGAAAAATTCGCGACGGTACCGAGAGTTAACCCAGAGCTACCTCCATCAAGACCTATGAGGAATTACAGCACATTGGGCCCATCAAAACCAATCGCTAATCTCACCGATGAAGATAAGGAGAATGTTGACATCACCCAGTATATTGAAATTGAAGATGAAAGAAACTTACAATCCGGTGAAGTAATACAAAAGATTCAAAACAGACCTCTTCCGGCTCCTCCACGCCCACCTAGGAAAGCCAAATCTTTAAAAGAATTAGCCGAAGATGGGCATTTTATCAGCGCAGACGATGAAATGTCACTCACTGAAGAATTGGAAGTATCCACCCAAACGGAACCGTTACCGGACGATTTTATTTGTGACGAAGTAGTGCAGGAAGCTAGCGATAAAATTATCACTCCAACTTACATCAGCAAGGCTGAAAGTTCACCACTTAAATCATCAGAAGAAGAATGTAAAAGAAAAATTACAACTCCAACTCATTATTCTTTTGAAGAAACCGTGACTCATGGCTCCATGATCATTGAACCACTAAACGGGGCTCAAATTTTACCTGACAATCAACTAATTAAATCCAAAGAAAGAATTATTCCAGTTGATTTAAAAGATGATGAAACGTCGGAAATACCAGAGGAATTTACAAAATTAAAAGATCCAATTAAGACCCAAGCAGCTTCTGAAATGGACGTATTAAAAGCGCATAAACTTCAAGTAACCGACTTGGACGTAGACCGTTTGACAGTCAATCAACTCATGGCAAGTAAAATAACGGTTTCTGAAATTGACAGCGGTACTATACAAGCGAATGAAATAAGTTCCAGATCGGGGGCACTTAGAATAGGTGAATTGGAATTACCACCAAGTGTTGTTCATCAATTATTGGAAAGAGTGCAATCAGTAGGACAGCCAGCGGAACCACAAAGTGGCGAAACAGGCCAAAAAAAAACTTCGATTGAACAAACCCCTGTAGATGTTACAAGTTACCCTCAAAACGATATTGAAGAGAGCCAATCACAAGCTAGCGATGTTACAGTTACTTGTTTAGGTTTAGCTCCACCTTTACCCCCACCCCGACAAATACATTCTCTAACTTCAGAACAGATACATCCACAAGAACAAGATCATGAAGGACAGGTGGAGGAGCCAGTAGCTCGAACGAATTCACAAAGCGAGATTTCGCAACCAACACATTTGAACGAAACTAACCCAGCGCCAACTAGACCTCCGAGGTCTGCTGAAAAACGCCCAGAAGAAGCATTTAACCATGATCTACCGGTAGAGCCTGAAATAGATGACGAGCCACCTCCTCGGCCACCGCAACCCCCTGAACATTATTTACCTTCTCAACCACCTGCTAGCTTCTACGCACTTCGTGCGCAAAAATTCGTCCATGGCACAAATGATGACATTCCGGTCCTTCCTCGCAGAAAACGTCACGTCAGACACGTTGACACAAGATCGAGTACTTCTGACGATGGACGACCTACGACTCCTAGGAGAAGGTTCAGATCGCCAGAACCGTCGATACCTCAACTGACGGGTCAATTGATTCACGCTTGTGGCTCAGTGGCCGAAAATGCTGTCAAAAGACTGATTAATCACGTTCTACACAATGTGGTGAGGAACGAGGATGGGAAACAAGATGTTCATGTCATTGTAATAATGTTGTTGGTGTTGATTGCTGGACTGATTTTATTAGGTTATGGAGAAGAAAAGACAATACATATGCATCACTGGGAATACTTCAATCCTCCAAGAGATATGTAACGATGATTTTGATGTTTTTTTGTATATTTATGAGAATGTATTTGTACTCTATATTTTGTTATAGTTTGCTTACACTGTAAATAGAAGTAAATTGTATTTGTAAGATATATTCGTTACTATGTTATTAAAAGTTAATATAATTTGGATTAATTTATTTTGGTACCTGAGTTAAGTTGAAAACCCCATTTTAACTTAGATCGACGCACGGAGCTGACAGTAATTTGTGCGAAATTTACGACTATTTGGCATAGGGTGCGTTTACACTAGACACTTTATTCCGTACATTTTTCTCTGACATAAAATGTATTTTCTCTCCGACATAAAATATATTTTCTCTCTGACATAAATGTCAACTATCTTGAGAGAAGCGATCTCATCCCAGCTGTGTAGATAAGTCTCGAATAGCTTCTCTCAGGATAGTTGACACTTATGTCAGAGAGAAATGTACGGAATAAAGTGTCTAATCTAAACGCACCCTGTGAGAAGCTATCCAAGGCTTATCTACACAGATGGGAGTCAGATAGTTTCTCTCAGGATAGTTGACACTTATGTCAGAGATAAATATATTTTACGTCAGAGAGAAATGTAGGGAATAAAGTGACTAGTGTAAACGCATCGATAGACAATGTTGTCATCAGATCTGGGGTTCTAAAGCCTTAAAAAACTTTTTAAGTTCTGGTTTATGAGTCAAATGAGTCGAATGCGACTATAAAAATTTCTGGTTTCACAATTGCTCAACTTTTTTGTCAAAATTTTGGTCTTTCCTAAGATTTAAATGTTTTTTTTTTCGAAATTTTGGCTAATTAGATTTTTCTTATTAAAATTTCAAATTCAAACTCCAAAATTATTATTAGTTCTATTAATTATAAGTTTTATTGAAATTTCGACTTCAATATTGAAAGTGCCATTTTAATCTTGAAATCCAAAAAAAATATGATGCTAGATGTTAATAGCATAAAAAATTATGGTGAATTTTTTTGAAAATTTAAAATTACATTTTATTTATTTATTATTTTCTTTCGGACATTTCCACTTTAAACTTTAAATTGCATCTTTTAATCTCGAAATTTCAACCATTTTCTCTAGTTTACATATCATCTATTTAATAAATCTCTAAGAGCTGACTGGCAGACAAAGCACAGCCTAAACGGGTTGCACTAGAAACATGAAATTTTGGACACGAACTCTAAATATAACTTAGGTGAGCACTAACAAAGGATTCTTTAAAATTCACCTTCTAAGAGTCAAAAAATGAACATTGAAAATCAAAAAAATGTTATGCAATAAATACCACGTGATTGTATTTAAAGTTGCCTATACGCGTTGAGATCTGATGTTAATAAATTTGTTCCAATAAAAATTTATCCAAATTACTTCACGAGTACTTTTTTTAAATATGAACTTCTAAATATTTAAGTTTTAAACTCGAAATTATTGCTTTAATTTGGTCCTTCCGATGTTTAAATTGAAATGTTGGACATTTTTTTGCATTTTGAAGTCTCTTCTAGAAACTTCGCCATCATTTCCATTTGGCTTTGAACTCAAAATCGAAAAGAAATTCAAATCTTTAAATTAAAGCCAAAAAAAGTCAACGTTTTTACACAATAACTCGAAATTTTGAACAGTCATAATTTTGAGAAAGAAATGAAATTTGATGAAAAAAGGTTAACATTTTTAAAAAAAGGGAAAATTCTGAAAAAAATTTCGAAAATCTCAAGTCCAAATTTTGAAAAAATCCAATTAGTCAAAAGAAAATGAAAATTTTCAAAAAACATTGAATTTTTCAAATAAAAGTTCAATTTACTAGGTAAAAGTTGAATCTTTAAAAAAATGTTGACAATTTTGAAAATAATAGAAATTGAAAAAAAGTCAAAACTTCTAAAAATAGTCAACAGTTTGAACAACCACTTAAATAATTTGATATTTCTCTAAGGAAAAAACATTTGAATATTCTTCAAAGTACTCATAGTATCGATTTTCGGAAAAACGTCGAAATCGAAAATTTAAAAGCCGAAATTTCCAAAAAAGCGACAATTTAGAAAAAAGTCGAAAATTTGAAATAATCGACATTTAAAAAGATCAAAATTTTCAAAAAATAAGACATTTTAAAAATTAGTTAAAATTTTGAAAAATGTCAAAATTTGCAATGTTTAAATTTTGAAAAGTATGAAATTTTCGATCAAATTGAATATTTAAAAATGAGGCAAATGTTTCAAAAAATTCCAAACTTTGAAAAAATCGAAAATTTTGGAATTTTTTTTTCCAAATTTCGTGACGGCATCAGCTGCGTGGCTATTAGCCGCTGATAATTTTTTTTTACAATTTCCCTGGTAAGTTTACTTCTCTTATAAACCGCAAAGTTCTTTATAGGGTGAGTTTATCGTTTTTGAGACATTGTCGTAGCGTTGGGGGGATATTTGTTAGGTGTCTTGTTTTCATGTAGCGTGCAATCAACGAGTAGATGGCGTATGGTTAGATGTTGTTCGCAATTGGAACATATCGGTCTTTGTGTGTTATTAATTAAGTACGAAAAAAATCAAGTTTAAAAAACGTTTAAATTTTCATAGAACGTCAAAATTTTCAAAATAAATTTAAGATGTTCAAAAAAAATCAAATAATTATAAAATTCTTTAAAGAATTTAAGCACTTTAAAGGATAACTGAAGAAATGTTCAAAAAAACTTCAAATTTTTGTAAAAGGTAATATTTTGAAAAATAACTAAAATTTCAAAAATAGTAAAAATTTTGACAAAGGGTCAAGTTTTAAGAACATTCAACTTGTAAAAAAATCTAAATTTTAGAAAAGTCAATTTACTGAAGAGAAGGCAAAGTTAACTGGAAAATCGAAATTTTTTGGAGCCAAAATTTTCCAAGTTTGAATTTTAAAGGGGAAGCAAAATTATCAAAAAAGGCGAAATTAAAAAAAAAAAGACGAAATATTGAGTTAATATTTGGAAAAGTACGAAATTTTGAATAGTTAATTAAAATTTTAAACTAACAATGGAATATTTTTTTAAAAAACATAAAATTTTCAAAAAATTTAAGTTTTGAAAAATTGTTGAAATTTTTGAAAAATTGTTAACATTTTTAAACAGTCGAAACTTTGAAAAAAGTCGCAATCTTATTAAAAAAACTGAATATTTAATAGAACCGAAAAACTCAAAATCATGTAAAATGGTCAAAAATTTAAGAAAAAATCGACATTTAAAAAAATGGCGCGTCTAAAAAAAATCGAAATTCTTACATAAGAGTTCAAATTTTAAAAAAGGTGAAACTTTCAATTAAAAAAACCAAAATTGGCAAAAAGTCGAATTTTGAAAAATAATTCAAATTGAAAAAATTTCTAATGTTGAAAAAAGAGAAATTTTCAAAAAAGGCGAAAATTTAAAAAATTGGAATTTTTAAAACCGTTAAGCTATCAAGAATTCTAGATTTTTAAAAAAGTACGAATTTCCAAAATGTGGAAGTTTTTAAAAAATATCAAAAATTTCAAATAAATTCAAAATTTTAGAAAATTTATAAAAATGAAATTTTTAAAACCTAGACATTTTCGGAATAGTTGATCGAAACTTTGAAACGTAAACAAAAGTCGAAATTTACAAAGAAAGTACAATTGATAGACTGATAAAATGTCGAACTTTTTAAAAGAAATTTTAAATTTTCGGAAAAAATCTAAACATTGAGAAATCGAAATTTTTATAGAAATCAAAATTTTCAAAAAATTTACAAATTTAATAAAAAGTTGAAACTTAAAAAAGTCGAAATTTTGAACAGAAAAAGGATGCTGGACAACAGAAGAACAAGAAACTTGAAAAGCAAAACGGGTTGAGAAACCTACCTCAGAGAATAAAGAAGAAGAAAAAGGAGAAGAAAAAGAATGAGAAGAAGGTGGAGAAGAAAGAAAAGAAGGGGAAGAAGCAGAAGAAAAGGAGAAGGGGAAGAAGGAGAAAAAGAAGAAGGAGAAGGAGAAGAAGGAGAAGAAGAAGGAGAAAAAGGAGAAGAAGAAGAAGGGGGAGAAGAAGGACAAGAAAAAAAAAAGATAAAAAAGAAAAAGGGGAAGAAAGAAGGAAGAAAAAAGGGAAAGAAGGGGGGAAAGAAGAAGGAGAAAAAGGGAAAAAAGGAAGGGAAAAAAGAAAAAAAAAAGAAGGGGGAAAAGGAAAAAAAGAAGGAAAAAAAAAAAAAAGGGAGAGAAAAAAGGGAAAAAAATAAAAAGGGAAAAAAAAAGGGGGAAGAAGGGAAAAAAAAGGGAAGAAGAAGGGGAAAAAAGGAAAAAGAAAAAAAAAAAAGGAAAAAGGGAAAAAAAAAAGGAAAGAAAAAGGAAGAAGAAAAAAGGGGGGAAAAAGGAGAAGAAAAAAAAAAGGAGGGGGAAAAAGGGAAAAAAAAAGGAAAAAAGGGGAAGAAGAAAAAAAGGAAGGAAAGGGGGAAAAAAAGAAGGGGGGAAAGAAAAAGGGAAGGGGAAAAGGGAAGGGGGAAGAAGAAGGGAAAAAAGGGAAAAAAAAAAGGGAAAAAAAAAAAAATAAAAATTTTAAACGTGGGGAAAAGAAATTTGAAAAAAATAAAAGTTTTAAACGTCGAAAACATGAGAAAAAGCCAAAAGTCTTAAAATGAGTCCAAATTGTAAGAAAAGGTTGAATTTTGCGAAAAAAATAAATAAATTTTGAAATAACATTTGAAAAAATACTTTTTAAAAAACTAGAAAATCTGAAATTTTCGAAAAGTAAATATTATTAAAAAATCGAAATTACTAGAAAAGTCGAAAATTTCGAACTCTTTTTTTAAAATTTCGACTTTTTTGGTAATTTATCACAAAAAAATTCGAAAATTTCCAAAAAAAAATTTAATAAACAGAAACATAAAAAAAGTAAAAAGTTTTCAAAAATATAAAAATATATCCAAGGCAGAATTTTAAAGAATTTGGAATGTTCAAAATTTAAACATTTTAGAAAGGCTAAGCTTTAGAAGAAAATTTAAACTTTGAAATGTCAAAATTTTCAAATAAAAATTATAAAAAACTAGAAATTTGCGGAATAGTTGGTCGAAATCCTTGAAATGTAAACAAAGGTCGAAATTTATAAAAAACAGTAAAATTTTTCGAAGAATATTTTCAATTTGAAAAATTGATTGACTGATAAAATGTTGAATTTTTTAAGGAAAATTTAAATTTTCGGAAAAAATCTAAACATTGAAAGTCGAAATTCTCATAGAGATCGAAATTTTCAAAAAAATTCCAAACTTATTAAAAAGTTGAAACTTGGAAAAAAGTCGAAATTTTGAACAGAAAAAGGATGCTGGACATCAGAAGAACAAGAGGCTTGAAAAGCAGAACAGGTTGAGAAACCTAATTAGAGAAACCTACCTCAGAGAATAAAGAAGAAGAAGAAGAAGAAGAAGAAGAAGAAGAAGAAGAAGAAGAAGAAGGAGAAGGAGAAGAAGGAGAAGAAGAAGAAGGAGAAGAAGAAGAAGGGGAAGAAGAAGAAGGGGAAGAATAAGAAGAAGAAGAAGAGGAAGAAGAAGGATAAGGGGAAGAAGGATAAGAAGAAGAAGGAAAAGAATTGGAAGAAGGAGAAGAAAAAGAAGGACAAGAACAAGGAGAATAAGAATAAGCAGAAGAAGAAGAATAAAAATAAGAATAAGAAGAGGAAGAAGAAATTTTGAAAAAAGTAAAAATTTTGAACGTCGAAAACATGAGAAGAAGCCGAAAGTATTAAAATGAGTCCAAATGGTAAGAAAAGGTTGAATTTTGCGAAAAAAATAAATAAATTTTGAAATAACATAGACATTTTGAGAAAATTCAACTTTTCAAAAAACTAGAAAATCTGAAATTTTCGAAAAGTAAATATTTTAAAAAAATCGAAATTACTAGAAAAGCCGAAAATTTCGAACTCTTTTTTAAAATTTCGACTTTTTTTGGTAATTTATCACAAACAAATTTGAAAATTTCCAAAAAAAAAATTTTAATAAACAGAAACATAAAAAAAGTAAAAAGTTTTCAAAAATATCAAAATATATCTAAGGGAGAATTTTAAAGAGTTTGTAATGCTCAAAATTTAAACATTTTAGAAAGGCTAAGTTTTAGAAGAAAATTTAAACTTTGAAATGTCAAAACTTTCAACAAAAAATTAAATTTTTAAAAACCTAGAAATTTTCGGAATAATTGATCGAAACCTTGAAACGTAAACAAAAGTCGAAATTTACAAAAAAAGTAAAATTTTTCGAAGAATGTTTTCCATTCTTCGAAAAAGTGATAGACTGATAAATTCTAAATTTTCGGAAAAAATCTAAACATTCAAAAGTCGAAATTTTCATAGAAATCGAAATTGTCAAATTTAATAAAAAGTCGAAACTTAAAAAAGTCGAAATTTTGAACAGAAAAAGGTTGCTGGACATCAGAAGAACAAGAAGCTTGAAAAGCAGAACAGGTTGAGAAACCTACCTCAAAGAATGAAGGAGAAGGAAAAGAATAAGAAGAAGGAGAAAAAGAAGAAGAAAAAGAAGAAGAAGAAAAACAAAAAGAAAGAAAAAGAAAAAGAAAGGAAAAGAAGGAGAAGAAGAAAAAGGGGAAGAAGGAGAAGAAGAAAAAGGGGAAGAAGGAGAAGAAAAAAAAGAGAAGGAGAAAATGGAGAAGAAAGAGAAGAAGAAGGAGAAAAAGAAGGAAAAGGAGGAGAAGAAGAAGAAGAAGGGGAAGAATAAGGAGAAAGAGAAGAAGGAGAAGAAGAAGGAGAAGAAGAAGGAGGAGGAGACGAAGAAAAAGAAAAAGGGGAAGAAGAAGAAGACATGGGGAAGAAGGAGGAGAAAAAGGAGAAGAAAAAATAGAAGAATAAGAAGAAGAAGAAGAAGAAGAAGGAGAAGAAGATGGAGAAGAAGAAGAAGAAGAAGGAGAAAAAGAAGAAGAAGAAGGAAAAGCAGAAGAAAAAGGAGAAGAAGAAGAAGGAACAGAAAGAGAAAAAGAAGAAGAAGGGGAAGAAGATGGAGAAGAAGAAAGAGAAGAAGAAGAAGAAGAAGAAGAAGAGGAAGGAAAAGGAGAAAAAAGAAGAAGAAGGAAAGAAGGAAAAAAAGGAAAATAAAAGGTGAAGAAGAAGAAGAAGGAGAAGGATAGGGAGAAGAAAAAGGAGAAGAAGAATGAGAAGAAGAAGAAGGAGAAGGAAAAGAAGGAGAGGGAAAAAAAGGAGAAGAAAAAAAAGAAAAAGGAGAAGAAGGAGAAGGAAAAGAAGGAGAATAAAAAGGGGAAGAAGAAGGAGAAGAAGAGGAAGAAGAGGAAATTTTGAAAAAAGTAAAAATTTTGAACGTCAAAAACATGAGAAGCCGAAAGTCTTAAAATAAGTCCAAATGGTAAGAAAGGTAAAATTTTGCGAAAAAAATAAATTTTGAAATAACAGAAAATTTAAAAAATACAACTTTTCAAAAAAGTGGAAAGTTGGAAACTTTCGAAAAGTAAATATTTTAAAAAAATCGAAATTACTAGAAAAGTCGAAAATTTTGAACTATTTTTTTTAAATTTCGAGGAAGAAGAAATTTTGAAAAAAGTAGAAATTTTGAACGTCAAAAACATGAGAAGCCGAAAGTCTTAAAATGAGTCCAAATGGTAAGAAAAGGTGAAATTTTGCGAAATAAATAAATAAATTTTGAAATAACAGAAATTTTGAAAAAATACAACTTTTCAAAAAACTAGAAAATCTGAAATTTTGGCAAAGTAAATATTTTTAAAAAATCGAAATCACTAGAAAAGTCGAAAATTTCGAACTCTTTTTAAAATTTCGACTTTTCTGGTAATTCATCACAAAAAAATTTGAAAATTTCCAAAAAAAAATTTTAATAAACAGAAACATTATAAAAAAAAGTAAAAAGTTTTCAAAAATATTAAAATATATCCAAATAAGCCAGAATTTTAAAGGTTGAAAACCAGAACAAATTGAAAATCTGAAATTTTTCGACAAATTTGAATTTTGTGAAAAATTGTAAAATCTCGAAAGGAGAAATCGTAAGAAATTGAAAGTTTCGAAAAAATTGTGGAAGTTTAAAAAGTCGAAGATTTTCAGAGAAGAAGAAAATAAATAATTTGCGATTTTTCAGAAAAAATTAAATTTTGGGAATAAATTTGACATTTCGAGGACCAGGCGAATAAAAAGAAAACTTGAAATTTTCAGAAAAATTCGAATTTTAAGAAAATTGGCAAAACAGTTTCAATAAAAAGGAATGTTGATAAAACTTCCAGTTTCGAGAAAAGTGTTGAACTTTAAAAATAGGTCAAAATTTCCCAGAGAAAGTCAAATTTTGGGAACAAAATCACATTTTTAGATAGTCAAACGTGACTGATGAAAGGTCGAAACTTAAAAAAAGTCGAAATTTTGAAAAAAAAACGGATGCTAGAAGAACAAGAAGCTTGAAAAGCAGAACAGGTTGAGAAACCTACCTCAGATAATAAAAAAGAAGGAAAAGGAGAAGAAAAAGAATAAAAAAAGGAGAAAAAGAAGAAAAAGGAGAAGAAGAAGGACAGGGAGAAAAAGAAGAAGAAGAAGGACAGGGAGAAAAAGAAGAGAAAGAAAAAGATGGAGAAGAAGAAGAAGAAGGGGAAGATGGAGAAGAAAGAAAAGAAGGAGAAGAAGAAGAAGGAGAAGAAGGAGAAGAAGAAGGAGAAGAAGGAGAAGAAGAAGGAGAAGAAGAAGGAGAAGAGCAGAAGGAGAAGAAGGAGAAGGAGGAGAAGAAGGAGAAGAAGAAGAAGAAGAAAAAGGAGAAAAAGAAGAAGAAGGGAGAGAAGAAGGAGAAGAAGAAGAACAAAAGGAGGAGAAGAAGAAGGGAAAAAAGGAGAAGCAGAATAAAGAGAGGAAGGAGAGGAAGGAGAAAAAGGAGAAGAAAAAGGAGAAGAGGAAGGAGAAAAGGAGAAGAAGAAGGAAAAGAAGAAGGGAAAGAAGAAGGAGAAGGAGAAAAAGGAGAATAAAAAGGAGGAGAAGAACAAGAAAAAGTAGGAGAGGGAGAAAAAGAAGGAAAAGGAAAAGAAGGAGAAGGAGACGAAAAAAAAGGAAAAGAAAAAAAAGGAGAAGAAGAAGAAGGATAAGAAGAAGGAGAAGAAGAAAAAGAGAAGAAGAAGATGGAAAGGAAAGAGAAGGAGACAAAGAAGGAGAAGAAGAAGGAGAAGAAGAAGAAGGAGAAGAAGAAGGAGGAGAAGAAGAAGGAGAAGAAGGGGAAGAAGAGGGAGAAGGGGAAGAAGAAGGAGAAGGGGAAAAAGAAGGAGAAGAATAAGGAGAAAGAGAAGAAGAAGAAGGAGAAAAAGGAGAAGAAAAAGGAGTAGAGAAAGAAGAAGAAGGAGAAGAAGAAAAGAAGGAGAAGAAGAAGGGGAAGAAGAAGGAGAAAAAGGAGAAGAAAAAGAAGAAAAAGAAGAAGGAGAAGAAGAAGAAAAAGAAGGAAAAGAAGGAAAAGAAGGAGAATAAGAAGGGGAAGAAGAAGGAGAAGAAGAGGAAGAAGAAATTTTGAAAAAATAAAAGTTTTGAACGTCGAAAACATGAGAAAAAGTCGAAAGTCTTAAAATGAGTCCAAATGGTAAGAAAAGGTTGAATTTTGCGAAAAAAATAAATAAATTTTGAAATAACATAGAAATTTTGAAGAAATACAACTTTTCAAAAAATTAGAAAATCTGAAATTTTTGAAAAGCAAATATTTAAAAAAAATCGAAATTACTAGAAAAGTCGAAAATTTCGAACTCTCTTTTTAAAATTTCGACTTTTCTGGTAATTTATTACAAAAAAAATTTGAAAATTTTCAAAAAAAAATTTTTAATAAACAGAAACATTATAAAAAAAGTAAAAAGTTTTCAAAAATATCAAAATATACCCAAATAAGGCAGAATTTTAAAGTCTTTGGAAATTTAAAAATTTAAATATTAGAAATTTTGAGAATCGAACAAGAAAAAGTTGACACTGAAGGAAGTGGATATTTTAAAATGTGGAAATTTTTGAAATAAGTCGAAATATTCAATAATTGAAATTTCCAAAAATGTCAGAATTTTCAAAAATTCTTTCTTTCCTTTCACGTAGACGAAAGCGCGAGTATCAGCTAGTTTACTTTATAATTTTTTAGTTATTCGACTGCAAAGAAAAATTTTGAATTTGCAGTAATTTTGAGTTTTTTTTAGAAATATTAAGCTCAAATTTGTTTCTGACCTATTTAGGGGTTGTGGGGCTAGAAAGAAAAACAGACGATTCATCATTAAGCAACGTTTTAAAAAATTACATCGGCACCACGTATGTTCCCTTCATAGATTCACCAAACTCAAAACGTTTTAAATCATTTTCAAAAAATATCTGTAAAGTATTACCTACTTTGATACTTGTAGCCAGGCGGGGATACAGAATTTCGTTCAGCTTTACGATTTAACCCGTCCTACAGAGAGTACCGTAAAATTTCAACTCAACTAGAAAATTCGACTTCTTTTTCGAAATTTCGTCTTTAATTTCGAAATTTCGACTTTTTCTGGAAATTCTGAGATTAAAAACAAAACTTCCATTTTAATATCAAAATTTCGACAAACTCGAAATTTCGACTTTTTTCTTGAAATTTAGAACGAAGAAAAAGTGAAAATGTTAACGTTAATCTCGAAATTGCTATACTCTATGGTTAGGTTGGACAGATCAAAATTACACCTCATCGCACCCCTAACCATACAACATTGATAATTGGCAGTAGAGTGTGTCCGCTTACTTCAATTTTTAATAACCAAAATTTCGGCTTTTTCCTCGATATTTCTAGGTTTAAGTCGAAATTTTGAGATTTAAGTTGAAACTTCGAGAAAAAAGTCGGAATTTCGAGATTTAAGTCGAAAATTTGAGATTAAAGTCGATATTTTGGCCAATCTTGAAGTTTCGAGAAACAAGTCGAAATTTCGAGATTCAAAATTTCTTAGAGAACTCGAAATTTTGCTTTGCCTCGATGTTTTTAAAACATTTTTTTTATTGAAGGTCTTTCTACGCCTAATGTCTTTCTTTATTTGTTAAGAAATGATAATTTCTTTTTTGAAAATTCCAATCTTCAAAAAACGCAGATTTGGAATTTCAAGTCAAAATTTGGAGGAAAAAAATGAAAAAAATGTAGGTAAAAATTAACCTAATTTTCATTATTTCCTCCAAATTTTGATTCAAAATACAAAATCTACGTTTTTTGAAGATTAAAATTTAAAAAAAAAGGAAAACATTTTGAGATTGCTTGGAAGAAAGAATACGAGTTCCTTTGTTTGACGGAAATGGGTTTAACAACTGGAAATTCCGCATGGAAACTCTGTTAGAGGAGCTTAACCTGATAAATTTAACTAATGAGTCCTACTTGGAAAAGGTAAAATTCGAAGATGGTGAATCGGTTGAAGTGAAAGCACAGAAGGAAAGAATGAATCGGTTGAAGTGAAAGCACATTGGGCGAAGAAAGATAAGAAATGCAAATCTCAAATTGTACAAAGGATTGCAGACAGCCATTTAGAATATGTTAAAGATGCAAGAACAGCTTTTGAGATGTGGGGAACGTTATGTAAAACATTTCAAAGAAGTGGTATCGCAAGTCAATTACTGCTTCGAAAATCCCTGCTTACCATGAAATTCAATCCAACAAAGCAAACAATGGAAGCTCACTTTCTAAAATTTGATAAAATTGTCAGAGAACTAAGGTCTACAGGTGCCACGTTGGAAGAAAATGATGTAGTCTGTCATTTATTATTAACAATGTCATCAGAATATGACACAGTAGTGACAGCTCTGGAAAAGCTATCTGCCGAATTTCTGACTTTGTCATTTGTGAAAAATCGCTTGCTAGAGGCAGAAATGAAACGACAAGGTGCAAGACTGAAAACCCGAAATGAAGGCATGGAAAACACGGTTTTTGGAGCTTATTTAGGAAAGAATTCTAACAAAAAAAAGTTTCATTTTAAGTGTTACAATTGCGGGCTGATTGGTCATAAGAAGTCAGAATGCAGGAAAACGATCCAGAAGAAAGCTGAAGTGAGAAAACCTGAAGCTGATGCAAAAATCTTGTCTGCTGAAGAACATTTTTCCCTGCTGTACACAAATTGGATACAGATGAAGACTTATCGTGGTATTTGGACTCGGGTGCAACAGAACATTTGGTGCGTACAGAAAAGTTTTTGAAGACTCCTCGAGCAGCCAATAAAAATTAGAAGTGCCAAGTCTAGGCAGTATTTGGTAGCAAGACAAGCGGGGGACGTCTACGTGAAGACTATAGTTGGAAGGTCTAAATTTAAAATAGTAATCAAAGATGTTCTGTTAGTTCCAGGACTTGAACTGAACTTGTTATCTGTTCGAAAACTCGAAACGAGTGGTTTTAAAATTCTATTTGAAGATGGACAAGGGAAGATCATGAAAAACCAGAAGATTGTTGCTGTTGCGGTAAGAAGACAGAAACTTTATGAATTGCTGTTGTCTAGTTATGAGGAAGCCCTTGCTCTGAGAGATTCAGATATGAAAAATGAATTGTGGCATAGAAGATTGGGACACATCAGTTATGGAAATCTGAAGAATTTAACAAAAATTGCTGATGGAATTGAATTAAATACTGAAGATAAACCTGAAGAAGTATGTGAAATTTGTATCAAAGGAAAGCAAACATGTCCACCGCATAATAATGAACGTATAAAGGCAAATAGACCTTTGCAATTAGTGCACAGCGACTTATTTGGTCCAATTACTCCTGAATCATATAATGAAAAGAGGTATGTTTTAGAATTTATCGATGACTACACATTTTTCAGTGGTTTACATATTGAAATCAAAGTCGGAAGTGTTCCATTACTTTAAGGCATATGAAGCAATGGCTACAGCCCATTTTAATATGAAAATCATTAGATTTAGATGTGATAATGGAAGGGAGTACTTATCAAATGAGATGAAGAACCATTTTGAACAGCAAGGAATACAGATGGAAACCACCATTCGCTATACTCCACAACATAATGGGGTTGCAGAACGAATGAATCGCACTATAATAGAACAAGCTCGGTGTATGTTACTCGAATCAAAACTTGAAAAGAGTTTGTGGTCGGAATCAGTTATGGCAGCTGTTTACCTAATAAATCGAAGTTCAACCAGAGCACTAGAAGGAAAAACTCCTGCAGAAGGATGGTATGGTACAAAACCAAATCTGAAGAAACTAAGAATTTTCGGGTGCATTGCATATCTACACATCCCTACCGAAATTGGGGGAGGGAAATTTGAATCAAGAACAAAGAAATGTATTTTTGTCGGGTATTGTCCAAATGGTTATCGATTGTGGTGTCCGACAGAGCAAAAAATTATTTATGGAAGTGACGTAGCATTTGATGAATTTAAAACTATTTCTGATTTTGTAGGAAATGAAACTGTTCATAAAACTCCAGCTGAGTATATTAGTGTATCCGACACAGAAGCTGTTGTAGAAAGTGAATCAGAAACGGAGACAAATGAGGAAATCAAAATCGAAAATGATGGAAGAAATGACACAGTGGAAACTGATGAGAAAAATTCGGAAAGTATACGAAAAAGTAATCGAGCAAGAAGAACACCTGCATACCTAGATGAATATACGACATTAGCTCTAAGTGCTGAAGCTTTTGTGGAAGATGTTACAGAAAATTTCCAAGATATTGAGAAAGATGACAAGAGTTATTGGTTTGAAGCTGTGAAAGAAGAAATGAGATCTTTAGAAAACAATACTACTTGGACCCTTGTGGAAAGACCTCCTGTAAGAAAAATAATTGAAGTGGATCTTCAAAAGAAAAAGAGATAAAGACGGAAACATAGATAGATACAAAGCAAGGCTAGTTGTGAAAGGTTGTTCGCAAAGGAAAGGTTTTGACTACAATGAGACTTATGCTCCTGTTGCTCACTTAACAACTCTATGAGTGTTACTTGCGGTAATTGACAAAAACAAACTAGAATCTGTTCAACTAGATGTGAAGAATGCATTTCTTCATGGGAAAGTCGAAGAAGAAATATACATGAAGCAAGTTGAAGGATTTGAGAAGAATCCGAACCTTGTTTGCAAATTAAACAAATCCCTCTATGGTTTAAAACAAGCCCCTCGTGCTTGGAATGGCCGATTTGATGACTTTGTAAGAAAAATTGGCTTCAAACGTTCCGAATTCGACATGTGTTTATACATGAAGTTAACTGCAAATTCGAAACTTTATGTTACTTTATGTAGATGACATCATTCTTGCTGGGAATAATAATAACGAGTTGATTGAAGTTAAAGAAAAATTGAAGACGGAATTTAATATGACAGATATAGGAAAGCTTCGATTATTTCTGGGCATTAAAATTCAATCTACTGGAAATGGTTTATTTCTGAATCAGAAAAATTATGTAGAGAGCTTACTGAGACGATTCGGAATGTCCAACTGCAACTCAAGTAAAACTCCTTTGGAAGTCGAATATATGAATTCCGAAAACCAAGAAACTACAGTAACCGACAAACCCTGCAGAGAACTAATTGGTTGTTTAATGTATCTGACGTTAAACACAAGACCATATATCAGCGCATCTGTAAATTATTACAGTAGGTTCCAGAATGAACCAACAGAGACTCATTGGAATGGTCTGAAAAGGATCCTTCGTTACTTACGAGGAACGGAAGACTTTGGACTATTGTACAATACTACGCAGTCTGACGAAATTCTAATTGGATATGCAGACTCCGATTGGGCTAGTGATTCGACAAGGAAGTCAACAACTGGATTTCTATTTAAATTTTATGGCGCAACTGTAAGTTGGACAACAAGAAAACAAACTACAGTTGCACTATCATCAACTGAGGCTGAATATGTTGCACTGGCTTCAGCAGCCACAGAATTTATTTGGCTAAGAGGACTGTTAACGGACTTTGATATTCGGCTAGAAAAGGCGACTAGATACGAAGACAACCAGTCGTGTATTCACATATTGCACAGACGAGAACACCAAAGACTGAAACATGTTGATGTAAAGTATAACTTTGTTCGAGACCTACAACTCTTAAATCAAATAAACATGCAATATATTTGGACTAAGGAACAGATAGCGGATATTCTAACTAAAGGACTTAAAGCGACACAGTTTGAAAAACTAATGCAAACTAATGCGCAATTACAGTTTCTTTTCTGACATGTAATTAAATTAGTAAAGCAATATATTTTGTAATGATTAATGCTGAGCTCTGCAAAGGAGGCTCCGAGTTGGCCAAGGTAATTGTATAAATAAAGTGATTTAAATGCATTATTTATTGATTTTTCATAGACATTTAGTTAACAAATTTAAACAACAAAAATATTGCACAATGAAAACAGTAATGCTTTTGAAGCAACCTTTCAAATAAATAATTTAATAGAAAACAACTTTTCTTACAAATACGCATGCACTATCAATTTTTATACATAAAGTTCTTTACGAGTAATAACGCATTAGATGAATATAAAAATTTAAAAACTTAATATATTACAAGCGGCTGATTTCGTGCACTTCTATTCTAAAAAATTAAAGCTTCTAATGACCATCAAATTAAAAATCTAAAGCCTAGTTTTGGTTAAGTTTGTAATTAGACTAAATTTATAAGAGATTAAATTTATCGAGGACTAACTGAAATTGTCTTACTATATTTTTTCTGGAATGTATTAGGCGAGTTGGCGTAAAAAATTAGTATCACTACAATTAATTGGAAAAGAGAGCAAAAGATGAGAACTTAAACGTTTTAGTTTTAGCCACATTAACCCATTCGCGCCCACACTTTTATTCTCGGGAGTTGTACTGATGCTGCGAGAACCCAATGTTGGGCACAAACAGATTAATATATTGGCTCTAGATTTGAAAATTACATCACATTCACTCAAACATAAATAACGACATGTCCTTTATATTGCTTCTATATTCTAAAACTACCATTAAATAAATATAAATAAATTAAGTACATTCAACAATTTAAATAGAAAAGCAAGGTACAATGACTTATGGATTAAGTCTCAAAGTTACCACAGCTTATTATGATAAAATTTCAAATCGAAAAATCCTTGTTCCGTCAAGTGGCTCGGTGTCCGCTTTACAGACTTATCAGGCTGTGATTCAACAGTTTCGGAATCCTGAGGGGCAGCCTCTTCTTCCGAAACTTTAACCCTCTCAATTTCTTCAGCGACTTCCTCCGGTTGGTCGAGTTGGTTGTTGGGTACCTCGCCTTCATTTTCTTTGTTTTCAGTGTCATCTTTGGGCTGATTATCATCAACGTTGATGGATAAAGAACGTGGACGTTCTAATTTTGGTGAAACTGAGTTGGCGTCTCCGGCTGCTGGACTTCTACTGGAATATTTTACAATTTGCTAGTGATTTTGGTGTGTTTTTTTAAATGTTATTGTGCTCTGTGAAAAGAAAAATGAAAATAACGAAATTATAATAAATGAAATAAAATAAATCCCCCACTTATACGATTGTTTAATAAGTGGGGGATCAAATAATTGAAACGAATTTGTACCATGAAAATGCAGTAAATGGTAGGACGGAAAATTGGGTCAAAGCAGCAGGAATTTAGAAGGGCTTCAGGACTGGTTAACGGGTGACCATGCTGAATTTCGTTCGGGGATTCCTGAAATATTAGACTCAGCAAAACTGGAATCTCGCAATTAAAAGCTTACATTTGAGAAGGATATCCGTGCTTGAGGTCATCTTCTTTCAGTAGATACTTTTTACCGCCTCTAACGAATCATAGAATATTAATTTATTACATACTAGCGTCTTGTGGTCGAAATTCGACCAATACCAAATGCGTATTTGCATGGAAATTCTTAATTGTTTGTTACTTTGACGATTTGGGAAAGGGAGCGGGGGTATGAAAATTTCGACTATTTTTGAAAATTTTGACTGTTATCGACAATTCTGACTTTCTAAAAAATGTTGGTTTCTTTTTGAAGATTTCATATTTTTCTTAAAATCTTGGTCTTTTCTTGAGCCTGACTTTTTTTTGGACATTATGAGTTAATTTCAACCAAAAACAGAGATTCTTTCATAGTTTCGACTTTTACCTTTCAAAATTTAAATATTTTTAAAATTTTTATTTTTTTGAAAATTTAGACTTTTTAAAATTTCGACCATTTCTCAAATAGTGACTGTTTTTCGAAAATTTCGACCACTTACATGTTTCAACATTTTCCGAAAATTTTTTTGAAATATTGGACTCTTCTTGAAAATTCCTTCATTTTATTTTGAAGAATTCGACTCTTTTTGAAAATTCAATTTTTCCTTAATTTCTCTTAATCTCTTTTTTGAAGATATCGACTTATTTTAAAAATTTAATCGTTTTCTCGGAATTTTGACTTTTAATCTGAAAATATTGACTTTCAAAATTTTCACTCTTTCCAAGATTTTGATATTTTCTGAAACATTGGACTTTTCCCGAAATTTCGATTTTTTATTTAGAAATTTTTATTTTCTTGAAAATGTCGAATTTGTCTGAAATATTCCGCTTTCTGGCAACTTTCAAGGTTTTGGCTTATTGAAAATTTCGACTGTTTCAAATTTTCGACTTTTTGAAAATTTTGACTTTTTCTCAAATAGTCGACATTTTTTCGAAAATTTCGACCACTTACATATTCCAACTTTTTCTGAGAATTTTGGCTTTTTAAAATATTGGACTCTTCTTGAAAATTCCTACCTTTCTTTGGACTTTTTCTTTTAAATTCAATTTTTTCTTAAATTCTCTTTTTTTTTGAAGACATCGATTTATTTTGAAAATTTAAACGTTTTCTCGGAATTTTGACTTTTAGTCTGAAAATATTTGACTGTTTCAAAATTTTCAGTCTTTCCAAAATTTAGATATTTTCTGAAACATTGGATTTTTTCCGAAATTTCGATTTTTTATTTAGAAATTTTTATTTTCTTGAAAATGTTGAATTTGTCTGAAAGATTCTGCTTTCTGGAAACTTTCAAGGTTTTGGCTTATTGAAAATTTCGACTGTTTCAAATTTTCGACTTTTTGAAAATTTTGACTTTTTCTCAAATAGTCGACATTTTTTCGAAAATTTCGACCACTTACATATTCCAACTTTTTCTGAGAATTTTGGCTTTTTAAAATATTGAACTCTTCTTGAAAATTCCTAGCTTTCTCTGGACTTTTTCTTTTAAATTCAAATTTTTCTTAATTCTCTTTTTTGAAGACATCGACTTATTTTGAAAATTTAAATGTTTTCTCGGAATTTTACTTTTAATCTGAAAATATTGACTCTTTCAAAATTTCCACTCTTTCCAAAATTTTGATATTTTTCGAAACATTGAACTTTCTTCGAAATTTCGATTTTTTATTTGGAAATTTTCATTTTCTTGGAAATGTCGAATTTGTCTGAAATATTCTGCTTTCTGGAAACTTTCAAGGTTTTGGCTTATTGAAAATTTCGACTGTTTCAAATTTGCGACTTTTTGAAAATTTTGACTTTTTCTCAAATAGTCGACATTTTTTCGAAAATTTCGACCACTTACATATTCCAACTTTTTCTGAGAATTTTGACTTTTTAAAATATTGGACTCTTCTTGAAAATTCCTACTTTTCTTTGGACTTTTTCTTTTAAATTCAATTTTTCCTTAAATTCTCTTTTTTTTGAAAATATCGACTTATTTTGAAAATTTCAACGTTTTCTCGGAATTTCGACTTTTAGTCTGCAAATATTTGACTATTTCAAAATTTTCACTCTTTCCAAAATTTTGATATTTTCTGAAACATTGGACTTTTCCCGAAATTTTGATTTTTTATTTAGAAATTTTTATTTTCTTGAAAATGTCGAATTTGTCTGAAATATTCCGCTTTCTGAAAATTTCGACTGTTTCAAATTTTCGACTTTTTGAAAATTTTGACTTTTTCTTAAATAGTCGACATTTTTTCGAAAATTTCGACCACTGACATATTCCAACTTTCTGAGAATTTTGACTTTTTAAAATATTGGACTCTTCTTGAAAATTCCTACCTTTCTTTGAACTTTTTCTTTTAAATTCAATTTTTACTTAAATTCTCTTTTTTTGAAGATATCGACTTATTTTGAAAATTTCAACGTTTTCTCGGAATTTCGACTTTTAGTCTGCAAATATTTGACTATTTCAAAATTTTCACTCTTTCCAAAATTTTAATATTTTCTGAAACATTGGACTTTTCCCGAAATTTCGATTTTTCATTTTGAAATTTTTATTTTCTTGAAAATGTCGAATTTGTCTGAAATATTCTGCTTTCTGGAAACTTTCAAGGTTTTGGTTTATTGAAAATTTCGACCGTTTCAAATTTTCGACTTTTTAAAAATTTTGACTTTTTTTGAAAAATTCTCTTTTGAAAAATTCTCGTTTTTTCTGAAAATTTTAACTTTTTTAAAAATTTTAAACTGCGATTTTTCGAAATGTTCCCCGTTTTTAAAAAGACAATCTTTTTTTTTAAAACCACTTTATTTAAAAAATTTGCAAAATTATACTTATTTCGTAAATTTAAACTTCCGGACATATTGACTGTCAAAAATTTTACCTTTCAAAATTTGCAATTTCTTTACAACTCTCATTTTCTTAAATTCACTTTTTTTTTCAATTTTCGACCTTATTTAAAAATTTTAAATTGTTCTACAAAATTCTGCAAGAAAATTTCAACTTTCGAAAAAATTGATTTTTTTTGTATTTTAAATTTTATTAAAAACTGCAACTTTTTTAAATATTGTCACTTTTAAAAAAAATTCAAACTTGTTTTAAAATCTTTTCCTTTATTTGAACATTTTCATCTTTTTTGAATATTTCTACTTAATTTGAAAGGTTTGCTTTTTTTTGAAATATCGGCTTATTCAAGATTTTAATTTTTTCTCGAAATGTTGACCTTCTGAGAATTCTGGCATTTTTTTGGGTTCGATATTTTTTGAAAACTCGAAAATTTCATTTTTTTTAACATTAAATTTGCAAATTTCAATTTTTTGTGTAATGTTTGATTTTTTGGAAAATTAAGTTTTTAAGTTTTTACAGAATTTCCATTTTTTTAAATGTCGACATTTTCCCAAATTTTAACTTATTTTCAAAATTTTTACTCATTCAAAATTTCGACTTTTGAACATTTGAGCCTTTTTCGAAATTTTTACTTTCTATAGAAATTTAAAATCTTTTGTAAGTTTAATTTTTGAAACATTTTATTTTGATCATTTACTTTAGATTTTACTGAAAATTCTTACTTTATAGTTTTTTGAAAACCTTTACTCAAATTTCTTTCGTCTTATTCTGAAAACTGACGCTTTTTTTATTAATTTCAAATATTCTACTTTTTTTTGAAGATATCTTATTCTGAAAATTTAAACTTTTTTTTGGGAATTCTGGACATTTAATCTAAAAATGTTAACTATTTTAAAATTTTCATTTTTCAAAATTTTTAACTTCTTGTATATGTCGAATTTCTTTGATATATTCTGTTTTTTGGAAACTTTCAAGGTTTTTAAAAATGTTGACTTTTTGAACATTTTGACTTTTTTTTTTAAATCTTGCTGTTTTTCCGAAAATTTTAACATTTTTCAAAATTTTAAATTGCGATTTTTCAAAATTTACATTTTTCAAAATTTTAATATTTTTTGAAACATTTGACCTTTTTTGAAAGAACTTTTTTCGAAATTTTTAATTTCTTGTAAAAGTCGAATTTCTTTCTTTTCGAAAACTTTCAAGGTTTTTGAAAATGTTGACCTTTTGAACATTTTGCTCTTTTAAAAAAATCTGTTTTTTCCGAAAATTATAACTTTCAAAATTTTAAATTGCAATTTTTCAAAATTTAGATTTTTCAAAATTTTAATATTTTTTTGAAAAATTCGACTTTCTTCGCAATTTCAACTTTTTTCGAAATTTTTATTTTCTTGTAAATGTTCAATTTATTTGAAATATTCGCTTTCCGGAAACTTTCTAATTTTTTTAAAAATGATGACATTTTGAAAATTTTGACTTCTTTTGAAAAATTCTCCTTTTTTTCCGAAAATTTTAGCTTTTTTCAACATTTTACCTTGAGAATTTTCAAAAATTTCACTTTTTTAAAAATGTCGATCTTTTTCAATTTAAACTTTATTTAATCTCTTTTTGCAAAATTATTCTTTTTTTTTGTAAATTTAAACTTCCGGAAATACTGACTTCAAAATTTCAACTTTTAAAATTTGCAATTTTTTTTCAAATTTTCATTTTTTGTTTGAATTCGCCTTTTTTTAATTTTTCACCTTATTTAAAAATTTCAAACCTTTTGGCAAAATTCTACAACAAAATTTCAACTTTCGAAAATATTGATTTTTTTTACTTTCGACTTTTATTAAAAAATGCGACTTTTTGAAATATTGCAACTTTTTAAAAAAAACTTTCAAAATTTTAATCTTTTTTGAATTTTTCCACTTAATTTGAAATCTTAGATTTTTTCAAAATATCAGCTTTTTCAAGATTATCAATTTTTTCGCGAAATGTTTACTTTCTGAACGTTTTGACATATTTGTAAATTCGATGTTTTTGAATATTTTAAAATTTCATTATTTTTAACTAATTTTAAAAGTTCATTTTTTGTAAAGATTTTGACTTTTTATTGAAAAGTTTTCAGCCTTTGCAAAATTTTCATTTTTTTTGAACGTCGACATTTTCTCGAATTTTATCTTATTTTTATAATTTTGAGCCGTTTACTTTTAAAAATTTTAGCTTTTTTCACAATTTTTATTTTTATCGAAATTTAAATTCTTTGGTAAATTTAATTTTTTAAATTAAACCTTTGAAAATTTGGATCTTACTAAAAATTTTTATTTTAGAGTTTTTTGAAAACTGCTACCCATTTTTCTTCCGTCTTATTCTTAAAATTGTCATTTTTTTAAATGAATTTCAAATATTCTGAGAATTTCATTTTCGTTTCAAAATATCAATTTTGAAAATTTCCGCCCATTTTTGAAAATGTTGACTTTTTCTTTCAATTTTTACTTTTCTTGAAAACTCTGACTTAAAAAAAATTACTTTTTTTTTGGATAAATATCGACTATATTAAAGATGTTGACTTTCTCTCAAAATTCTGACTTTTTTAGAAGTTCGAATCTTTCAAGGTTTTGACCGTTTTCCGGATTTTGTCCTTTTTTTTTTAAATTCGAGTTGTTTGGAATTTCGTACTTTTTCATAAATTTTTACCTTTCGGTAACATCTCGCCTGTTTTGAAATTTTTCATTTTATTGAAAAATCTCGACCTCGGAAATTTTAACCTTTTCTCGCCATTTCCAGTTTTTTTTGAAATTGCGACCGTTTTCAAAACAATTAATTAATTTGTACTCTGAGTTTTTACTTTTTTGAAGATTTTGACAACTTTTGTGGAAATTTTATTTTTTTTTAAATTCTAAATCTTTCAAAATTTCGACTTTTTTAGAATGTCGTCTTTTACTTAAAATTTTGACCTTTTTCTAAATTTATTTTTATTACAAAATGTATTTTTTTTTAAATTTTGATATTTTTTTCTGGTAAATTTCAACTATTCTGAATATTTTCACTTTTCCAAAAGGTTAAAAATTTTTTTTCAAAATGTCAAATTTTTTTTTGAAAATTTCGATTTTTTTCATAATTTTTACTTTATTGAAAATTCCAATCATTTAACAAATTTACGATCATTTTTCGAAGTTTTGACTTTTTCATTTGAAAGCTACGATTTATTTTCGAAATTTCCGCTTCTCTCTAAATTTCGACTTTCATTTGAAAATTTAACTCTATTTTGAAAAGTTTAGTTTTTTAAAAATCTGAATCTTTTTTTCGTTCGTCTTGGTTTAAAAATTTCTAGCTTTTTTAAAATTTCGACTTTTTTTAAATTTTACCGTTTTTCAATATTTAGAGTTTCCGACTTTTATTTGAAAAATTCAACTCTTATTTAAAAATTTTAGTTATTTAAAAATCTGAACCTTTTTTTTATTCGTCTTGGTTTAAAAATTTCTACCTTTTTTAAAATTTCGTCTTTTTTTTTAAAGTTTGCCGTTTTTCAAAATTTAGATTTTTTCGAAATTTCCGACTCTTTTGGAAAATTTGGACTTTTCATAATTTCATCTCGTTGAGGCAAAACTGTTTTTGAAAACTTAATTCTTAACTTATAACAGAAAAAAGTGAGAATTTAAAAAGGTATCCATTTAAAAAATATTAAAACCTTCAAAAAAATTGAATTCTTAAGTACTAGTTGAAATGTTGAAATTTTAAATAAACTTTTTAAAGAATTGTAATTTTCAAAACATGCCAAATCTTTAAAAAAGTAGACATTTTGGAAAATAGGCAAAATTTTCAGAATTCAGATTTTAAAAAGGTCAAAATTTTAAAGAAAGTGGAAATTCTCTAGTCAAAATTTCCAAAAAAGTCAAAATTTTGATAAATGTCGACGCTTTCACAGAAAGTTAAACCCCCCAAAGAAGGTTGAAAAATTAAAAAAAAAAACAACATTTTAGAAAAAAGGCCAAATTTTAGAAAAAAATGTTCAAATTTTAAAAAATAGTTTGAAATTGAAGAAATATTCGAATTTATGAAGAAACGCCGAGATTAAAAAAAAATAAAGAATTTTCAGTGAGATGTCCCAAGCCCAAATTCTGAAAAAAAGTCAAAATTATTAGAAAACTCGAAATTCTGATTAGTTAAAACTTTGAGAAAAAATTAAAAAGTCACAAATGTTAAAAAGAAATTCAAATATAAAAAAATATCGAAGTTTTAAACAAAGTTCAAATTTTCGAAATAAATGAAAAATTTTAAAATCCAACATAATTTTCTACAAAACTCTAAGCTTTGCAAAATACACCAAACTTTTAACAAAAGTTGAAGAGTTTAAAAAGAATCGATATTCTCAGAAATTCTCAAAATTTTGAAGTGACGAAATTTCGAAATTTTCGTAGAAAATTAGGATTTAAAACAAATCAAACAACAAAATTTTCAAAAGAACTTTTAGAAAAGTTGAAATTCAGAAAAATAATTTGAATTTGAAAAATATTTAAAATTTGGAAAAATGTCGAAGCTTTCATAGAAAGTTAAACCTAGCAAAAAAAAGTTAGAGATTTAAAAAAGCCAATATTTTAAAAAAATGGCCAAAATTTCGAAAAAAAAAGTTTACATTTTATAAAATAATCTTAAATTAAAAAAATTTTCGACAGTATAAAGAAAAGTCGGGATAAAAAAAAATAGAATTTTCACTCAAATCTCCTAAAAAACCAAATTTTCGAAAAGCCCAAATTCCGAAAGAAAGTCAAAAATACCAAAAATTTCGAATTTGTGGTTCATAAAACATAAAAAAATTCTACTCCTGTTGAGAAAAAAGTTAAGTCACAAATCTTTAATATAAATTTAAATTAAAAATAAATGTCGAAGTTTCCAAAAAAAAGTGTCAAAAAAAGCCAAAATATTGAAAAAAGTCGACACCTTGAAAAAGTTTAAAATTTCGAAATAAATCAAAAATTTTAAAATGCAACGAAACTTTCAATAAACCTTCAGGTTTGGAAAAATAATCCAAAATTTCCACAAGAGTTGATTAAAAAAATCAATATTTTCAGATAAAGGCAAATTTTAAAAAGTTTACATTTTCAAAAGTCAAAATTTTGAAAAATGTCAAAGATTTCATAGAAAGTTAAAACTTCCAAAAAAAAATTAGTTTGAAAAAAACCAATATTTAAAAAAATGGAAAAATTTTCGAAAAAAAAGTTCAAATTTTAAAAAATTGTCAGAAAATTAAAAAATATTCGAAATTATGAAAAAACATCAAGATTAAAAAAAAAAGAAGAATTTTCACTAAAATCTTTCAAAAACCCAAATTTTCAAAAAGCCAAAATTCCGAAAAAAAGTCAAAATTATCAAAAATTTCAAAATTGTGGTTATTTAAAACTTTGAGAATAAAGTTAAGAAGTCACAAATCTTAAAAATAAATTCAAATTAAAAATACTGTCGAAGCTTTCAAAAAAAATTACCAAAAAAAGCCAAAATGGTGAAAAAAGTCAACATTTTGAAAAAAGTTCAAATTTTCGAAATAAATGAAAAAATTTTAAAATCCAACGTAATTTTCTACAAAATTCTAAGTTTTGCAAAATAAGCCAAACTTTCAACAAGAGTTGAAGAGTTTAAAAAGAATCGATATTTTCAGAAAGGCGAAATTTTAAGGAACGTTGAAATTTTTAAAAGTTAAGTGACGAAATTTCGAAATTTTAGTAGAAAATTAGGTTTAAAAAAAAATCAAACCTTTGGAAAGCAACGTCCACATTTTGACAAAAATAGTGTTAAAATTCGACATTTTCAAAAAAATATGGATTTTGATAAAATGAGAAAATTTTCAAAAGAACTTTTGGAAAGTTGAAATTCAGAAAAATAATCTGAATTTAAAAAATAATTAAAATTTGGAAGGATATCGAAACTTTCATAGAAAGTTAAACTTTCCAAAAAAAGTTAGATTTAAAAAAGCCAACATTTAAAAAAAATGGCCAAATTTTCGAAAAAAAAAGTTAACATTTTAAAAAATAATCTTAAATTTAAAAAACATTCGACATTATAAAGAAATGTCGAGATTTAAAAAAAACAGAATTTTTAGTGAAATCTCCTAAAAACTCAAATTTTCGAAAAACCCAAATTCCGAAAAAAAGTCAAAAATATGAAAAATTTCGAAATTGTGGTTCATTAAAACTTTGAAAAAAAATTCTATCCCTTAAAGAAAAAGTTAGACACAAATCTTCAAAAGAAATTTAAATTAGAAAAAAATGTCGAAGTTTTCAAAAAAAAAAGTTGTCAAAAAAAGCCAAAATATTAAAACAAGTCGACACCTTGAAAAAAATTCAAAATTTCGAAATAAATCAAAAATTTTAAAATGGAAACGAATCTTTCAATAAAATTCCAAGTTTTGCAAAATAATCCAAAATTTTAACAAGAGTCGATTAAAAAAATTAATATTTTCAGATAAAGGCGAAATTTTAAAAAAAGTTTAAATTTTCAAGTCAAAATTTTGAAAAATGTCGAAGATTTCATAGAAAGTTAACTTCCAAAAAAACTAGATTGAAAAAAACCAATATTTTAAAAAATGGAAACATTTTCGAAAAAAAGTTCCAATTTTAAAAAATTGTCGGAAATTTTAAAAATATTCGAAATTATGAAAAAATATCGAGATTTAAAAAAAAAGAACAATTTTCAGTGAAATGTTTCAAAAACCCAAATTTTCGAGAAACCTAAATTCCCAAAAAAGTCAAAATTATCAGAAATTTCAAAATTTTGGTTATTTGAAACTTTGAGAATAAAGTTAAGAAGTCACAAATCTTAAAAAGAAATTCAAATTGAAAAATGGTGTCGAAGCTTTTATAAAAAAAATATCAAAAAAAGCCAAAATGTTGAAAAAAAAGTCAACATTTTGGAAAAAGTTTAAATTTTCGAAATAAATTAAAAATTTTAAAATGCAACGAAATTTTCACCAACATTTTAAGTTTTGCAAAATAATCCAAAGTTTCAACAGGAGTTGATTAAAAAAAAATTAATTTTTTAGATAAAATCGAAATATTAAAGAAAACTGAAATTTTCAAAATTCAAAATCTTGAAAAATATCGAAGTTTTCATAAAAACTTAAAACTTTCAAAAAAAGTTAGATTAAAAAAACAATGTTCAAAAAAGATGGAAAAATTTTCGAAAAAAAAGTTTGAATTTTAAAAATTGTCAGAAATTTAAAAAATATTCTAAATTATGAAAAAATATCGCGATTTAAAAAAAAGAAGAATTTTCAGTGAAATCTTTCAAAAACTCAAAGTTTCGAAAAACCCAAAGTCCGAAAAAAGTCAAAATTATCAGAAATTTCGAAATTGTGGTTATTTAAAACTTTGAGAATAAAGTTAAGAAGTCACAAATCTTAAAAAGAAATTCAAATTAAAAAACAGTGTCGAAGCTTTTAAAAAAAGTTACCAAAAAAGGCCAAAATGTTGAAAAAAGTCAACATTTTGGAAAAAGTTCAAATTTTCGAAATAAATTAAAAATTTTAAAATGTAACGAAATTTTTACCAAAATTCTAAGTTCTGCAAAATAATCCAACATTTCAACAAAAGTCGATTAAAAAAAATCGAAATTTTTAGATAAAACCGAAATTTTAAAGAAAATTTTCAACATTCAACATTTTGAAAAATATCGAAGTTTTCATAGAAAGTTAAAACTTCCAAAAAAAGTTGAATTTAAAAAAAATATTTAAAAAAATGGAGAAATTTTCGAAAAAAAAGTTTGAATTTTAAATAGAAATTAAAAAATGTCGAAATTATGAAGAAATATCGAGATTTAAAAAAAAGAAGAATTTTGGTGAAATCTTTCAAAAACTCAAATTTTCTAGGAGCTCAAATTCCGAAAAAAAGTCAAAATTATCAGAAATTTCGAAATTGTGCTTAATTAAAACTTTGAGAAAAAAAGTTAAAAAGTCACAATCTTAAAAAGAAATTCAAATTAAAAAATAGTGTCGAAGCTTAAAAAAAAGTCAAAATGTTGAAAAAGGTCAACATTTTGAAAAAAATTCAAATTTTCGAAATAAATTAAAAATTTTAGAAAGCAACAAAATTTTCACCAAAATTCGAAGTTTCAATTTAGAAAATTTTAATTCAAATCAAATTTTGAAAAATGATGAAATTTCGAAATTTTCACAGAAAAGAAAGATTAAAAAAATCAAATTTTTGAAAAATAATGTCCGCATTTTGAAAAAATAGTGTTAAAAGTCGACCTTTTCAAAAAATTTAAGCATTTTGATAAAATGGGGAAATAACTTGAAATGGGGAAAAATAATCAAAATTTTGTAGAAATCTGGAGATTTAGAAAATGAAGCATTTTCAGTAAAATTCGCAAAAAAGCCGAAAGTTTCGAACGGCCTAAATATTAAAGAAAAGTAAAAATTATCAAAAAATATCTAACTTTCAAAAAAACTAGAAAAGTAACAATACTTTGAAAAAGAAAATTTTGGTTAATTTAAATTAAAAAAATAGATAAATCTCAAAATTTGTGATTGAACATTTTCAGTGAAGTGGTAAGTTTTCAAAATAGTCAAAATTTTGGGAAAAGTCGAAACTTTGAAAAATGAAGAAATCTTAGAAAAAATCGAAACTTTGAAAAGGGTCGAAATTTTAAAAGTCGAAACTTCGAAAGAAGTCGAAATTTTAGAAAAAGGCCAAATTTAAAAAGACAAAAATTTCAAAAAAAGTGATATTTAAAAAATCGATTTATTTAAACAAGTAAAAAAAATAGTGGCCGTGAAATGGTCGGTATTAGTATAAATTTCTATTTTCCAAGCAAGGAAATAAAAGTATTGGATTTTTTTTGACATTTTGGTTTTTTTTCTCGAAGTCATCCTTTAACGTAATTTCGACGTTGTTCATTTTTATCCACATTTTGAAAATTTCGTCTTTTTTTTAAATTTTCAACTTTTTACCTTTTTTGTAAATTTAATTTTGAAAACTTTTGTGAAACTCAATTTTTAAAAAATTGCAACTTTTTTGAAATTTTCATTTTGAATATTCTAGTAGTAGTTTGTGAATATTTGATTTTATATAATTTTTTTGAAAATACCTACATTAAAATTTCCACTTTATCCAAAATTTCCACTTTTTCAAAAATCTGAACTTTTGTAAAACTCAACTTTTAAAAAATTGAAACTTTTTCAAAATTTCAACTTTTTTTTAATATTCTAGTAGTAGTTTGTAAGAATTTGATTTTATAATTATTTTTGAAATTGTCGACATCAAAATTTCCATTTTTGTCCAAAATTTCAACTTTTCAAATTTCGACTTTTTTTCGATTTTTGAAAATATCGACTTTTGCACGTTGATAACGCGACTCAAATAAATACAGTCTGGCAGCTGCGCTCATTTCTTGCAATTGGGCCTGAAAACCCAATATATTTCGAAATATTTTCATAAAAATCAATTGTTTCCACTCGAGGAGTAAAGTGTGATGGATCATTTTCCGAACATTCCTTAAAAGTTCCAAAAAAAAGTCGACAATTAGAATTAAAGTCGAAATTCCCAAAAGGAGAAAGTAGTCAACATCTCAAAAAAATTTTGAATTTAATGTCCAAATTTCAGGTAACAAAATGGAAAACGTAAACTTGAAATTAAAAAAAAAAATGAAAATTTATCAGAAGAGAAAAAGAAACGATCATTTTTTTTGTGGTGGAACGGATGGGTCCTTGGTTATCTTCAAAAATTGAAATACAAATCTAGTACCCTGAAATCAAGAAAGATTAAAATACACAACAAAGGTTGCTCTAACGCGTTTCGATAGCCAAACTATCATCTTCAGGGAGATACCATCTATCTTGGCTATCAAAACGCGTTAGAGCAACCTTTGTTGTGTTTTTTAATCTTTCTTGGTCTCAGGGGACAAGATTTGTATTTCAATTTTTTTTAGAAACAAACTGGATTATTTCTGAGATATTGCTGACTTCTCCTCAGTTAGATTAATAGGCCTGATAATGCTAGTTTCTATGATGAAATACGTATCGCGTAATTTTCTTACTACTACTACTTATTAATTCTTCAGTCCTACATTTTTTATCGATAATAAAAAATGTGGCCCACGGAGTTATTTCCAAAGTGACCACCAAGATTATTTGGGTTGGCAACCCCTGGTTTAAATGAATGGTTAAATAACGAGATAAATTAACGTTTTATTCATACTAACCTTCTCATTGACAACAAATCATGATAAGTCAAACCAAATCGTTTCTCAGGAGCTGGGCTATTTAATTCATCTCTGTGCGTTCTAAAGTGCCAAAAAAAATTCATACTCATATGGCTGACTCAAAAATGAAACAAACCTTTTGTCATCTTTTTGCGGGACTTCCGCCTTGTTCTGCTTGGGAACCCTCGTATCAGACATCCTCTTACCTTCTGCGTAGGTATTTTGCTCTATCGGTATATGTCGGATATTCGTCTCTATATTGTGATGTTGCGACTGCGAGCCCACAACGCTGGGCGGTTTGTTATTGATAACGGTTTCGCTCTGAGCCACCTGAGCGTTATTCGGTCGATTACCCGTATGAGCAGGTCCAGTGTGTTGCAACCTGTTATCGGCCGTACTTTGGAACGAAGACAAACTTTTATACGACATGTTTGGTTGGGCGGAAAATTGTTCGACGCTGGCGTAAGAGTGAGTAAAGGGAGATTGACCGACTGTTTGTTGGGTTGCAGTCGATGGGGCGATGCGTACGTGGTTGGTTCGCATCGCGGTCGGCGTGGCGCCGCGTTGGGTATTCGTCGGGAGGTATTGACGCGCCGTCTGGTTGACCAAGTAACTGGTTTGTTGATAATGGGGCGGTGGTTGTTGGGGTCTAAAGCCGACTCCTTGGGGTAACAACGGTTCCATTCTGGTTTGTTGGCTTTGTAGGAGTGGTTGAAGTTGCTCTTGTGTCGCTAGTTGTTGCTGCTGTTGATGGGTTTGTTTCTGCATTTGGGGTTGGATTTGTTGATGCGAATGCACCTGCTGGAGCTGCTGCTGCGATTGTGTGGGTTGTGATGGTATTTGTTGCAGGGATTTAGCTTGTTGCATTTGTGGGGCGGATTGCATCGACTGATGTTGCGGTTGGATTTGGTGAACGGATTGAAGTTGCTGAACTGTTTGAATCTGTGGTTGGGAGTGTATTTGTTGTGGCAGCAACTGCTGTTGTGGTGGTTGAATTTGTTGCTGCACCGGTTGTAATTGTTGTACTGGTTGCAGTTGCTGCTGAGCTGGTTGTAGCTGCTGCTGGGCTGGTTGTATCTGTTGTGGTGGTTGCATTTGTTGTTGTGACTGCACTTGCGCCTGTGTTTGTATCGGATTGTAGTTGCTGTTGCGGAGGAAGTTGATTTTGTTGCGGTTGTTGAGTATACGGTTGTTGAACATTAAATTGTTGGTTTGTGAAAGTGGGAACGTTGGGTTGAGAATAGGTCGCATTGTATTGTTGCTGATACGAAGGTTGTTGGTTGTATTGCACTGTATTCGGATTGTATTGCTGAACTGTATTTTGTACTACAGGCGCAGGAGCAGTATACTGCACATTACTTGTAGGTGGGGGAGTATATTGCAGAGGTTGTGGAGCGGGCTGCATAGAACCATATTGTGACACTGCTGTTGTTGGCCTCGAATTATACGGAGTTTGATACTGAGCTTGCTGAGGAACATAATACGGTTGAGCTGGTATTAGTTGTTCAGCTTTAGTAGCTCCAGTATCATAATTCGCGGTTTGGTTATAATTGGTACTATCAGTTTGATACTGAACTGCTGTAGGTGCATTGGTACTAAAATGCACCGTATTACCAGGAACAGTACCACTTTGATAAATCGCATAATTTTGTTGCGGTTGATTTGGCATTTCCCCCTGCGCTGCTTGTAAAGCTTCCTGAATAGTTTGGGGCCCACCCTGATCCACATTAGCGTTACTTTGTTCAATACCACCATACTGCATCTGATCACCACCCCCTACGTCTTGTGTAGGGTTTTCCATCTCTTCCAGTGCTTGGTTAGTGTTAGTACCTGGCTGAAGAACATCCTTCATGGTGGTTTTATCTTTTACTCTTTTAGCAAGTCCTTCCGAGCGCAACTTATCCAACTGTATCCCGCGTAGGTGTTTCGCCTGCATCTTAATTTCAGACGTCGTTAGACCTTGCCTACATTTGAACACCTCAGTTTTACTGTGGAGCTCTCGCGCGTAGTTATCCTCGAGGATGTGTTTAATCTGACCATATTGATTTCTATGTTCCGTAATCCTATGAGTTTTTGTTGGGTACACTCGCGGTAACTTCAAAATATTACCAGAAAAATCGTAGCAAGTTTTTAGATCGTCCTCCTTTATCTCTGCTTTGGGTTGCCCTTCCGCATTTTTTCCTTTTTCTTGGCTATCACCAGCTGCTTCCTTAACTTGCTCAGTTGGTATGTTCTGCTGCATTTGCTGAGCTTGGGCGTTAGGCTGCATTTGCATCTGTGATGACTGAACTGGTATTTGCACAGACCCCATATGCATCGGAGGCTGCATCGTTATATTTTGAGGAGGGGCCATATTTTGTTGCATTGGTTGTGTTTGCGGCTGCATCGGCATATTTGGCTGCGCCTGCGGAGGTGCAACGTTTTGTTGCACTAGCTGCTGCATCGGCGCAGGTGCAATATTCTGTTGCATCTGGGGAGGTGCGATATTTTGTTGGCCCGGCTGCGGCGGAAGCTGCATTGGCATTTGTTGCATTCTTTCAAGATCAATCTTCTGTTGTTGCATTATTTGATCATTGTTGGCATTCTGTTGCCCGACGTATTGGTCATAGGTAACATTCGGTGGTTGTTGATTTGTGTAATTCTGCTGAAATTGCTGCTGCTGCTGTTGGTAATTAAAAACGGGATTTACGGGTTGCTGCTGATATTGAACAGATGGTGCGAAGTTTTGCTGTAGTTGGTTGTAGCTGGGTTGATTGACAACTTGTTGAGGAATTTGTTGCAGATTTTGCTGATAGTTTATGGTGTTGTCTGACTGGATTTGCTGCGGCATCTGCGCTTGAGGGTTTTGTACGTACGATGGGACATTTTGTACTTGCGCTGGCAACATATCTCCTCTTCCTTGATCGTTAACAACTTGGGGTTGCAATGGTTGTTGATATTGCGTTGGCGGAAACTGACTATTGGATTGTTGTTGGGTATAATAATTCGGCTGTATATTTTGCGTTTGCGCCTGTGTTGGATACTGTTGCTGGTTAACGCTGTACTGCATATTTTGATTATATTGCGGATTTTGGTTTGGCTGTGAATTGTATTGTGGGGGTTGTACATATTGAGGGGATTGATTGTATATAGAGGTTTTGATTGTACTGAGGATTCTGATTATATTGAGGATTCTGGTTGAACTGAGGATTCTGATTATATTGGGCATTTTGGATATACTGAGGATTATGCGCTTGTTGCATGGAATACTGCTGTTCCGGAGACACGAAGTTTTGTTGCATCTGCTGAGGGTTTTGTTGAACCTGTTGACCTCCTTGATAATTAGCTCCATCTCCCATGGCCGCGGCGGCTAAAGGATCTGTTCTAAGAAAAGTAGTTTGGTAGGGAAAAGGATTCATTAAAATAAAGGAGTCATAATTGGATTTAGGGAGCCTACTGCATTTTCATATAGAAAGTAAATATATGAATCAATAAATAAATTATACAAAAAAAGAGTTTTAAATAAGAAGGCATAAAAATGAACAGAAATAATGAAATGATTTCGGTGATTAAAATATATATTTATTCTTACCCTGCGGGTTCCGGCGACTTCTGAATTCCAGAACTTTGGTTATGTATTATCTGAAAAATTAATAAACGCAAATAATATACAAATAATTATTAATTAGCTTATAGATTTTAATACTACCTCTCCCATACTGCACGGAGGTCTTGGCGCGCCATATCGTCCGTATGGGGATGTTACTTGGGAATTAGATACTTTAAACTGTAAGCCGTTAGCCAACCCTTTACCAGTTACGGGACTGTAAGTTAGGTTGATGATAATTAGTAAGTTAGTAAAGTTTAATTCTTATTGAATTAGCAATTAAAAATGTTGTATGAAAACGACCGTTATTGGATAGAAATTCATGAGATTAACATTACAAATTATTCGTCCTTCAATGCGATATACTCCCTGGACGAAGAGCAAAAATATTACAACTGTCAATAAATAACGTCAGATGACTTGTAACGAGGAACGATTTACGCGGGCGGAGGAAAGATGTTCAAATAAAGAACCAATTTATATTTTACTAGCTTTCGTCTACGTGAAAAAAGAGAAAGGATTCTTGGGTCACTTTCTTGAAAATTCCGACTTCAATTTTTATTGAAAATTTGGACTTATTCGCAAAATTCCGACTTACTTCGTAAGATTTCGACATTATAAAATACCTACTTTTTTTCATAAACTTGATCTTTTCTCTTTCGACTTCCAAAATTTCATTTGTTTTCTCGAAATTTTGATTTAATGTACAATTCCAAATTTTACAAAATATTTAAGAAAGTTAAAATTTCAAAAAAACTCGAAGTTTTCAAAAAAAAAGTTGCAAAAATTATGAAATTTTGAAAAAAATCGATGTTTTGAGAAAAAAAGCGTTGTGTCGAAAAATATTGAAAAACGGGAAAAATTTTCAAAAGAAATCAAATTCCGAAAGTTTTAACTTTGAGAAAAAGTCGAAATTTTGACCGTGAAAGGTCGAAATTTTCAAAAAAAAAGGGAAAATTATAAGTTTGGAAATATTAAAAATGTTGAAATTTTGAGAAAAATTCAATTTTTCAAAATGGTGAAAATTAAAAAAAAATCGCGAATATTTTAAATAAAAGTTTAATTTACTACACAAAAGTCGAAATTTCAAGAAAATCGAAACTTTTGAAAAAAAAATCGCAATTTTTAAAAAAGGTTAAACCTCGAGAAATTGTCAAAAGTCGGACAAAGGTGGAAATTTTTTAAAAATTCAAGTTTAAGAGTCAATTATTCAACATGATCAAATTATAGAAAAAAAATCAAAATTTTGGGAAAAATAAAAATTTTGAAAAAATCACAATTTCGAGAAAAGATCGAAATTTTGTGTAAACTTTTTAAAAAAGAGATTTTAGAATCTTTTTAATTTTGACTTTTTGAAAATTCCAACTTCTCCAAATTCTTCAGAATTCTTCTTATTTGAATATATTTTGATTTTTTTTTTACTTTTTACTTTTTTTACAACTTTTGTCCACCTTAAACATTTTATTTTTTTTAAATTTCAACTTTTTGAAAATTTCAGTTTTAATTTTTCCTTTTTTTGAAAATTTTGACTTTATCTCGAATTTTTCGAAAATTTGGACTTTTTTCAAATATTTGACTTTATTTTTGATAATGTTGGCCATTTTTGAAATGTCGACTCGACATTTCAATTTTTTGCAATCTGTTTTTAAATTCGATTTTTTTAAAACATTTTTATTTTTTTTGAACGTTTGAATTTTTTGAGTTTAAACTTTTAAAAACATCGATCTTCTCTAGTGTTTGATTTCTTAAATTTCCTTTTCAATATTTCATTTTTTTTTAATATTTTGTATCTATCTCGAAATTTTCGAAAATTTGACTTTTTTCAAATTTTTGACCTTATTTTTTAAAATGTTGATCTGTTTTAGAAATTTCGACTAGACTGGACATTTCAGTTTTTATTTGCAAATCTTGCTATTTTTAAATTCGATTTTTTCAAAACACTTCAATTCTTTTCGAAAATTTGAATTTTTTGAAAAAATCAACTTTTAAAAATATCGACCCTCTCGAGTGTTTGATTTATTTTTAATTTCATTTTCAATATTTCATTTTTTTTTTGAATATTTTGAATTTAATTCGAAGTTTTCGAAAATTTGCCTTTTTTTAAATGTTTGACCCTGTTTTTGAAAATTTTGACCTTTTTGAAATTTCGTCTCGACATTTCAATTTTTTGCAAATTTGACTGTTTTTAAATTCAATTTTTTTTAAAACATTTCAATTCATTTTAAAAATATGAATTTTTTGAAAGTTTCAGCTTTCAAAAACATCGACCCTCTCGAGTATTTGATTCTTTTGTATTTCCTTTTCAATATTTCATTGTTATTTTTGAATATTCTGTATTTATCTCGAAGTTTTTCGAAAATTTGGACTTTTGTTAAATGTTTGCCCTTATCTTTAAAATTGTTGACCTTATTTTTATTTTTAAGTTCGATTTTTTCAAAACATTTCAATTCTTTTTGAAATTTTGAATTTTTTGAAAGATTCAACTTTTAAAAATATTGACCCTCTCGAGTGTTTGCTTTTCTTTTTAATTTTATTTTCAATGTTTCATTTTTTTTGAATATTTTGAATTTATCTCGAAGTTTTTCGAAAATTTCCCTTTTTTCAAATGTTTGACCTCATTTTTAAAAATGTTGACTTTTTTTGAAATCTCATCTCGACATTTCAATTTTTTACAAATCTGACGGTTTTTAAATTCGATTTTGAAAAATTTGAATTTTTTGAAAGTTTCAACTTTTAAAAACATCGACCCCTCTCGAGTGTTTGATTTGTTTTAATTTCCTTTTCAATATTTCATTATTTTTGAATATTCTGAATTTATTTTTCGAAAAGTTGAACTTCTTTCAAATGTTTGACCTTATTTTTCAAAATGTTCACCTTATTTATGAAAACGTTGACATTTTTTGAAATTTCGACTCGAAATTTCAATTTTTTTTTTGCAAGTCTGGCGTTTTTAAATTCAAATTTTTTAAAACATTTCAATTCTTTGTGAAAATTTAAATTTTTTGAAAGTTTCAACTTTTGCAAACATCGACCCTGTCAAGTGTTTGATTTCTTTTTAATTCAACTTTTTCAACGTTTTGACTTTTTCTCAAAGTTTTGATTTTCTAAAAATGATGAAAAGTCTGCCTTCGATTTTTATTGAAAATTATTAAACATTTTTCGACTTTTTTTTTAAATTTTTGTCCTTATATTTTGAAAACTTCGAAATTCATTTTTCCTAATTTTTTTTAGTTTCCACTTTTTTACATGTTTATTTATTTTATCAATCTCAAGACTTTTTCAGTTTCATCTCTCGCTAGGATTTACACAAAATTTCGATCTTTTCTCGAAATTGTGATTTTTTCAAAATTTTGATTTCCCAAAATTTTGATTTTTTTTATATAATTCGATCGTGTTGAATAATTGACTCTTAAACTTGATTTTTTTTTTAATTTTCACCTTTGTCCGACTTTTGACAATTTTTCGAAGTTTTAAGCTTTTTTAAAAATTGCGAATTTCTTTTTTTAAATTCCATTTTCTCAAAGTTTCGACTTTTATGTAGTAAATTAAACCTCTATTTAAAATATTCGCGATTTTTCTTTAATTTTCACCTTTTTGAAAAGTTGAATTTTTCTCAAAATTTCGACATTTTTAATATTTCCCAACTTTTTTCATAATTTTCACATTTTTTAAAAATTTCGACCTTTTACGGTCAAAATTTCGACTTTTTCTCGAAGTTAAAACTTTCGGAATTTGATTTTTTTGAAAATTTCTCCCGTTTTTCAAAATTTCGACTTCTAAAAAATTTCGACACAAGGCTTTTTCCTCAAAATTTCACTTTTTATTTCAAAATTTTGTTTCTTTTAATAAATATGGCTGCGGAAAGAATCAAGAAAATGGTTCCGGGTACGAGACAATTTTCACTTACACATGAAAATATGATTTTGTTAAAATATTGCTTTTTTGAAAATCTTTACCTTTTTTTCAAAATCTTTTTTTTTTTAAAATTTCCATTTTTATTCGAAAGTTTAAACTTTTTGAAAATTTCGACTCTTTTTCAAAAATGTTGTCTTTTTCTCGAAGTTTCGATTTTTGTGGAGTAAATTTAAAAAATTCAACCTTTTTCCGAAAATTATTACTTTTTTTGGAAAAAATGATTTTGACTTTTTCTCGATGTCAAAACTTTCAAAATTTCAATTTTTTTTTGAAAATTTTTCCCTATTTTCAAAATTTCGACTTCTCGTAAAAATTTCGACACAAAGCTTTTTTCTCAAAATATCGATTTTTTTCAAAATTCCATAATTTTTGCAAACTTTTTTTTTGTTTGGAAATTTTCGACTTTTTTTGAAATTTTGACTTTCTTGAATATTTTGTAAAATTTCGAATTATTCTAAAAATTTTAAAATTTTAGCCAAATTAGGACTTTTTTCAAAAATTTTAATTTTTTTATGAAAGTCTCCATTCAAAAATCTTTGCAAATAGGTCTTCCATGATTTTCTAAATATTTTGCTTATTTTTAGATTTGCAATTATTTTGGATACTTCGTTTTTTTAAAAAGATTATTTTTTTGAAACTTTGATTTTTTTGAAAAATTTTGACTTTTCCGAAATTTCGATTTTTAAAAAATATATGTTGCAAAATTTTGCACCAAATTTGGTCTTTTCTAAATATGTAGACATTTTTTTAAACTTCGACTTTTTTTCAAAAATGTTGTCACTTTCTGGAAGTTTCGATTTTTGTGGTCAAATTAAAAAATTCGACTTTTTTCCGAAAACTTTCAATTTTTTTGAAAAAATGATTTTTTTCGAAATTGCAGCTTTTTGAAATTCTTATTTTTTTTCAGAATTTTCATCTTTCAAAATTTGGACCTTTTTTAAAGTAATGGCTTTTTTTATACCTTTCGCAAAATTCTCGTCTTTTTCAAAATTCTACGTTTCTTTGAAAATTTGAGCACCAAAATGTCGAATCTTTTGAAAATTTCGATTATTTCTCAAAATAACAATTTTTTTTAAATTTCGTTTTGGAGGAACGGACTGGTCTTTGGTTATCTTGAAAAATTGAAATACAAATCTTATCCCCTGAAACCAAAAAAATCAAAAAAACACAACAAAAGTTGGTCTAACCCGTTTCGACAGCCAAGCTATCATCTTCAGAGAGATACGGATAATCTTTTTAAGTTTCAGGGGACAAGATTTGTATTTCAAATTTCGTTTTGTTCAAAATTTTATCATTTTTTCAACATTTCGATTTGTTTTGGGAAAATTTCGAATTTCTTTGAAATTGTGACCTTTTAAATTTTTTTTAATACTGCAAATACATTCTAATTTTTCTGGAAAGTTTGCAATTTTTTTCCAAATTTGGACCTTTTTTTAGAAGTCGAAATTTTTTTTTCACAAGTTGGACTTTTTTGTAAATTTCGGCATTTCTTCAAAACTTTATCGTTTTATGAAAATTTCCATTCAAAAATGTTGGGTTATTTAAAAAATGTTTGACTTTTTTAAAAATTTAACTATTCAAAATTTCGACCTTTTTAAAAATTTTGACTTCTATAATATTTTTGGCTTTTCTTCAGTATTTAAAATTTTCAAAGAATTTGAAAATTTGACCAAAAATATCTCAATATTTTTTAAATCTTGATTTTTTATTTTAAATTTGAAAAATTTCGAATTTTTTGAAAAATTTTAATTATTTATCCGAATTCTCGAATTATTTGAAAATGTCGACATTTACAATTTTTTTTAAATTTAGACCTATTTTTGAAAATCTTTACATTTTCTCGGAAATCGTAACTGCTGAGACATTTTATAAAATTTCGACTTTTTTTCTACAATTTGGGCTTTAACATTTTTAACTTTCAAAATTTAATTTTTTATTTAATATGTTGCCTCCTGAAAATTTAGAATTTTCGACTGTCAAGTGTCTGTTATTTTTTAAATCCGACTTTTTTAAAGTTTTGACTTTTTCTCAAAATTTTAATCTTCTAAAAATGATGACTTTCTGGAAAAGTCTGCTTTCGATTTTTATTGAAAATTTTTAAACATTTTTCGAAACATTTTTATATTCGATTTTCTGAAAACATTTCAATTCTTTTTAAAAATTTGAATTTTTTGAAAGTTACCACTTTTACAAACATCGACTTTCAGGTGTTTGATCTTTTTTTAATTCGACTTTTGCAAAGTTTTGACTTTTTCTCAAAATTTTGATTTTCGAATAATGATGACTTTCTTAAAAAGTCTGCCTTCGATTTTTATTGAAAATTCTTAAACATTTATTCGAGTTTTTTTTTTAAATTTCGTCCTTATAAAGATAAGGACGAAATTAAAAAAAATGAAGACTTCGAAATTCATATTTTCCAAAATTTTTTTAGTTTCCACTTTTTTTTAAATGTTTATTTTATTAATCTCAAGACTTTTTTAGTTTCCTCTATCTGTAGGATTTTGATTTATTTTCTAAAATCTCTTTGAAAATGTTACACAAAATTTTAATCTTTTCTCAAAATTGTGATTTTTTTGACCTTCAAAATTTAAACTTTTATGGAGTATGGTGTCTCCTGAAAATTTGGAATTTTCTGAAACTTCTGCCTTAGCTTCAAATGTTTTGAAAATTTTCTTTTTTCAAAATTTCAACAACGTCCAACGTTCTATATTTTTAGTGAGTTTGTACCACATTTTACGATGTCGACATTTTTTAAATTTTTAATTTTTGACTTTTGTTTTAACTTTTAATTTTTAAATGTTTATAATATTTTCGTCTTTTTTTCAATCAAACATTAGACCTTTTTTAAAAAATCTGACAGGTGGCCATGCTTCAACATTTTCATTCTTTTTCCCAAATTTGTAGTTTTCAATTAAAAAATTATTTGCAAATTGCACTCTTTTCTGCCTGTGTCGATACCATCCGAAGTAAACTCTATCGTACAAAGTAAATGTCTTATAACGAAAGTAAATTGTTCATAGAAATTTGCAAAATCGCGTAATCTTTTCTCTGACGTGCGCAAATTTAGGCAGAGGACAGTTTATAAACTATCTTACCTTTTATCTTCTTCCACATGTCCATTTTTATTCTCCGATTTTGGAAAAAAGCCGTCGAAAACTACATAATTGTTCATTTGTTTAATAGGATCACGAAGATCGTAATGTTTATTCAAGAATGATAATAATTTTTCGCTTGGTCTATCGATTGCGAGATGGTGCGGTTGAATTTCTTCTTTCTGAAAAAAAAAGCGTTCGTGTTTAGGTTTTCTGCGGTTTCATAGTGTGACTTTTTTTACTATTTATCTAACAATCTAAACTATAAAACTTGTTCCAGATTAGCGTGTCGATAAAAGGTGTTTATTAGTTCGATAGCTAGAACTAAACACGATTTAATTCGTTGGTAGGCCACATACTATTCGTTGGTAGGCCACATACGATACGTTGGTAGTCATATGATATTTGTTGGTAGACCATATACGGTTAGCAGTGATGATTACGAAGTTATTTGAATTCTCTGTTGTAATTAGAGTATCATGCTTCATTGTCTCCAAAATAGCTGTATCATTGCCACAATTAGACATTGTCGTAGTACAAAAATAAACACTTATGTACAAGCACCTAAAAGCACTTGTGGAGGATTTAACGATTTATTTGCATGATAAATATTTATTAACTGATCCTGTTATTATTCGAACGGAAATACTAGGTTTATACTGCCGAAATTAGGATATAGAACAAATTAAAGGCTAATAATTAGGGTAAGATTTATTTAGAGGGGTATTTGAGGTTGTCGACTCGAATTTTAAAGGTATTCCAAATAATTTATATTCCTCCTTATATTACAGGCGATTAAAATATTTTACTTTGAAAAATTGTTGCCAGAAACGTAACACCACAATTAACGACATTATTTTCTTTAAGTGGATTTTAATGACTGTGATTAACACGTTAGCGCCGGCGTGTACACACCCCCGTTTGTGGTACACATGCACTTTCAGAACCAGTCGGGTGTGCCACCCGATTGGTTATATCTAGAGCCCGGAAGTTATGTCATTAGAAATATTAAGTTTTGGCGCCACAAATGGCAAATAAAATAGGCAAAAAAGCCAGTAAAAACAGGTAAAAGGGCATTTATAAATTTTTATTCATTAGCGTTATCGGTTTATCATACTAGCTGTTAGGTCACTTGATTCCACTCAATACTGTCACGGCCACACTTGATAGTGTTAAACCTATCATTTTTTTTTAATTTCCACATTTTTTCAAAATTTAGATTTTTTTGAAATTTTCGTTTCTTTAAATTTTTTTCCAAATATCTCGACTTTTACAAAATTTGACTTCCAAAATTTGTATTTTTGTTCCAAATTTGAAATATTTAAAAACGCATATTTCTTAGAATAGTTGAATTTTATTAAAATTTTGATTGTATTTCAAAATTTTGAGTTTTTTATCAATATTAAAATATTATTTAACCGAAATTTTCAAAAAGGTATAAACTTACTTCAAAATTTCGGCTCTTTTTTAAATGTTCGACATATTTTCAAAATTTCAATTTCAACAACTGAAATTTTTAAAAATTTTAACTTTTTCAAAATTTCGACTTTCTTCAAAATTTTTACCTTCCTCATAATTTCGATTATTTTTAAGACTTTGCTTTTCGAAAATTTCGGACTTCTTTTAAAACTTGGCAAAGAAAATTTTTTACAAGGTCGAGTTTTTTGAAAGGCTGAATTTGTTCAAAATTTGCATTTTAATTCAAAATTGAGACTTTTCAAAATTTTGACTTCCTGTCAAAAATTGGACTGTTGACTATCTCAAAATTGAAATTTCCCATTTTTTTTTGTTGAAAATTTCGACTTTTTTAAATTTCTACTCTACCGAAAATTTTTGTTCTTAAAATGTCGACTTTTCTTCAAAATTTCGATTTTTCTGATAATTTTGGCATTTTTTCACTATTTTTACCTTTTAAATTTTGTACTGTCTTGAACTTTTAAAATTTTTTAATTTTTTTTTTGACCTTTCTCAAATTTACTACTGTACCCAGTTACCGAATTTTAAATTTTTTTAATATCAAATTTACGAATTTCGGTATTTTTTTCAAATTTTCAATTTTTTTGAAAATGTCGACTTTTTCACAATTTTCATTTTTTGTTGAAAATATATTTTCTTTTGGAAATTTTAACTTTCCATGAAAATTTCGCCTGTTTTCAAAATAATGACATTTTTTGAAAATTTTGACTTTAAAATTTTTGACTTTTTCAAAATTCTAATCCTTTGCAAATGGCTCTAAAATTTCCCCTCGTTTTAAAATTTTCGACTGTTTTTTCAAATTTTCCATTTTTTTGACAATTTTTTGTCGGAAATTTTTTTTCTCTTAAAGTTTTTAATTATTTTCAAAACGTATTTTTTTTTGAAAAAATCACTAGTTTCTTTCGGGGCAAATTTTGGATTTTTTTGACAATTTTACGTTATATAAATTATCGTTCAAAAATTTTGGTCTTTTAAAAATATTCGTCTTTTTTAAAATTTAAACTATCCACGAATTGTCGACTTCTTTGGGAAATTTTGACATCTGAGATTTTGCCTTTTTTTCAGTATTTATACTTTTCGAAAATTTGACTGAAAATTATTTAATTTATTTTAAATTTCGACTTTTTCAAAATTTTGATTATTTCTTAAATTCCAGATTATTTTCCAAAGTTTTGCCTTTTTAAAAAAAATCGAATTGTTTTTCGCCATTTTTTTAAATTTTCGAATTTTTTAAAAACGTCAACTTTTTCAAAATGTTTAAAATTTTTTCAAAATTTTGATCTCTTTTTGAAAATTTTTCGATAATTTTAACTGTCTTTGGCTTTTTCAAAATTTTTACTTTTTTGAAAATGTCCATTTTTCAAAATTCTGTCTCCTTTTGAAAATTTGGAAATTTTTTGAAACTTTTGACTTCGAATTTTTGAAAATTTCATTTTTTATTCTGAAATTTCAACATTCTCCAAAGTTCCAACTTTCTAGAGAATTAGGGCTATATAAAATGTCGACATTTATCAAAATCTCACTTTTTGAACTTAGCTCTTTTAATATTTTTTGAAGTTCTCGTCGTTTTTCAAATATCCGACTCTCAAAATCGGACTTTTAAAAATTCCAAAATTTTCAATTTATACAAATTCAGATTTTCTTTTAAAATTATATATTTTATACTTTCGAATACGAATTCGTATTTTACTCTCGAAGGGAATAAACTTGCCAAAATTTTGAGAAATAACTTTCTTTGGAAATAAAAAGTCAACATTTCTAAAAATAACTTTGAGATAAAATCTAAATTTCAAGATATTAATTATTCCGTTCGGAACAAATCCGCAATTTTGGTTGAAATTTTGAGATGAAAATGGAAATTCTGAGAATAAAATCCAAAAAAAGTGATTGACGCAAAAATGTCGATAAAAGGTTGAATTTGGAGAAAATTAGAAAAACTTTGAAATAAATACCAAAATTTTGAAACAAAATTCCTTTTCGGAAGAAATTCACAATTTGGGTTGAAATTTTGCGATGCAAATGAAAATTTAGAAAAAACTTTTTCGGTAATAATTTTGAGAAATCATTGAAATGTTTCGGAAAATGTTCAAATGAGATAAAGATCAAAATTTTGAAATATGATTTTCTTCGAAAACAAGATTCAAAATTTCGGTTGAAATTTGGAGAATAATGGACATTTTGGAGAATTAATACCAAAAATTTCAAGAAAAACCCAGTTTGGGAAATGAAAAGTCCAAATTTCTAAAAATAATTTTTACATAAAATATAAATTTCAAGAGAAAACGGGACAAATCCGCAATTTCGGTTGAAATTTTGAGATGAAAATAAAAATTCCGAGAATAAAATCCAAAATATAAATAAAAGTGATTGACGCAAAAATGTTGATAAGAAGTTAAAATTTGGAGAACTTAATGCAAATTTTCAAATAAAGATGAACATTTCGCGACAACATACTTTTTGGAAAAAATCAAAATTTTCGACTAGAATCTTCCTATGAAAATGGAAATGTGGGGAAAAAACTGTTTTTTGTAAAAGCAATTTTGTCAAAATTATTCCTACAAATTTTCTAAATAAAGTTATTTCACGAAATTTTCTATTTTGTTCTCGAAATTTCCATTTTCGTCTCAAAATTTTAACTGAAATTTCGATATTTTTTCCAAACAAAATCTTATCGCGAAATTTTAATTTTTATCCCACTTGGACACTTTCCTAAACATTTCAGATTTCTCAAAGTTTCTTTTACCAAAAAAAGTTTTTCTTTCCAAATTTCCACTTTGATCGTAAGATTTTAAGCAAAATTACTGATTTTTTCGAAAAGGAATGTTGTTTCGAAATTTTAATCTTTATTTCAAAGTTTGTATTATTTTCTCGAAATTTGTTATCAACATTTTCACGTCAATCACCCTTAAAGGGGATTTCATAGGAAGATTTCGGTTTTATTAACATTATTTCTAAAAATTTTCTACATGAAGTTATTTCTCGAAATTTTGGATTTTGTTCTCGAAATCTCCATTTTCGTCTCAAAATTTCAACCGACATTCCATTTTTTTTTCCAAACAAAATCTTATCGCAAAATTGTGATTTTTATCTCACTTGGACACTTTCCTAAACATTTCAATGATTTTTCAAAGTTTTTTTTACCTAAAAAAGTTTTTCTTTTCAAATTTTCACTTTCATCGCAAGATGTTAAACAAAATTTCTGATTTTTTCCGAAAGGAATGTTGTATCGAAATTTAGGTTTGTATCTCAAAAAATTTGGATTTTTTTTCGAAATTTTAACTTTAACATTTTCATCTTGATTTGAATTTTGTGTTTGTATTTTCGAAATCCCATTACACCGTATTTGCTTAGATAGGGATTTCATCTGAAAATTTCGATTTTATTTCAAAATTATTTCTAGAAATTTTATCAACCATTTTCTAAAAAGTTATTTCACGAAATTTTAGATATTATTCTGGAAATCTCGATTTTGGTCTCAAAATTTTAACTGAAATTTCGATTTTTTTTTAAACAAAATCCTATTTCAAATTTTCAATTTTTATCTCATTTGGACAGTTTTCTTAAAATTTTAATGATTACTCAATATTTCTGTTAACCAAAATAAGTTTTTTCTCTAAATGTCCAGTTCCATCGCAACTTTTTAGCAAGGAGTTTTGTCTCGAAATTTTGATTTTTATTTTAAGGTTTGGATTATTTTCTTTAAATTTCAATTTTTTATCAACATTTTCATGTTAGTCAAGTTTTGAAATTGGATTTTATTTTCATAATTTCCATTTTCATCTCAACAATGGAACCTCCAGATTTGTTCCAATGGGAATTTCATCTGAAAATTTCGAATTGATCTTAAAATTATTTCTACAAATTTTGTTTTTTTTTCCTAAAACTTAGATTTTCCCTTTTATAATCTGATATCTCTAATTTTTGAAGTGATTAATGAAAATTTCGAGTTTTCTTGAATTTTTTCCTACAAATTTCACTTTAATTTAAATATGCCAATTTTTTTCTCGAAATTTTAAATTCTTATGATTTCTTTACGATGCCGTTTTCATAGAACTTCCCAAAATTCCTGGAGTTGGCTTTTTTCTCAAAGTTTGCGATAAAATCTCACTATTTCTAATTTTTCCTAGAAATTGGGAATTTTAGTCAAAATTTTAAGAGAAAAATACAATATTTATATTCCAATTTAAAGTCGGGATCTTGAAATTGAAGTCGAAATTTTGAGGGTAAACTTGAAACGATGACAAGTTAGAAAATATCTAATTTAAGCTTTCAATTTTTATCTGGTTTTGTTCACGCTATATTTGACTTTTTTCTTAAATTTTCAAGTTTTATCAAGTTTGTCAAGTTTTGTGAAGTTATCAAGTTTTTTACAAAAAGTCAAAATTTTGAAAAAAAAAGAGGAATTTTTTTTTAATGAAACAAATTCTGAAAAACTTACAGCTTTCAAAAAAAGTCTAAATTTTGAAAAGGGTTCAAAAATATTAAAAAATGTCGAAATGTTGAGAAAAACTTAATTTTTCAAAAAACCAGAATTAAAGGAAAATCTAATTTTTCAATTTAAAGTTCAGTTTACTACATAAGTCAAAATTTTTAAAAAAATCTGTTTTAAAAAAAAATCAATACTTTGAGAAATTGTCAAAAGTTGGACCAATGTGAAAATTAAAAAAAAAAACAGGATAGAAGTTTTCAAAAGTCAGTTTTCCAACATCATTAAATATACAGAAAAATTCAAAATTTTGAAAACAATATAACAATTTGGAGAAAAGATCGAAATTATGAGTAAAGATTTTCAAAAGATTCAGCATTTGGAAAATAAATTAAAATCCTAGAGAAATTGAAAAAGTCTTGCGATTAATAAAATCAATAAAGATTTTAAAAAAGTGGAAGCTAAAAAAAGAAAATTTGAATTTCAAAGTTTTTAAAATATAAAGACGAAATGCTTTAAAGAAATCGAAAAATGTTTAAGAATTTTCAATAAAAATCGAAGACAGACTTTTCAAAAAGTAATCAATTTTAGAAAGTCACAATTTTGCAAAAAAGTAAAAATTAAAAAAAAGTTGAATAAAAAAAACAAACACTCGAGATCGATATTTGCCAAAAGTTAAAATTTTGAAAAAATTCAAATTTTTAAAAAGAATTGAAATGTTTTTAAAAAAATCAAATTTGAAATTAATTCAATTTGTAAAAAAAAGACGAAATTTCGAGTCTGAAGTTTCTGATATTTAGAAAAATAAGGTCAAACATTCAAACTTCGCGATCAATTCCAAATATTCAAACAAAATTTCAAAAAATTAAATCTTTAACAAGAACAATAGTTATAAAAGTAAAATATTTAAAAAAAATCAAGACCAACCAAATAAGAGAATTTTGAGGAATTTGGAAATATTCAAAAAATCAAAATTTTGAAAAAAGTCGAAATTTTCCAAATCAAGTTAAAATTTCGAAAATTTGAAAGACAAAACGAGAAAAAATCGACTTTGTGAAGAAGTGGGTTTTTATTGTCGAAATTATCGAAATAAGTCAAAATTTTCAATAAAAATTGAATTCTTCAAAAAAGTCGAAACATTTAAAAAGTATGTAACCAAAGGATCCTTTCCCTTTTTCCACCTAGGCGAAAGCGCTGGTATCAGCTAATTTTTTTTATAAAGTTCGTGGTTTTTTTAAAGTTTGAACTAAAAATGAACCTAAAATCCCGAGTTTCAGAGTGAAATTTTTAAACTCGAAAAATCGGGAAAAATTTTTTTTTTCAAATTTTAAGCATTACCAGAGTAGTAATGCCGTAATATTTAAAAAAAGATAGAGACCATTTCCTGAATTATGTTAGCAAATCAATTCAAATAAAAACTTTTCAAAAATTAAAAAATGAGTCACCCGGAACTGAATCGAAAACCGGAAAAAACCGCTATTTTTGTCGGAATAAAAACCGAAACGGAACCGATATGATTTTTTTTCCGGAACGAAAATCGAAAACCGAAACGAAAAAAATAGTGGTTCGATGCCCTGAAATAAATTTATAAATGCCCTTTTACCTGTTTTTACTGGCTTTTTCGCCTATTTTATTTGCCATTTGTGGCACCAAAACCTAATATTTCTAATGACATAACTTCCGGGCTCTAGATATAATCAATCGGGTGGTACACCTGACTAGTTCTGAAAATGCATGTGTACCACCAGCGTGGGGTGTGTACACGCCGGCGTTAACGTGTTAATCCCTGTCATTAAAATCCACTTAAAGAAAATAATGTATCTAATTGTGGTGTTACGTTTCTGCCAACAATTTTTCAAAGTAAAACATTTTAATCGCCTGTAATATATGGAGGAATATAAATTATTTCGAATACGTTTAAAATACGAGTCGACAACCTACAATACCCCTCTAAATAAATCTTACCCTAATTATTACCCTTTAGCTTGTTCTATATCTTAATTTCGGCGGTATAAACCTAGTATCTCCGTTCGTATAATAACAGGATAAGTTAATAAATATTTATCATGCAAATAAATCGTTAAATCGTTAAATCCTCCAAGTGCTTGTACATAAGTGTTTATTTTTGTACAACAACGATGTCTAATTATGGCAATGATACAGTTATTTCGGAGACAATGAAGCGTGATACTCCAATTACAACAGAAAATTCAAAGAACTTGTAATCATCACTGCTAACCGTATATGGTCTACCAACAAATAGCATATGGCCTACCAACGAATAGTATGTGGCCTACTCATGTTTAGTTCTAGCTATCGAACTAATAAACACCTTTTCGATGGAAATTTTGCAATATTTCGATCGAAATTTTGCAAGGAAATGGAAGATTCGAGAACTGAAAAAAAAACAAAATTTTCGAGAAAAAATTGAAAGTCTAGAAAAAAACAACGTAATATCGAATAAAAAGTATCATAACATCGAATAAAAAGTTTATCATAATATCGAATAAAAAGTTTAATTTGAAGAAAAAAGGTCCAAATTTTGAAATTAAAATTAAAATCAAAATTTCGGCAAACAAATCAGAAATTTTTCAATCTTTTCTGCGAATGCATGTTGTGAAATTTCGTGTTGCCTCCAATTTTGTCAGCATCATCGATACATTGAAAGATAGTACGTAAGTCCGATTTCGTGCTAGTAACACCAAGTTCCGCCACTAATACAAATGTGCATCCTGTTATCTAAATGGGCGATATTGGAAGGATCAGTGGATCAAGGTAAGGACTCATTATGATTCTTCGCTAATACTTCCTCAAGCTGCCATTTATGCATGCAATTTTAATGGAACTGCATGGATTCGTGTCAAGGTCACTTTTGTTTTTCATCAAGTACAGAATGAACTACATTTTGTGATGGCGTGCCGAAAAATTGCATATTTGTGTGCAGATTGGTTAATTTCAAGCATGCAACCTAGTCGTGTTTCGCATAAATTTGCTCTTGATTCATGCAATTGCAAATTACTTTAATATGTATGAAAAATTATTTGAAATTTAAATATTTGCAACAACTTAAACTTAAAAAAATCGGTTTCTTGATTGTTGTGTAAAAACAAGTTTCATCCGTATCACACCTAGCTAGTGCAAGAACTCAATCAAGCTGACTAACAATCGATGCAGTTGTGTGAATGGACGTTACATAATCTGCAGGGACAAAATGACCGTTTCGGACATTGTACTATTTACCGACGAATGTACAAACATTTTTTAAGAACCGCTTCGTGGGAAGGAAACGATACACCACGATACTGGATTTCAGTGTAAAGCATTAAAGAAAGTAAATAAACAATAAACAAATCGGTAACAGTAAGTTGCAACAAATATTAAGAAGAATACATAAACAATGGTAATAATAACATTAAATTAAATGTTCAACATAACCACCAGCTTCACGATGGTAAATGCGCAGTCTTTGTAGCAAAGAATTGTTCACATCCACCTAGACGTTTTCATTGATATTTTGGAAAGCAACACGAACCCGGTCCATCATGTCTTCTCGGGTAGTTGGTGGTTCCTGGTACACAACTTGCTTAACATGACCCGACAAGAAAAAGTCTGGCTTAGTTAAATCCAGTGATCTTGAGGGCCATGCCACTGGATCTCCTCTTCCTATCCACTTGTTAGGGAATTGTGTATTGAGGAACTCCCTTACATCCCTTCCATAATGTGCCGGTGCCCCATCATGTTGGAACCACATTTGCCGCACGACAGCAAGAGGCAAATTGTCCATCATTTCGGGCAATTGATTTTGCAAAAAATGCAAGTAATTGTTGGCATTCAAATGTTCATTGAAGAAGTGTGGTCCGACAACAAATCTTCCTATGACACCACCCCAAACATTCAGAGACCACCTATGCTGATGGTCTAAGGGCCTTATCCAATGAGGATTTTTAGTGTGGTAGTAATGGGAGTTGTGTCTTCCCACGTAGCCGTTCTTATGAAATGTACATTCGTCGGTAAATAGTACATTGTCCAAAAAGTCATTTTGTTCTTGTATTTTTCGTAACGCCCACTCACAAAACTGCATTCCGTTGTTGAAGTCAGCTTGATTGAGTTCCTGTACTAGCTGAACACGATACGGATGAAACTTATTTTTACGCAAGATTCGTGAAACCGAGATTTGACTTATTTGTAATTCCGTGCTTATTATTCTGGTACTTAAATGCGGATCTTGGACAACAGCAGCCTCTACTAAAACTTGGTTTTCTTCATGCGTCGTTGGTTTTCTACGCTCCTTTTTCTCGTATTTCGTACTACCAGTTCGCTCAAACCTCTCTCTCAATTTAGCGAATGCCGCTGAATTTGGATGTCTCCGATCGGCAAAGCGTTGGGTATAAATTCTTGAGGCAAGAAATGGATTTCTGTCAGCACTGCCCAAGGCGTAAACCATATCGACCAATTCTTCTTGAGAAAACATCGTCTTTCAGTACTATACCAAGACCTCGCGACAACAATGAGATGAACTGTCAGTTATTGCCGGACAAACGAGACGAAACAAAACCGCGACATCCAGAGCTAACGCGATAATACGAAATTAATTAAAATTTTTACAAAATTCGAAATTTCTCAAAAATTATTGGACGGAGGTGGCAATACCCGGTACCAAAAAAAGGGTAATTTAATTTCGCATCCGATAAGATAATCCAAGATAGGTGGTTCCATTTGAAAAAATTAAGTTATGCATGTTTGAACAACTGAAGAATTGAGTCGACGGATGTGAAGAAATTTAAGAAATCTTGCTAACAGCAAAGACGTAAACAAATACTCCATTTCTTCCCGAATCCAAAACCGTATGCCACACAACTTTGAGTCATTACGTTTGGAAAATATCGTTAATGGCGTCAAGCTTCGAAATCGTCAAATTTAACCAAAAAAATTAAATTACGCGAAAACGGTTCAACTAAGGGCCTATGTCGTCTTAATAAATTCATATTCATTTCTAACAAGGAATCCAAAAATGTAAAAATACATAGGGTGTTCTATTTAAAATAAGAAAGTTGTGTTCATTTCCGGTGCAACCGGAATACCGCCATATTTGGCAATAATTTTAGGTTGTGGAGAACTTTATTTCGAACAACTTTTATTCGAAATATTTTTCGATATTTTGAACGATACGCCTACCAAAGACCGATTTCCGCTTAGTGACTCACCCTGTATATCACTGATAGATATTTATAAAAATATCATGATATTTGACAACCCTGGTTTACATTAACGAAACAAAAAAGTTAATTGGCGAATATCAACAAGAAACATCAAAAAATAAAACCAACGCGATCTATTTGTCTAAAAACTAAAACAAAATTACTCTGTTGCCAATCCGATACATTATTTATTTAGGGCGACTAGTTAATATGGATAAATAATGAATTTAAAGGTGAACACTGAAATTCTAGATTTTTGGATAAATTAGTAAAAAGAAGGTCGCCCCCAAAATAGGTCGCCGCGAACAGAACTTGATGATCCAATGAATATGATTTCGTTGTAGCTACAAATTAAAACTATTACCGGTAATTAGCATAGCAGCTACCGCTGTTATTAGGAGAATGTTTACATTTTAATCGTCCAATCCGTTTTGAACTTCCTGCCATGCTTAGAGTGCATTGGAATTCTCTTTACGTTGCGGCATAATGTGTTTACATCTTTCGAAACGTGATTTAAATTAACATTTACCTGTAACATATGCTCGAATAGTTGCTTGCCTAATCCATTGCGCTGCCTCGTTTCGTGAACGTAGAAGTCCAATACACATTCCGGACTAACTTGGTAATGTTGACCGTTTCTGTCAAAAACGTATAAGCCCTTTTTACCCGTTTTGAGCATTCCGGCCACAGCTCCTTTCCCTCTGAAAAAGAAACGATAGCATTTGGCATTTGTTTCAATTTAAAAAAAAAAAGCAAATACATAAACGGCGTGGAATTCGAGTTAAATTAAGCGTTATAATTAACATGTCCCAAATATGTCAACAAATACATTTACAATTTATTGCACTGCTGGTTAAAATCGTTGTCATTTCATTTCGTACAGGAATGTTTTCGTGTGATGATTACTCGAGTTACGAACTGTGTGAACAGAGCAGTGCAATTGAAATTTTTTATAGATTTTTATTCTTCGAAATCTTTAATTTCTTAATTTTAAACCAGATTTTTTTAGAGCAACCTTTGTTGTGTTTTTTAATCTTTCTTAATTTCAGGGAACAAGATTTGTTTTTCAATTTTTAAACCTGAAGATATTGAGCAACTCAAAATGTTCATTTGTTCAATGTTCGAAAACTTGTAATTTTTCTCGAAATTTCTAAATTTAACTCGAAATTTGGATTGTCTTCTTAACACTTCGAGAATTTGTTTATTCATCATTTCCGCTTTTTTTCTCAAAAATTTCACTTTTTATTCACTTTTTCCAATGACGGCGCCAATTTCTCGTAACTGGAAGGGCACTATGCGACACCATATTTTTAGATTGGGCATAATTCTTTCGAAAAAAAGGTATCCTTCTGTTTCGACCTTCTGTATTTTTAGATTATTCAAAAATGTCAAAATGTTCCCTTTTTCCTTATTTAGTCTAAAAATAGTTTCGACGAATTTGCGAAGAGCAAATTAGTGACTTTTTTCTAGTCAATTTCGTAAATTTTACTATTTATTTAGAAGCTGACCAGTTTTTTTTGTCATAAAACGAAGTTCCACTAACAATGCTCTCGAACGCGAACACAGTCGTTTTTGAAGTTCAAATTTTCTGATTAACCGATTTAGAATGTCTCCTCTCTTTTCCGAAATTTTGACTTGTTTAAAAATTCCGACGTTCTTTTGATAAATGAGCCTTTTTTAAAAAAAAATGCTATTTCTGAACATTTTGATTCTTTTAATTCTACCTACTTTCAGAAAATCTCGACTTTCTTTTTTGAAAATTTCGATCCGTTTTAAATACTTTAACCTATTTAAATATTTCAATTTTTTTAAGCTTCAAATTGCGTTACCGAAAGGAATTGTCCCCAAAAGATACAACCTATCCTTGTTTAAGAAGGCAGTTCATCGCCATTTATCCTTGTTTCCGCATCCTACTCGCAGTGCTTTGAAAGCATAATACAAATGGATTAAATTAAAAAAAACTGTTAAAAGAATTTGACTTTTATAAACAATTTTCACTTCTTTAAAAAAGTTTTTGAAAATTCAACTTCGACTCCTAAAATTTCCACTCTTTTTATACTCTTTTCAAAATTTTGATTTAGAGAAGATTTGACTTTTTTCGTATTTTGGATTTTTATCGAAACTTTGACTTTTTTGTACATTTTGCAATAAAATTTAAAATTTTACCATAAAATTTAAAATTTTGTCTTACCGACTTTTTAAAAATTTCGATTCCTAAAAATTTTGATTTCTAAACTTTTTTTCAAAACTTTGCCACTTTTTGTGAAATTCCGCTCTTCTGAAAATTTAAATAAAATAGAATATTCTCATTTTGAAAGTTTTTAAAATCTCGACTTCCAAAATTTCTAATTTTCCAAAATTTTTACCTTTTCAAGATTTGGACTTATTTTTTTGGAGGATCATTTACTATCTCAAAATTTGGACCTTTTTTGAAAACAATCATTTTTTTAAATCATCAGATTTCTAGATATTTTTATTTATTAATTTTGAAAATTTGGACATATTCTTTGAAAAAGTGTATTCTAGTCACAATTTTCACTTTTTCAGAAATCGACTTTTTTAGTTTTAGCTCTTTAAAGATGTCTTAAATTTTTTTGAAAGTTTCTAATTTTCTTTGCAAAATTTAGACTTTCTTAAAAATTCGACTTTAAATGCAGCTTTTTCATTTTCTTTTCCTTTTAAAAATCTGAACCTTTTTGGAAATTTCAATCTATTTTATTATTTTGCCTTATTTGAAATTTTCGGTGGAAGTTTTTTCAAAACTTTCGACTGTTCAAAATTTTGATCTTTTGGAAATTTGTTAGTAATCTTCCTCCTTTTTTTAAATTTCTTTTTGAAATTTTCGATTATTTGAAATTTTCGATTATTTAAAATTCTCGACTTTTTTCAAAACTTCCAACTTTTTCAAGATGTTAACTTTTCTTAAAAGTTTTGAACTTTTTTGACCATTTTTTCAAAAAATTTAACTTCTTTTGATATTTGCGATTTCAGAAATGTTAACGGCTTTTAATAATTTCGACCCTTGAAAATACAATCTTTTTTTAAATTTTCGATTATTTAAAAATCTCGACGTTTTTCAAAATTAACTATTTGAATTTCGACTGTTCAAAATTTTGATCTTTTGGAAATTTGTTAGTAATCTTCATTTCTTTTTGAAATTGACGATTATTTAAAATTCTCGACTTTTTTTAAAACTTCCAACTTTTTTCAAAAAGTTGACTTTTCTTAATGTTTCGAACTTTTCTGACCATTTTTTCAAAAAATTTAACCTTTTTTGATATTTGAGATTTCAGAAATTTTAACTGCTTTTAAAAATTTCGACCCTTGAAAATACAAGCTTTTTTGAAATTTTCGATTATTTAAAAATCTCACGTTTTTCAAATTTAACTATTTGAATTTCGACTTTTCAAAATTTTGACCTTTTGAACATTTTCTAGTAATCTTCCTCCTTTTTTTAAATTTCTTCTTTTTTTTGCTAAATTTAGCTTTATTGAACTTCTTTTCTTCAAAATTTTGACTTTTTTCAAAACGTATTATTTTTCTTTTTATTTTCACTTTCTGGTAAATCTCAACTTTAGTTATTAGGAAATTTTGTACTTTTTTAGAAAGCTTCGAATTTCCAAAATTTTGTTTTTCACAAAATTTCAAAATTAAACTTTCTTAAAAATTTTGATTTCTTTGAAAATTTTGACTTTTGAAACTTTCCACCTTAAAAAACCGAATGCACATTCAGCTTCGAAAAATAACTCGCAATTTTAATAGCATTGACCAATATTTTAGAAATTTTTCGAATATTTTTTTTTAGCAGTACGTAATTTAAAGTAGCAATTATTGAAAAATTTGACCTTAAAGTCAATAATAAAACAGAAATTTCTTCTTCTAAATTTTGAGATTATAAAGTCGAAAGGCTTCGATATTTTGATTTTAGAGCCAAAATTTGGACAAAAAAAGTTGGCACAAGTTTAAAATTGAAGCAACATTTTTCATTAAAACCTTGGGTGCCTTGAGTGGAAAAAAATGGAAAGGGAACACCATGAAAATATATAAAAAAAAGAAAAATTGGGGGGGGGGGGGGGTGAATAAAAATGGGGGGTGGGGGGTTGAAATGGGGGGTGAAAAAAATTGGTGGGGGGGGATGAAAATATATAAAAAAGAAAATTTGGGGGTATATGAGGGGGGAGTGGATGTTAGTCGCCGCCTTCAATTATTTGTACTTCTCTCAACTGAGAGAAACCGCTAAAAGTTTGGAAACACATTTCTTTTGAAATATCTTAAAATTTGTTATATTAAATTTTCACTTCTGTCGGCAGTCCCCATAACTGCCCAATTTTTGTTTTTTGAAAATCTAGACTTTTTTTTGAAAATTTTGATTATTTTGAAACTTAGAATTTTTTTCATTTTTATTTATTTCATCTTTTATCATTCCACTTTCTTCAAATTCCCATTTGTTCATCATTTTCCATTTTATTCCTCAAAATTTCCTTTTTTTAAACTCAAACTTCATTTCAGATTTGGACTTTTTTGAAAATTTCGACTTTTCTCTCGAAATTTTGACTTTTTTACTTATTTTGAAAAATCCATCTACATTCTTATTTCGACTTTTTTAGAATACTAACTTGACAATTTCGTCTTTTAGAAATTTCACCTCTTTCGAAATTTTGAAAAATTTTAACTCTAAAAATCTCGACTTTTTTTAAAAAGTAACTTTTTTAAAAGCTTTTTTTTTAATTTTAACTTTCACCATTTCGACTTCTTTCAAATTTTAAAACTTCTCACATTTTAACATTTTTTAAATTTCGACATTCATTTTCGAAATTTTCTCCATATTCTTGCTTCGCAATTAGAACAATATTTTTTTTTAATTTCGAAATCTAGCTATGTTCTTCTTTTTTTCTAAAATATGACTTTGAAACGCGAATTGCTTTTAATAATTTCGAGTTTTCGCTTTAATCTTTCAGTTCTTAACAGTTTCTTAAATTTTCGAATTTTTTAAAATTCAGCTATTATTTTGAAATTTTCGACTTTTACGCGTAATTTTGCAGTTTTTCTGAAATTTCGTTCTTTTTAAATATATTTCGACTTATTTAAATTTTGACTTTCTGACATTTTGAACTTTTGAAATTTTTGACTTCTTGACTTTTTGAAATTTTCGATTGTTTGATACTTTTGCTTTTTTAAGAATTTTGACTGAAAATTTTGACTTATCTGAACTTAAAGTTAAAATATCGACTTTTTAAAAAACATTTTTTTTTAATTTCGACTTTCAAAATTAAGACCGTTTGTGTAAATTTGGACTTTTGGAAATTTCTGATTTATTTAAGTTAAAATATAGACTTTTTAAAAACCATTTTTTTTTAAATTTTGACTTTCAAAATTTAGACCTTTTGTAAAAATTTCTGATTTTTGAAAATTTTATTTTCAAAAATTCAAATTTTTTATAAACATTTCGACTTTTCAAGATTTCGTCTCTGAAAATTCAAATTTTTTCTAAAAATTTCAATATCTGAAAATTTCCATTTTTTTTGGAAATTTCAACTTTTTTCAAAATTGAGACATTTCAAAAATCTAAGATTCTTAAAATATCGACTTTTTAAAAAACATTTTTTTTTGAAAATTTCGACTCAAAATTTAAACCTTCTGTGAAAACTTCGACTTTTTGAAAATTTTTATTTTTGTAAATTTCGTCTCCGACAATTCAAATTTTTTGTAAATATTTCGACTTTTGAAGATTTCGTCTCTGAAAATTTCCAATTTTTTTTTGGAAATTTCAACTTTTTTCAAAATTGAGACATTTCAAAAATTTAAGATTCTTAAAATATCGACTTTTTAAAAAACATTTTTTTTAAACTTCGACTTTCAAATTTTAAACCTTTTGTGAAAACTTCGACTTTTTGAAAATTTGGATTTTTGAAAATTTCGTCTCCGAAAATTCAAATTTTTTATAAACATTTCGACTTTTGAAAATTTCGTCTCTGAAAATCAAATTTTTTTCTAAAAATGTCATGATTTGAAAACTTCCAACTTTTTTTTGGAAATGTCAATTTTTTTCAAAATTGAGTTATTTTAAAAATTTAAGATTCCCAAAATATGGATTTTTAAAAAACCATTTTTTTTTGAAAATTTCGCCTTACAAAATTTGGACCTTTTCTGAAAATTTTTCAAATTTTCGGCCTTTTAAATATTTGATTTCTTAAAATATTAACTTTTAAAATTGTCAGCTTTTTGAAAATTTCAATGGCGACAACTGAGTCGGTTTCACAGGAACAACAATAAGAGGAATTCAGAATGAGCAGGCAACTAGCCTTACTGAAGAAGTAGAAGAAGAAAAAGTAGAAGTAGAAGAAGAAAAAGTAGAAGTAGAAGTAGAAGAAGAAGTAGAAGTAGAAGCAGGAGAAGGAGAAGTAGAAGTAAAAGAAGTAGAAGAAGTAGCAGAAGAAGTAGAAGAAGAAGTAGAAGAAATAGAAGAAGAATAAGAAGAAGTAGAAGAATTAGGAGAAGAAGTAGCAGAAGAAGAAGTAGAAAAAGAAGTGTAAGAAGTATAAGAAGTAGAAGAAAAAGCAGAAGCAGAAGAAGAAGTATAAGAAGAAGAATTAGGAGAAGTAAAAGAAAAAGTAGAAGAAGTAGAAGAAGGAAAAATAGAAGAAGTAGAAGAAGAATTAGGAGAAGAATTAGGAGAAAAAGTAGAAGAAGAATTAGGAGAAGAAGTAGAAGAAATATAAGAAGAGGTAGTGGAAAAAGAAGCAGAAGAAGTAGAAGAAGAAGCAGAAGAAGTAGAAGAAGTAGTAGAAGTAGAAGAAGAATTGGGAGAAAAAGAAGAATTAGGAGAAGTAGAAAAAGAAGAAGTAGAAGAAGAAGTGGAAGAATTATAAGAAGTAGTAGAAAAAGAAAAAATAGAAGAAGTAGAAGAAGAAGCAGAAGAAGATGAAGTAGAAGAAGAAGAATTAGGAGAAGAAGTAGAAAAAGAAGTAGAATATGGAGAAGAAGGAGAAGTATAAGAAATAAAAGAAGTAGAAGTAGAAGAAGTAGAAGAAGTAGAATAAGAATTAGAAGAAGAAGTAGAAGAAGAAGTGGAAGAAGAAGTAGAAGAAGAATTAGAAGAAAGAGAAGAAGAAGTATAAGAAGAGGTAGTACAAAAAGAAGCAGAAGAAGAAGAAGAAGAAGTAGAAGAAAAAGTAGAAGAAGTAGAAGAAGTAAAAGAAGTATAAGAAGTAGCAGAAAAAGAAGAAGCGAAAGAAGTAGAAGAAGAAGCAGAAGAAGATGAAGTAGAAGAATTAGGAGAATAAGTAAAAGAAGAAGTAGAAGAAGAATTAGGAGAAGTAGAAGAAGAATTAGGAGAAGTAGAAGAAGAAGTAGAAAAAGTATAAGAAGAGGTAGTAGGAAAAAGAAGCACAAGAAGTAGAAGAAGCAGAAGAAGTAGAAGAAGAAGAAAAAGAAGAAAATTCCCACCTTTTTTAAAAATTTCACTTTTCGCGAACTTCAGACTACTTTGAAGACCTAACAATAAAAACTTTTGATAATGTCGGGTTTTATGAAGGGTTGAAATTTTTTTTAATTTCGATTTTATTTAAAAGTTCGGACTTTTTGTGCAAAATTTCGATTTCTTATGAAAATTTGAGATCATTTTTTTGTCACATTTGTCTCAAAATTTTGAGAGTTTCAATTGTTTCTAAAAATTTCCGAAAATTTCAATATTTTTTAATTTCGGCTTTAAAAGTTTAAGTTTTTTTTACAAAATTTCTACTCTTTAAAAATCCGTACTTTTTTGAAATGTTGTTCTTTGAAGGCTCGACTGTTTTACAAATTTCGACTATTTAATCTTTCGATCTTTTCAAAATTTCACCTTTTTTTTCAAATTCAAAATGATATTTTTTTCTTCTAAATCTTAACTACTTTTTTAAATTCCAATTATTTTAAAATTATGACTATTTAAAAGGTTTCGTTTTTTTTAATTACGAAATTTTTTGAAATGCAGATCTTGTGAAATTTTTATTTTGAAAATTTCGAATTTTTCAAAAAACTTTTATTTATCGAAAATTTTTATTTTTCAAAATTTTGGCTAAAATTTCGACTTTACTCACTGATAATTTTAGCTTTATTTCAATACTAAGACTTCGAAAATTCTTTAAAGTTTGACTGTTATTTTTAAAAAATTTGGAGTAATTTTGAAATTTTAGAGATTTTTCAAAATTTCGGCTTTTTGAACATTTCGATGGCATGACAGCTTACAGTCGATTTCACAGGAACAACAATAAGAGGAATCCAGAATAAACAGGCAACTAGCCTTACTGAAAAAGTAGACGAAGAAGAAGAAGCAGAAGACGAAGCAGAAGAAGTAAAAGAAGTAGAAGAAGAAGCAGAAGAAGAAGAGGAAGAAGCAGAAGAAGAAGCAGAAGAAGCAGAAGAAGAAGCAGAAGAAGTAGAAGTAAAAAAGAAGAAGAAGTAGAAGAAGAAGTGGAAGACGAAGCAGAAGAAGTAAAAGAAGAAGTAGAAGAAGACGTAGAAGAAGAAGTAGCATAAGAAAAAGCGGAAGAAATAGAAGAACAAGTAGTAGAAAAAGTAGAAGAAGAAGAAGAAGCAGAAGAAGAAGAGGAAGAAGCAGAGAAGAAGCAGAAGACGCAGAAGAAGCAGAAGAAGCAGAAGAAGTAAGCAGAGAAGAAGCAGAAGAAGCAGAAGAAGCAGAAGAAGAAGAAGAAGTAGAAGTAGAAGTAGAAGTAGAAGAAGAAGAGAAAGACGAAGCAGAAGAAGTAAAAGAAGAAGTAGAAGGAAGAAGACGTAGAAGAAGAAGTAGCAGAAGAAAAAGCGGAAGAAATAGAAGAACAAGTAGTAGAAAAAGTAGAAGAAGAAGAAGTAGAAGGAAAAGTAGTAGAAATAGTTGAAGAAGAAATAGAAGTAGTAGTAGAAGAAGAAAAAGAAGAAAAATAAGAAGAAAATGTCGAGCGAATTGTTTTTGAAAGGGTTTAATTTTTTCTAACACCCAAATTTTTTCGAAATGCTGATTTATTCAACATTTTGATTTTTTTGAAAATCGTAACGAGTTTTTTCAAAATTTGACTTGTTTTAAAAAGTTAGAATTTTTTTAAAAATTTTGCCTTATTTTTAAATTTTCATTTATTTTGAAACTAGTCGTTTGATTCAAAATTCAACTTTTTAGAGAGTTTTTATATTTCAAAATAGACGTTTTAACTAATTTTTAAGATTTCGACTTTGCCTAAAAATGTTTACGTTTTTTTAATGTCGATTTTTTCAAATTTTCGACTTTTTTTTAATTCCCATTTATGTGAAAATTTTGACTTCAAATCTGCACCAATTATTATATTTCCAACATCAAAATTGAGAAACTTCCATACAAATTTTTATTCTTTATTTAACACACCTGCTGCGGGACGAATTTTTAAAAATCCTTTCTTTCTACTCACCTACGTTATATAAGGAACTTATGTGCGAAATTTTATGCTTCTAAACCGATTAAAATAGTCTTGGGTTGTCCTTCAGCCAGTGAGTAGAGCTTTATTAAGTTAAGATATAGCTTGAGTACCTTTTGTTGACCAACAAAAGTAATTTAAAGTAATCTGCAACCGAAATAATATCCGAAACAATCAAATATTCGAAATAATGTTATATCCGTATTTGAAATATATCCAGATCCGTATCCGTATCCAGATCCGAAATAGTATATCCTTAACAACCCTAACTGGAAAGCACAGAATCTCTTTAATAATCCCTTATTGCTTGTAAACATTCGACAGACGTCTCGAACTAGTGAGAAATTTCTCTGGCTGCGTATCTCACTAATATAGCTTCCTAGTAAACATCTACTAAAGCTTTCTACACACTTTTAATTACACAGTTCTTTGCAATATATTGGACCAAAATAATTAAATAAAAAGTTCGTACAGTGTTGTCATTAAAATATTTCTGCACGACTTCTGCAATCTAGACACATAACAAGCGATCGTCACCAGTGTTTGTCATCCGCGAAAGACAAAACTTCCTACTGAAATAGCTTCGTTTTCGTTAAAATAATGAAAAGAGCTCCCAAAAAGCTCCAACAAATGAAAAACAAGTAAAAAAATGGTACACCTTTTGCAGGATTTATTACGAAAATCAAATAGCATATAAAATGTAGGAACCTTTCATATTGCTGTCACGTGACTTTTAATCAATTTATCTTACTCGTTTATGTGTGAGACTAAAAAAAAGGAAACGCAAAAAATGGTCTAGCGCCTTTATATTCCGACTTCCTGTTATAGAGCAGGCGAAATGCGGGAGACTTTCAGATTTTTTTCTGTTTCTTCAAAAAGGTGTATTTCAGTTATCTTATCTACTACTCAAGCGTGGAACATTAACCATTAACAGTAAAGAGTACGGAGTAACAGAAGCAGAAATAGTGCTGGTTTCACAATCAAAATAAAACCACTAGATCCGTTATAAAACATGCCACCGTTAAATTTAGAAAAAACGAGACAATTGTTCGTGTAATATATGGCATTATGTGCATGTCGATGTATAAACATGTGGGTAGAATTCTCCAGTCCTAAGACAAAGGCACTTCATTAAATCAAACGCACTGTTATGGTAAACGCAAAAGTTTGCAAGTTGCATGTGTGCTGCTTACAGCTATTGTCTCGTCTAAGACATAAAAAAAAGAGAAAAGCCTCGTTCACAGCAAATGATTCTTTATGTTCATTAAAATAAAACTGTAATTAAGGAGAAATTACCAAGTGCTAACGAAGTAATGTTAACTTGGGTAACGTGGCTTAAAAAAATAATCGAATTCAGCTTTTGTTTTCAAAGCAACTTTCTTGGTCAAAACTTTCTCTCGTTTATAAAAATATCATGATTAGCAGTGTGTCGAAAAATGTATACACAAAAATCGGAAGCTCACAAAAAAGTTTATCTTACTGTAGTTAAATGTTGACTCATGCACGGAGTATCAAAATTATACTTGTTACAATCCACTGGTTTGTAACAAGATAACTTTTACCTTCTCCGGATGATTCATGATTAGTCTAGTCATTGGTTTCAATCAGTCCCATCGAATGAATGGAAAAAGGCAGGTCGTGAAACATTTTTGATATGCAGCATTTTTTTGTTTTTTGTTTTAGTGATGTGTAGAAGGGTTAGTGTGCAGTATGAGTCAGTTTCTGAACACTGACCTCTTTATGTATTCCAATAAAAAATGTTGCATAAAATTAGTATTTTACTGGACTGAACCGATTTGTAGAGTGATAAACGAAATTATATCATTTCCTAAATGAATTTAATTACAAGTCAAGGTTTTAATTAGCCTCGTGGTTAGGATTTAATACAATATTATTAAAATATAGTTCACAATGGATCAAAAATAGTGCCAAGGTTAATCACAATGCCCATAAGAAAATTGATCTCGGCCATAAAGTATTAATGTGGGGAAAAAACAGGATCGATATATTATTAAGAACGAAAACATTGACAGCTATCTTTTTATACGATCTCTTTCGCATTAACCGAATTATTTCGGTCACCTGAGTGATTTGTACAACCAACAATTAGAACCACGGGCTCCATAAACGAACTTCAATTTAACACATTGTTTTTGTTAACGCCATTACCAACTTAAGGATTATGTAATAGTTCATCTACCTTCGAATGTCGTATAGAGGAAATTGCAAGCTGGCTAAATTGTCCACAATTTTTAAAATAACTATTCTTGTAGGAAGCCAAATCTTTCACGTCCTAGTTCGTAAATATTCTTGTGGAATGTAACTCAAAAAGTGACGTGTTACGCGAACTGCTCATTATAGCTAATTTCAGATAGCAATCAGGAAATCAGTCCTCTTTGACTATAATTATCCCCAGTAAGGAAAATATTTTAGAAGCTGGTCTGCTAAGGCCACTGACCCAAAAAGTTATTAATATTATCGATTGCAAGGGGCTCACTCGAAATAAATTTATGATTCAATAGACGATATAGAAAAAAAAAGTAGAATCGTCTATAGTGGGCTTCGTTTTTCCTTAAACATTTTAATTTCGATTTTAGATTGAATTTATTTTTGGTAATTAATCCATCATAATTGAATTAATTATAACGTCATCATCATTTCTGTATATTTAGATTTCATCACTTTTCAAATCTCCTTTGAAGAATTTTCTAAAAATTTATTTTTTTTCTAAATCCTAAACTTTTTGAAAATTTGTTCTCGAAATTTAAAAATTTGTTGTATATTTAAACTTGATTTAAAAATTTCAACTTCTTCTGAATTTCGACTTTTCAGAAAGTGTCTGTATACTTTTTTTCAAAATCCACTTTTTTGAAAATATGGACCTTTTTTTAAAACACGACTTTTTCTTAAATTTTGGAACTTTTTGGCTTATTTTTTCAAAAGAATTCGACTTTTTGGGAATTTCGAATTTCATTAAAAAATGAACTTTTTTGAAATTTAGATCTGTTGTATATTTAACTTGATTTGTAAATCTCAACTTCTAAATTTGGACTTTTTAGAAAGTGACTGTATACCTTTTTTCAAAGTCTACTTTTCTGAAAATATCGACCTTTTTTAAAAGACGACTTTTTCTTAAATTTTGGAAATTTTTGACTAATTTTTTCAAAAGAATTCTACTTTTTGTGAATTTCGAATTTCGTTAAAAAATGAACTATTTTGAAAATTTGTTCTCGAAATTTAAATTTGTTGTATATTTAAACTTTATTTGAAAATTTCTCACTGTTTTTAAATTTCGACTTTTTAGAAAGTGTCTGTATACCTTTTTCAAAATCTACTTTTCTGAAAATATGGACCTTTTTTTTAAAAGACGACTTTTTCTCAAATTTTGGAAATTTTTGTCTAATTTTTCAAAAGAATTCTACTGTTTGTGAATTTCGAATTTCGTTAACAAATGAACTTTTTTGAAAATTTGTTCTCGAAATTTAAATTTGTTGTATATTTAAACTTGATTTGAAAATTTCAACTTCGAAATTTCAATTTCTTAGAAAGTTTCTGTATACCTTTTTTCAAAATCTACTTTTCTGAAAATATGGACCTTTTTTTAAAAGACGACTTTTTCTCAAACTTTGGAAATTTTTGACTAATTTTTTCAAAAGAATTCCACTTTTTGGGAATTTTGAATTTCGTTAAAAAATGAACTTTTTTGAAAATTTGTTGTATATTTACACTTGATTTGAAAATCTCAATTTCCAAATTTCGACTATTTAGAAAGTGTCTGTACACCTTTTTTTCAAAATTTACTTTTCTGAAAATATGGACGTTTTTCTAAAAGACGACTTTTCTCAAATTTTGGAAATTTTTGACTAATTTTTCAAAAGAATTCTACTTTTTGTGAATTTCGAATTTCGTTAACAAATGAACTTTTTTGAAAATTTGTTCTCGAAATTTAAATTTGTTGTATATTTTAATTTGATTTGAAAATCTCAACTTCTAAATTTCGACTTTTTAGAAAGTGTTTGTATACCTTTTTTCAAAATCTAGTTTTCTGAGAATATCGACCTTTTTTAAAAGTCGACTTTTTCTCAAAGTTTGGAAATTTATGATTTATTTTTCTAAAGGAATTCGCTTTTTTGGAGATTTCGAATTTCATTTAAAAAAATGGACTTTTTTTGAAAGTTTGGACTCGTGCAAAAATTTCATTTTTTGTAAACTTCAGTTTTTTTTGAAAATTTCAATTTTATAAACATTTCGAAATTTTTCGTAATTTCGATATTTTTCGCAATTTTAGGTGTTCTGAAAATTTTAGGCTTTTTTAAAATTTTAACATTTTTGAAAATTATGTTGACTTTAATAAATCTCGACTTTTGGTCAAAATGTTGATTTTGTTCTCCAATTTCATTAATTTAGAATATTACGACTTTTTTTTGAAGACTCGAACTTTTTGTTTTGAATTCATTTAAAAATTGAAAAGTTTAAAAAAAATATTTTCCTCTAAATTTTTACTTCAAAATTTTGTTAAATTCGCTTTTCTTTGGAAATTTCTACTTTTTTTGAAAAACTCCATTTTACTAGAAGTTTTGACAGAAAGTTTCGACTTTTAAAAAACATACTTTGAAAATTTCGAATTTTTTAAAAAAATTGACTTTTTATTGGAAAATTTAAATTATTTTTCAAAAGCTCATTTTTTTATTGAAATTTGGACTTTTTTCGAGATTTTGATATTTTTGAAAATCTCTACCTACCATTTTCCAAAATTTTCACTTTTCTAAAAATGTCGGCCTTTTTTTTTCAAGTTCCCTTCTCTGAAAGTTTTAAAAATTTCATCTTTTTTTGAAAATTTATACTTTTGGCATATTTCGACTTGTTTTTGAAAATACTGACCTAAAACTTGCCAATTTTTGAAAATGGTTCTTTAAAATCTAAGATTTCTCAAAATTTTGATTTTATTTGAAAATTTCGAGCTGATTTAATATAATTCGACATTTTTTAAGACCTTATTCTAATTTTAATTTTTTTAAGAATTTATTTTTTTTTTAAAAAACATTTTTTGACAAATTTTGACTTTTTCGTAGTTTTACTTTTTCTCGGAATTTCGACTTTTTTTTTAAATTCCATTTTGTGTGAAAATTTAGTTTTTCAAACTTTCAACTTTTTTCAAAATTTTGACTTTTTCATCAAGTATTACTTTTTCTTGGAATTTCGACTTTTGTTTTAATTCAATTTTGTGTGAAAATTTGATTTTTTCAAACTTTCAACTTTTCTCAAAATTTAGATGTGTTTCGACTTTCATTAAGTAGATTTATTATTAATAAAGATATTATATTGAATTATAAACGAAAGATCTCATTGTTGTTTTTTTGAAAATAGCATAATTTTTCTCAGCGCTGCTCGATCGATCTAGTGGTTCACGAATTTGTTGTTCTTGTCTTGCTTTTCCTTGTTCTTGTTCTTAGTGCAAGAGCAAGACAAGAACTTTGTGAGCAAGACCAAGGTAAGACCAAGACAAGACCAAGACAAGACCAAGACCAGACAAGACTAAGGCCAGACAGGACCAAGACCAGACAAGACCAAGATCAAAGGCAAGGCCAATGCCAAGGTCAGTTCCAAGGCCAAGACCAAAACCAAAATCAAGACCACAACCAAAACCAAGACCAAGACTACGATCAAGACCAAGGCCAAGACTAAGATCACGATCAAAACCAAGACCACGATCAAGACCAAGGCCAAAACCAAGACCAAGACTAAGGCCAAGACCAAGACCAAGACAAGACCAAGACCAGACAGGACCAAGACCAAACAAGACCAAGACCAGACAAGACCAAGATCAAGGCCAAGGCTAAGGCCGATTCCAAGGCCAAGACCAAAATCAAGTTAACGATCAAAACCAAGACCAAGACCAAATCCCAGACCAAGACCAAAACCAAGATCAAGAAGAAAACCAAGACCAAGACCAAGACCAAAACCACGATCAAGACCAACACCAAGACCAAACCCAAGACCAAACCAAAACCAAGACAAACCCAAGACAAGACCAACACAAGACCAAGACAAGACCAAGACAAGACCAAGAGAAGACCAAGACAAGACCAAGACAAGACCAAGACAAGACCAAGACCAGACAGGACAAAGACCAGACAACACCAAGATCGAGCCCAAGGCCAGTTCCAAAAACCAAGACCAAGATCACAATCAAAACCAAGACCAAGACCACGATCAAAACCAAATCCAAAACCAAGACCGCGATCAAAACCAACACCAAGACCAAGACCAAAACCATGATCAAGACCATAACCAAGGCCAAAACCAAGACCAAGACAAACCAAGACAAGACCAAGACAAGACCAAAACCAAGACCAAAACCAAGACCAAGACCAAGACCAAGACCAAGACCAAGACCAAGACAAACACAAAGATAAGAATTTCTTTCACCAAGAGCAAGATCTCTTGTCAAAAAATTAGCAAGGAGGAAGATTTCTTGCTTATTTCATTATTTTCCTATAATAAGCTCTAAAACAGTGTTTTTCCACCTCTCTGAATAAACGATTATTTTTCTAGTAGTAAATTCTGGCGCTCCTTTAAAATTAAAATTTGAAACAGATTTAAATTCCCGAAAACATCAAAAGTAAAAAGAAAAAGTTCAATGTTGAGTTTTTCTCAAAATGAAATTAAGAATCCGAAATTGAAAGAAAAATAATTTTTCCCCAAATTTTGATTTTTTTTCCTCAGAAATTTTTAATGTTTTCTCCAACTCCCTAATTTTATTCTCTAAATTTCAGTTTTCATTTCGATATTTTGATTTTTTTTCTCAAAATTAGAATTTTAACTACAGAATTTTGACTTTGATTTTTTTAAACATTTTGACTTTATTCGCACAACTTGTCACCACTGAATTCATCCCAATGTCCATTTATCCTTAATCTCAAGAGTTCAAATTTGAAAAACATGTTTAAAAGTTTCAGAAACAAAGTCGAAAGTTTAAATTTAAAAAATTGAAACACAGAACTTGTCCCCTGAAACCAAGAAAGATTAAAAAACACAACAAAGGTTGCTCTAACGCGTTTCGACAGCCAAGCTGTCATCTTCAGAGAGAAACTGTCAAAATAGTCAACTTTGAAGCATAGGCATGGGGCACTTTCCCTCCCCTGACATACATCCAACAGAAAACTTATATTCAACTGAAAATTTTTTTTCCAAAAATGTCCAGTTCTTGTTTAAAATTGGCCCATTCCTTGAAATTTTGACACTTTCTAAAATTTAGTCATTTTTCTAAAAATTCGTCATTTTTCTAAAAATCCGTCATTTTTCTAAAATTTCGTCATTTTTCTAAAATTTTGTCATTTTTCTCAAAATTAGTATTTTTTTCACAAAATTTGCCTTGCACTTTTTGAAATTTGAATTTATTCTTAAAATTCTACTTCTATCAAAACCCGACTTTCTCAAAATTTTTAATTTGTATCTCAAAATTCGTCGTTTTTTCCTGGTAATTTGTCGTTTCTCAAAATTCGACTGAAAATTTGGACCTTTTTTTTTTTCTGACCATAAATTCCGATTTGTTTTCTTTCCTCAAAATTTGGTTAATCATTTCATAGAAAAGTAAAGATTTTGAGAAAAATATTTATGAGAAATATTAATTATCTTGAAAGAAAAAAAAAAGAAATCTTGTACTTTTATAAAGATCCAACTTTATCAACAATTAAAGCAACAACAGATATTAACAGATATTTATAAATAGACAAAAATTTCACGAAATTTTTTTTTGAAAATTTTGGAACTATCAACTTTTGTTTAAATTTCACTAAATTTTCTCTAAATTTACACTTTTATTATCTTAATATTGGACATTTACTGACGCTACAGGTGTGGCAGGGTGGGGCGCTTTTCTTCTGATTCAAACGGTGAAAACAAAGTAAATATATTCAATCAGAAAATTTTGACCCTTTTTCTTAAAACTGCGACTTTTTGTCAAAATTCCATCTTTCGAAATTTCAACAAAAATTAAGTGGGAATTTTCAATTTTTTTTTATTTGAAAATTTTGGCATTTCCTCGAGATTTCGATCTCGCTCTTTTGTTTTTGAAAATTCGATTTTTTCCTAGAAATTTTAATTGACATTTCGACATTATCCCAAAATCTTTTTCTGGAAATCTTAATGCTCTTTCGAAATTCGTTCACTTCTCAAAATTTTCATAAACGACGATCATTCTCAAAATTTGACTTTCGTGTGAAATTCCAAATTTTTTGGTAGGGCATCTTTTTCCTTGAAATAGGTCTTTTTCCGTTATTTTCATTTCGATTTTATACGCAAAATTCGACTTTTTTTTCTTCAAATTTGACGTTCTCTGGAAAATTTAGGATTTTTTTCTCCAACTTAGAAATTTTCCTTTTATTCGAAATTCCGTTAATTTTTTTAGTTGGTTAATTTCGAAAACTTGGATCTTTTAAAATGCGATTTTATAGAAATTCGAATCGGTTTCTTAAAGTTGTTTTCGAAATTTCGATTTTTATTTCAAAATTCTCTCATGATTTATCTCAAAAATATTTGATGTTTCCTCGAAATTCGTGTTTTTTTTCGAAATTTTCACTCTTTCTCTTGAAATAGTTTTTTTATTAGCTTTTCCTCAAAATTGGTGTTTTCGTGATTTTAATTTATTCTTAAAATTTTATTTTTATGACTCTTTGAAAAAAAATTTTTTTCTCGAAATATCGCAATCTTAATATTCGTCTTTTTCTGAAAATTTTAACTTTTTAAATTGAACTTCATAGAAATGTAAATTTATATAGAAATCTAAATGTATATTTCAGAATTCGTCTTACTTTCAAATTCAACTTTTTCCTCGAAATTGGCCTTTCCTTGAAATCTACACTTTCTCAAAATTCGTTTATTTTTTTAAAAATAGATAGAAATGGTAATAAAAATAGTTTTGTTATGAAAAATATTTTTGATGAATTTCGAGAAAAAGATATTTTGTAAATTCAATTTCTTTACGGAAAAGATATGTCAAAATTTAAATAAAAAAGATAAAGATGTCGAAAAAAACATTGTTAATTTGTTGTTGCTTATGCGCAAAATAAATAAGCCAGCAAGAACAAGAAAAAGCAAGACTCTTGCTAACAAGACAAGAATCAAACCAGCAAGAAATTGGCAAGACAAGAAATAAAGCAACTTCTTATCTTGCTTAGCAAGACAATAAAGCACTGAACTAAAGGCTGCGGCTTGTGATTAAGTCCAAAGAAGGTTTGACCCCTTTACCACATCGGCAATTAAATAAATAATTACGCGATACGTATTTCGCCAGTAGAACTGGCATTTTCAAGCGTACTGAAAGCGCACTGAGATTCAAATCGATTTGAATCTCAACGCAGATGACGTCGATGCATCTTTTGCTAATTATTTTAGATTAGTGCGCTTGAAAATGCCAGTTCTGCTGGGCAAATACGTATCGCGTAATTATTTATTTAATTGCCGATGTGGCAAATGGGTGAAACCTTCTTTGGACTTAGCAAGACAAGACAAGAAGTTAGATAAAAAGATAAAAAATCTTGCTTGGTGCATCACTAGATCGATCCATCGGACACTGATGCAATGACAGGTTTCAGAGCTATAACAAGATTTTTTTTTACCTTGCATTTGTTACAAAACATTAGGACATTAGAACGATCTTCATTAATTCATCTTTCAGCATTGAGGCAAAAAATGTTTGGTAAATAATAATACTGAAGTCACTTCCTTAGCATGAGAACCAAATATCACAATAAAAGAATATGATATTTGCATGATAGAATTGATAAAACTGTGGCAAACGATCACGCACAGGAAAAGAGAGCACTCTCTGACACGACCGCTCCTGTAAATATGCGGTGCCCTTGGCATACCGTATCTTTCACATCTTTCATACGAAAGAGATACGATCTAGGTTGAATTATTAAGGTGCCCCATCGATACAAGTGTGCCATTAAAATAATTCATTAAATCTGACGTTCATACATACTCATGTGGTTGGCCTCCCATGGCCAAAACAACCGAGATTAATTAAGTTATAAACTCGCAGGAAATTACACATCCAAATTAAAATTAAACGAATGACCAAACACTGAAAATTTACATAAGGGACGTGTAGGCGTCTCGGGGAGCTAGGTCTAGTCCAGACGTCTCGATAGGGGGCGGACACGCAACTTGTGGCGACAATCTCGACATTCGCCATTAATGTGCATTCAAGAAACGTTTCTAATTCAAGTCTTGCACGTAATCACGTCAAGTAAATTAAAAAACAATTTATTTTTATGCAATGCTTCGGACAATCAAACCGTCATAAAATCCCCTTCTTTGTTCTTAGGGGTTGTTGAACTTTTAAAATACCCCAATGGGGAAATCGAAATTTAGAGCATTTTGTGAAATGCAGTTTTCGGATAGGAAGCCTGCCAAGTTAGTACTTAAGTCACGTATTAGTTGTAGTTTAGTATTGTTGCCCACAAAATTAATTGCTGTTGAATATACATGTCCAGCGACATGCTTTTGGCATGTTAAATGTTGGCTTTGGGCAATTTATGTCACCAACTAAATAAAAACACTTCACTAAATTTGGATCATCACATTTCGTGAACTAAAAAAAAGTTTCGCCTGTAAAAATCAGAAAAATCGATAAAAATAACCAGTTTTAAAATCTGGATTTTTAAACCTGTGTGGTAAATTGCATTTACAGCGATGGTCGCCGTTAATCAGAATTTTTCCTCAATGATAAAATATTATTAGTAAGGGTTGTTACCTTTCCGTACAATTTTTCTTAAAAGACACATATACTTAGTGATTGATTTAAATTGTCAAAGCTGGACAAAATATGATAAAAAAATGTACTTACTGGTTCGCTGTATGATCTATGAGCAAATATAACTTATGTTCCGAGTTCCTTAATCGTTCTGCGGTGGTAATTGGCTTATTAAGTCCTTGAGCCGCAGCTGAAGCTGCCCCTACTTCGTTTACTACTTCCGCAACTTTTGACACTGAATTCCTGAAAAGAAATATTTCATTACCGACATTTATCCAAACCTGTCATTTGGGAGTTTTTATCAAAATTGCTTTTTTTTAGATTTATACTTCTTCTTTTGGGGGAAAGGACTGGTCCTTGCTTATCTTCAAAACTTAAAAAAATACAAATCTTCAGAGAGATATCTCTCCGAACATGACAACTTGGCTGTCGAAACGCACTAGAGCAACCTTTGTTGTGTTTTTTAATCTTTCTTGGTTTCACGGGACAAGATTTGTAATTTTAATTTTTATACTTTTTTTCTAAAGTTTGACTTTTTGGAAGAGTTTGACTTTTTTGAAAAGAATATTTTTTTTTTCAAATATTTCAACTTCACAATATCGACCATTTTTTAAATTTGGACTTTTTAACATTTTAACATCGCAAAATTCCCAATTTTATTTTTAAATTTTAGCTTTTTCACAAAATTTTAATTCTAATAATATCGATTCCCTATCAAAATGCCGGTTTTCCAAAATTTTCATGTATTTTAAAAATGACGATTTTTCTCAAAATTTGGACTTTTTTTGAATATGTCGACCGTTTTTAAACAGTTCGACTTTTTTTTGGAAAAATTCGACTTTATTTGAAAACTTTTGACATTTTGAATACCTCGACTATTTCAAAATTTCGAGTTTTCAAATTGACTATGAAAATTTTGACTTTCTCAAAATTTTGATTTTTGTAATTTGGATATTTTAAAAATTTCACATTTTTCTTTCGGTTTTCATCGAAATTCCTACTTTTTCTTAGTTTTGATTTTATTTTGAAAATGTTCACTCTAAAATTTTCACCTTTTCACAAAATTTCGACTCTTTGAAAGTTAGACTCTTAGAAAATTTCGACTTATTTTTAAAATGTCGATTCCTTGTCGAAATGCCGGTTTTCCAAAATTTTGATGTATTCTGGAAATGGCGATTTTTCCCAAGATTTGGACTTTTTTTAAATATTTCGACCGTTTTTAAACACTTCGACTCTTTTTTGGAAAAATTCGACTTTATTTGAAAACTTTTGACATTTGCAATATCTCGACTATTTTAAAATTTCGAGTTTTCAAATTGTCAACGAAAATTTTGACTTTCTCAAAATTTTGATTTTTGTAATTTGGATATTTTAAAAATTTCACATTTTTCTATCGGTTCTCATCGAAATTCCTACTTTTTCTTAGTTTTGACTTTATTTTGAAAATTTCCACTCTAAAATTTTCACCTTTTCACAAAATTTCTACTCTTTGAAATTTGGACTTGTAAAAAATTTTGACTTATTTTTAAAAAGTCAATTTTTTGTCGAAATGCCGGTTTTTCCAAAATTTTGATTTATTTTGAAAATGGCGATTTTTCTCAAGATTTGGACTTTTTTTTGAATATTTCGACTTTTTTTAAATAGTTCGAATTTATTTTGGAAAAATTCGGCTTTATTTGAAAAATTCTGACATTTCCAATATCTCGACTATTTCAAAATTTCGAGTTTTCCACTTGACTTTATGAAAATTTTGATTCTCAAAATTTTGGTTTTTACAACTTGGATATTTTAAAAATTCTCCCGTTTTTGTCAAAATTCCCACTTTTTCTTAGTTTTGACTTTATTTTGAAAATTTACACTCTAAAATTTTCACCTTATCACAAAATATCGACTCTTTGAAATTTAGACTTTCAGAAAAGTTTAACCTATTTTTAAAATGTCGATTCCTTGCCGAAATATCGGTTTTTCCAAAACTTTGATTTACTTTGAAAATAATGACTTTTTCTCGAGGTTTTAACTTTTTTTTTTTTGGAAGCTTTGACTTTTTTTTAAATGTTTTGAATACTTCCACTCTTCGAGTTTTCAAATTTTTCAAAAGGTCGAAACAGTCAAAAATTCAATATTTTTCAGAGTCTAGTTTATTTGTAAACATTTCTAGAAAACGCAAAATTTTGAAAAAGGTAAAAAATTTTCAAAAAAAATTTAGGAAACCTCAACATTTCCACTTTTTCTCGAAATTTTCAATTTTTCAAAAATTTTTTTTCCAGAGTTTGACTTATTTTAAAAATAACAAAAAAATCGTCGATCTAATACTCAAAACTAAGACATGAAAAAAATTATGTCGCCCCCCCCCTAATCTTTTAACACCCCCTCCACCATTTTTCTTTTTTTTATATATTTTAATGTGGTGCTCCCCATTTAATATCCCTCCAATTTTCTTTTTTCTGTATTTTCATAGTGCCCCCCCCCTTCCATTTTCAATCCCACCCATTTTTCTTACTCATATTTTCATTTTGCAACCCCCAACATTTTTCTTTTTAATATGTTCATTTTGCCCCTCCCCAATGTTCAACCTCCCCTCGCAATTTTCTTTTTTATATATTTTTATGGTGCCCCCATTTTTAACCCCCCATTTTTTTTCTGCGGGGGGCAAAGATATTTCCATCATTTTGCCCCCAATTTTTCTTTTTTAATTTTTATTTTGCCGCCCCCCAATTTTTCTTTTTTATATTTTCACCCGCATTAGCGGGCGTCGGATTAGCCAGATGTCTGATTATCCGAGTGTTGGAAAGGTTTTAAGAATTGTTATTAAATGTCCGGACTGGCGCAGTGGTAGAGCAATCGACTAGTAGTTCAAGTAGTTCAAATCTCCCTTTTTGATAACGCAATATAAATATATAACTATATTACATATGTGGCAATTGCATGCATTTTTCCCCATCTTTAGTCCCTTAGGCCGCCCAAAGAAGTTTTCACTTTAATAAATTTTGGCCCCGAGCCCCTTACAAATAATGTAAATCCGGTCCTGTCAAAAAATGATCAAAGGGTAGTAAAACTCTTAATGTAACAATTAATTTATCGAAATATCAACAAATTCTAATAATGTGTCCAGTTTACACTAAAATATGTAAAATAAAATAGAAACGATGATAATTGTTATTACAGCGTTTTTGCTTCAAAGAGTCGTTTTAATTAATGATCTCTTTGCTTTTATGTAATGATGATTCATAGGTTACAGCCAAGCTACGCAGTCAAGCATTACATTTTCCTAAATATAAATGGAAATTTATCCAGTATAAATAAAAATAACTACGCATATAATAGACAAGAACGCAACTTGTTCAATACTTCTAATAAAATCAGGTGTCAATGTTTTTCGATGTAAAAATTGCGAAATAAACATTGTGTAACAAATTCGTTTATTATGTTATTCCCAAACAAGTTTTTTCATACAGAAAATGCACGTAGGTGTACCATCGCTTCTTTTAACTTGTAACATGTGACATTTCGCCGTGAATTTTCCAAATAAGAATCGCGCAAATGTCAAACGAATCGATTTTAACGGGAAAGAGGTGCGAAACAAAAACCGGCCGGCTTTCAATTAACCCGAAAACTGTCACTTTTTTATGGTTGAAATCCCCCGACACTGATTCAACAAGCGGCTAACCCTGACATGCTAAATCACGCCGAATTTCTGTCAAGGTGTTCCGACAATTACAAAAAAAGTCAAAATAAGTCACTTACCAAATGGCCCGTTTGTCTCCATTTAACCCAGGCGGTATAAGACTGTGATTTATCTCAACAATGGGTTGTTTGAAAAATTCATTAATGTTAAATTTAAATTCCATTTTTAGAGCACAAAATCACTTTGCTTCAAGAATCTATTTAACTTGCAAGGTCGGCTTTGTCACAAGATGTAATTCTCATTACTTTTGCGCTTAGTTAGCAATAACAAATATCCAAATTACAAAAAATAGTTAAAATTTAGAAATAAACTTCATATTTTCTCGAAGCGTTTGACAGAACTAGCGCCGAATGTTTTATACACCGCCCTCTTCGCACGGAGCGCTCACCGAGAATCGCTTCTCCGTTAGTTTTGTTTTAATAAAAGGAAACGGGCTCCCGCTCTGTGGGCCGACAAGTGTAAGCAGTGGCGTAGGCGGCGGGAATTTCGAGAATTAATCGGAAAGTTCAATTAGATATTTTTGCATGCAACTAGCAATAATCAACTCAGGAGGGTTCAGATCGATATTGTATTGTATGCCCAACAGGTAGACGCCCAAATTTGGCTTATTTTTAATTTTCAACTAAATATTTAGAGTTTATTAGTATAATTTTTATTTTAGTGTTTATACTTTATTCCATGATTTTAAAATATGCAATTTTTATTACTTTTAACCCAAATTTTCGCATTGTTCTAGGAAGTTAATTTTTTAAGATTACTTGTTTATATTTTTCGAGAATAAATTTGCAATACCGAGTATATAGCGGGTGTTCAATTGAAAAAGTTATTCAATAGTCACTGAAAATTTCTCCTGTTTTTAACGTATGTCGTAAATAGATTATCTGTGAGTGACAACTGCAAGGTTTTAATACGTTTGAGCTACTACCACAACTAGGGTTGCCAACATATTTCCCGCTGATTGCCGCATTTTTCAAAATGAGTAATAAAAAATAGAGTATACTTAAAAAAAATATAATATTTGATGACAGGAGTTCCCTTTATGTTATTCCTCCAAAGTATAAAAAAATTGTTCATGACCCCCCCCCCTCCTTAAGTTTTTTCAATAAAAGCCGAAAATCCGAATCAAAACTGAAATTTAAAAATAGTCAAAATTCTCAAAAAAAGTTTATATCTTAGAAAGAGATGAGAGATGTCAAAATGTTGAAACTTTTAATTCGATTATTTGAAAATAATGCAAAATGATCAAAAATTTCTAAATACTTAGAAAAGTCAAAATTTTAAAGAGTTGAAATTTTTCATTAGAGGTAATTTTTGAAAACAGTCGAAATTTTAAAAAATTTGGAACATTTTATAAGAAGTTAACATTTTCAAAGAAAAATACAAAAATATTAAAATTTTTTAAAATTTATTGTTTTGAAAAAATTTGTAATCTATTTTTCAAAAAAATTGACCTATTGAAAAAATATACAAAAATTTCAAAAAAAGGCAAAATTAAAAATTTATAAAATTGTTTTAAAAATTCAAAAACTTAAAAAAACGGCACAATTTTGAAAAAATTTGGCATCAATAAAAAATTCGAAAATAATTCGAAATATTTTCGAAATTTTGAAAATATCTTTAAAAAAGCGAAATTTTCAAAGATTTTCACATTTGCCAAAATTTCTCTTTTAAATTTCCATTTTTCTTTTAAATGTTAGCCTTTTTGACACTTCTCAACATTTTGACATTTCACAAAATTTTGACATTTCCCAAAATTTTGAAATTTTTTAAAATTTTGACATTTCTCAAAAATTTGACATTTTCAAAAATGTTGACATTTTGAAACGTTTTATTATTTTTCAAAGTTTGTCTTTAAAATTCCTACTTTTCTTACAAATGTTTGCGTTTTTGACATTTAAGACTTCTCAAAATTTAGACATTTCTCAAAATTTTGTCATTTTCCAAAATTTTTACATTGCCAAACGTTTAAATATCTCTCAAAATTTCTCTTTTAAATTTCCACTTTTCTTAAAAATTTTGGCCTTTTTCGCATCTGACATTTCTCAGAATTTTGACATTTCTCAAAATTTGACATTTCCAAAAATTTTAACTTTTTGACATTACTCCAAATTTTGACATGAATATTTTAACTTCATGAAAATTTTGACATTTTTCAAAATTTTGACGTCTCCAAAATTTATGACATTTCTCAAAATTTATTTTTTAAATTTCCACTTTCTTACAAATGTTGGCGTTTGAGATTTCTCAGAATTTTGACATTTATCAAAATTTGATATTTCCAAAAATTTTGACTTTTTGACATTACTCAAAATTTTGACATGAATATTTTAACTTTATGAAAATTTTGACATTTATGAAAATTTTGACATTTCCAAAATTTATGACATTTCTTAAAATTTTATTTTTAAATTTTCACTTTTCTGACAAATATTTGCCTTTTTGACATTTGACATTTCTCAAAACTGACATTTTACAAAATTTTGACATTTTCAAAAATTTTGACATTTAGAGACATTTTAATATTTCCCAAAGTTTCTTATTTAAATTTCCACTTTTCTTACAAATGTTCGCTTTTTGACATTTGACATTTCTCAGAATTTTGACAATTTTTAAAATTTCGATATTTCCAAAAATTTTGACATGTCCAAAATTTATGACATTTCTTAAAATTTTTCTTTTAAATTTTCACTTTTCTTACAATGCTTGCCTTTTTGACATTTGACATTTCTTAAAATTTTTCTAAAATGTTTACATTTAAAAACATTTTAATATTTCTCAAGGTTTCTCATTTGAATTTCCACTTTTCTTACAAATGTTCGCTTTTTTGAGATTTTACATTTCGCAGAATTTTGACATTTTCAAAAATTTTAACTTTTTGAAATTACTCAAAATTTTGACATGAATATTTTAACTTCATGAAAATGTTGAAATTTATGAAAATTTTGACATTTTTCATGATTTTGACATTTCCAAAATTTATAACATTTTTCAAAATTTTTCTTTTAAATTTCCACTTTTTTTACAAATGTTTGCCTTTTTGACATTTGACATTTCTCAAAACGTTGACATTTTCAATAGTTTTGACATTTCGAAATATTTTTATATTTCTCAAAGTTTCTCATTTTCACTTTTCTTACAAATGTTCGCTTTCTTGACATCTGAAATTTGTCAGAATTTTGACATTTCTCAAAATTTGACATTTCCAAAAATTTTGATCTTTTGACATTACTCAAAATTTTGACATGATTATTTTAACTTCATGAACATTTCGACATTTGTAAAAATTTTTATATTTCTGAAAATATTGACATTTTTCAAGATGTTGACATTTTCAAAAATTTTGACATTTCGAAAGAGTTTAATATTTCGTATTTCGTATCTCGTATCTCGTATTTCGTATTTCGTATTTCGTATTTCGTATTTCGTATTTCGTATTTCGTATTTCGTATTTCGTATTTCGTATTTCGTATTTCGTATTTCGTATTTCGTATTTCGTATTTCGTATTTCGTATTTCGTATTTCGTATTTCGTATTTCGTATTTCGTATTTCGTATTTCGTATTTCGTATTTCGTATTTCGTATTTCGTATTTCGTATTTCGTATTTCGTATTTCGTATTTCGTATTTCGTATTTCGTATTTCGTATTTCGTATTTCGTATTTCGTATTTCGTATTTCGTATTTCGTATTTCGTATTTCGTATTTCGTATTTCGTATTTCGTATTTCGTATTTCGTATTTCGTATTTCGTATTTCGTATTTCGTATTTCGTATTTCGTATTTCGTATTTCGTATTTCGTATTTCGTATTTCGTATTTCGTATTTCGTATTTCGTATTTCGTATTTCGTATTTCGTATTTCGTATTTCTTATTTCGTATTTCGTATTTCGTATTTATTTTGTATTTCGTATTTTGTATTTCGTATTTGGTATTTGGTATTTGGTATTTGGTATTTGGTATTTGGTATTTGGTATTTGGTATTTGGTATTTGGTATTTGGTATTTGGTATTTGGTATTTGGTATTTGGTATTTGGTATTTGGTATTTGGTATTTGGTATTTGGTATTTGGTATTTGGTATTTGGTATTTGGTATTTGGTATTTGGTATTTGGTATTTGGTATTTGGTATTTGGTATTTCGTATTTTGTATCTTGTATCTTGTAATTTGTTTTTTTATTTTGTATTTTGTATTTCCTATTCCGCATTTCGTATGCCGTATTTTGTACTTCGTATTTCGTATTCCGTTTTTCGTATTTCGTATTTTGTACTTCGGATTTCGTATTCCCTTTTTCGTATTTCGATTTCCATATTTCGTATTCCTTATTTCGTACTTGGCATTTCGTATTTCGTATTGCGTATTTCGTATGTCGTATTCCGTGTTCCGTATTTCGTATTCCGTATTTCGCACTTCGTATTTCGTGTTTCGTATTTCGTGTTTCGTATTTCGTATTTCGTATTCTGTATTCCATAGTTCGTATTCCGTATTTCGTACATCGCATTTCATATTTTGTATTTTGTGTTGGTAATGCGAAACAATAAGTTTACTCTCTATCCTAAATCTTTAAATGCGCCTAAAGAAGTTTTCACTTAAAATAAAGAAAACGAAAAATCATTAATTAAATCCCTCAGTTACAAACATTAACACGCCACTGCGTTTTCCTATTGATCGATCCTATTGGTCATGTCTGCTGTACATGCGCCTTTTGAGAGAATACACATGGTTAAGCGGCAAAGTCTACACAACATTGCAATTTACAGTTTTTTAATTTCCCGATTATTTACGGTCGTTAACAATTGGACGTTCAACTGACATAAGCCGCAGCTTTTGTAATTAGGAATAACGTAAATCGTGGATTTTCTTTTCTAATCTAAATTTGATGAGTATTTACTGCTAAGCAAATCGCTTACTGTTTTTCCAATTAAAGTTTTTTCTTTATTTAACATCTGTAGAAATTTCTCCGGTAGTTAGCTAATTTTATAAAAGTTTTAATATTTATTTATTTACGCTCTATTTCACTTAAAGAGCTTTACAACTATCTATGGGATTAAATATGTTTTGTTGTAATTGCTATTGAAAGTTTCGTTTATTAGCCTTGCTATGTCCGATGTATGTAGAATGATTGTAATTTTAATTTTTATTTTAATACAAGAAATACAATCTTTGCCCACTTATGAAATTAACTTCTGATAAAACATCTTTTCTACTGTGTTAATTAATACAGTAGAAGGTATGCTAAACCCTCTGTTCCATCGATAAAACTAGAAATATAATCTTTAACATTAAAGCTTGTTCAAGGGTTTTATTTTTTATGGCTATAGGGCGAGAAAACAACTAAAAAATATCATTCACGTAATTTTTGGGTGGTTTTGTAGCTACTACTCGGGCGACTTATTTCAAACGAATCTTTGAAACGTTATACGTTCAAATTCTTTAAATTAGAATATCAAAAAGGAGATTACGAAAAAGTCCCTTAACATTCATTAAGAATTGTTTCCCATCATCCTATCAAAAACGATTCAAAGGAGCGAAACCCGATAATCTTGAAGTTTCTGGAATATTTGGGTAAATATCTCGTTAGAGATTAAGAAAATGTATTAACAAGTTATGTTCTCCTGATCAGTAGTGGATCTTAAATCCTTTAGTAATAGTTATGGAATTGATAAATTTTTTGTCGTAAGTTATATAGGCAACACATCATTTCAACCAAGAGTCATTAGGGTGGCGCAATGAAGATCGCAACGTAAATGGTTTACCCAAAACTTAAGAAGATGGCGCGAGAAGCAACATAGCTAATGCCTATTTACTGTTCTGGAAATCGTACAAGTTGAATAGATGTCTAATATTGTGAAACTGGATTTAAAGATCTAAATTTGTTCATACATCCGAATATTTGGTATTAATTTGATCCTAATTTGAAAAATAAACGTCACTCTGTACGTAAATCTGAAAAACTTAGTTTGTAGATTGAAAAAGGTTTCTGTACTTTTGATTTGTATAGTGCAACGTAAATCCAATAGATGACCCTAGAAATATGAAGTTTGTGGACGTAAAACTTGCCACACCTAGATGTCGCAGTGGGGTTTAAAAACTCTAATGATAAAATTTGTAAATGTTTTAGATGTTGTATAAAAAAATAACACAACATTTTTGCTAATTTCACTAATATTCCGTTTTCTGCTTAGAAATTCAAAATTTCTATAAATAAGATAAAATTTCGACATTAAAGACCAGTTTTGGAGTTGCCAAAAATAAATAACTAAATTGTTCTCCATATTTGAAGATTAAAAACCAAAATTTTATCTGTAAAGTAAGAATTTTGAAACTGAAATGTACGGATTAAAATCAAAAGTTAAAATTTCTACAAAAATGTCTCGAGATTTTTAATTTAAAGTCGAAATTTAGAAATCAGCCTGAAATATCGAAAAGAAAGGTTGAAATACCTAAACAAATTTAAAAAATGGGCGATATGGGAGGGGGGACTGCCGACAGAAGTGAAAACTTAAAATTATGATACAACAAATTTTAAGATATTTAAAAAAAAAATCCATTTCCAATCTTTCAGCGGTTTCTCGGGGTTAAGGAGAAGTAGAAATAATTGAGGGGGCGACTAACATCCGCTTGCCTCCTCCCCCCCTCATATAACCGCCACCACCCCAATTTTTTCCTTTTTATATATTTTCATTTTAACCCCCTCCCCAATTTTTCTTTTTCATATTTTCATTTTGTCCACCCATTTTTTCATATTTTCATTTTGCTTCCCCATTTTTCATATTTTCATTTGCTCCCCCAATTTTTCTTTTTTATATATTTTCATTTTGACCCGCTAATTCTTTAGCATCATTTTCTTTTTTATATATTTTCTTGTTGCTTCCGCCGATTGTTGCCCTCCCCAATTTTTCGCCCCCCATTTTCATTTTTTTAAAAATTTTATTTCGCTCCCAACCATTTTTGCCCCCCCATTTATATATTTTCATTTTGCTCCCTCCCATTTTTGCCCCCTACCCATTTTTCTGTTTTATAAATTTTCATTTTGTTCCCTTCCATTTCTGCCCCGCCCATTTTTCTTATTTATATATTTTCATTTTGACAGCCCCCAATTTTTCTTTTGAACTGGATTACAATCTAAAGGAGCTGGGTTCGATTCCCGCTGGCGGCTACATCCACCGTCCGGTATTTAGGTGTAACTCAAGGCGATAATAGGTAACTGAAGCCACACTTCCTAGTCCCCGTGGTAGCAGCCTATAACGAACGAACAAACGAAGGAACGAACGGAGGAACGATCGAAGGAACGAAGGAAGGAACGAACCAATGAAGGAACCAACTAAGGAACGAATGAACGAACGAACGAACAAAGGAACGAACGAACGAATGAATGAAGGAACGAACGAAGGAACGATCGAACGAAGGAACGGACGAACAAAGGAATAAGCGAAGCAGTGAATAAAGGAACGAACGAACGAACGAATAAAGGAACGGACGAAGGAACGGCGAAGGAACGGCCAAGGAACGGCCAAGAAACGGCGAAGGAACGGCGAAGGAACGGCGAAGGAACGAAGGAACGAACGAACGAACAAAAGAACGAACGAGGAACGAATAGAAGATCAAACGAAGAAACGAACGAAAGAACGAACGAATGAAGAAACGAACCAATGAAGGAACGAACAATGGAACGAACGAACGAACGAATGAATGAAGGAACGAATGAAGGAACGAATGTAGGAACGAATGTAGGAACGAACGAAGGAAGGTACGAACGAACGAACAAACGAACGAACGAAGGATCGAACGAATGAACGAACAAACGAAGGAACGAACGAGCGAAGAAATGAACAAACGAAGGAACGAACTAAGAAACGAACGAATGAGCGAGCGAAGGAACGAATGAACGAACAAACGAATGAACGAATGAAGGAACGAACGAACAAACGAAGGAACTAACAACAAAGGAATATACGAAGGAACGAATGAAGGAACGAACGAAGGAACGAATTAAGGAACGAACGAAGGAACGAACGAAGAAACGAACGAAGGAGTGAACGAACGAACGAACGAACGAACAAACGAACGAACGAACGAACGAAGGAATGAATGAACAAACGAAGGAGCGAACGAACGAAGGAACAAAGGAATGAATGATGGATCAAATGGAGGAACGAACGAAGAAACGAACGAAGGAAGAAGCAAACGAATGAACGAAGGAACGAACGAAGGAAAGAAGGAATGAATGAACGAATGAACGAACTAACAAACGAAGGGACGAACGTAGGATCAAATGAACGAAGGAACGAAAGAACCAACGAACGAACGAACGAATAAACAAACGAAGGAACGAACATAGGATCAAACGAACGAGGGAACGAGAGAACCAACTAACGAACGAATAAACGAACGAATGAACGAATGAAGGAACAAACGAACAAAGCAACGAACGCAACGAACGAACAAACGAAGGAATAAACGAAGAAACGAACCAACGAACGAAGGAACAACAAAGGAACGAACGAACGAAGGAACGAACACAGGAATGAACGAGGAACGAAAAGAAGATCGAACGAAGGAAAGAATGAACGAAGGAACGAATGAAGGAACTGAATTAACTAATGAACGAACGAAGGAACGAACGAACGAAAGAACGAACGAAGGAATAAAGGAACGAGCGAAGTAACGAACCAAGGAAGGAACGAACGAAGGAACGAACGAACCAAGAAACGAATGAACGAAGGAACGAACGAAGGAACGAAGGAATAAACGAAGGAACGAATGAAGGAGCGAACGGAGAAATAAACGAAAGAACAAATCCACGAAGGAAGGAAAGAAGGAACAAACGATTAAACGAACGAAGGAACGAACAACCGAACGAACAAACAAAGAAACAAACAAACGAAGGAACGAATGAACGAAGGAACAAACGAACAAAGAAACGAACGAAGAAACGAACAAATGAAGGAACGAAAGAACTAACGAACGAAGGAATAAACCAAGGAACGAATGAAGGAACGAACAAAGGAACGAATGAAGCAACGAATGAACGAAGGAACGAACGAAGGAACGAACGAACGAACGAATGAAGGAACGAACGAATAAACGAACGAACGAAGGAACGAATGAAGGAAAGAATGAACGAAGGAATGAAAGAACGAACGCACGAATAAACGAACAAAGGAACGAAGGAACGAACGGACGAAGGAACGAAAGAACGAACGAAGGAATAAAGGAACGAGCGAAGTAACGAACCAAGGAAGGAACGAACGAAGGAACGAACGAACTAAGAAACGAATGAACGAAGGAACGAACGAAGGAACGAAGGAATAAACGAAGGAACGAATGAAGGAGCGAACGGAGAAATAAACGGAAGAACAAATCCACGAAGGAAGGAACGAAGGAACAAACGAATAAACGAACGAAGGAACGAACAAACGAACGAACAAACGAAGAAACAAACAAACGAAGAAACGAATGAACGAAGGAACAAACGAACAAAGGAACGAACGAACGAAGAAACGAACAAACGAAGGAACGAAGGAACTAACGAATGAAGGAATAAACCAAAGAACAAATGAAGGAACGAACAAAGAAACGAATAAAGGAACAAATGAACGAATGAACGAAGGAACCAAGGAACGAACGAACGAAGGAACGAACGAACGAAGGAATGAATGGAGGATCAAATGAAGGAACGAACGAATGAACGAACGAACGAACGAACGAACGAAGAAACAAACGAAGGAATGAACGGAGAATCAAATGAAGAAACGAACGAATGAACGAACGAACGAACGAACAAACGAACAAAAGAAGGAACGAACGAAGGAACAAATGGGCGAAGGAACGAACGAAGAAAAGAATGAACGAACGAAAGAACAAAGAAACGAACGGACGAAGAAACGAACGAAGGAACAAACGAACGAACGAACGAAGGAACGAACGAAGGAACGAACGAAGGAACGAACGAAGAAACGAACGAAGGAATGAATGAACGATCGAAGAAACAAACGAAGGAACGAACGAACGAAGGAACGAACGAACGAAGGAAGGAACGAACAAAGGAATGAATGATGGATCAAATGAAGGAACGAACGAAGGAACGAAGGACCGAGCGAACGAATGGACAAACGAAGGAAGAAGCGAACGAATGAACGAAGGAACGAACGAAGCAAAGAAGGAATGAATGAACGAATGAACGAAAGAACAAACGAAGGAACGAACGTAGGATCAAACGAACGAAGGAAAGAACCAACGAGCAAACGAACGAATAAACGAACGAAGGAACGAACATAGGATCAAACGAACGAAGGAACGAAAGGAACCAACGAACGAACGAATGAACGAACGAAGGAACAAACGAACAAAGGAACGAACGATCAAACGAAGGAATAAACGAAGAAACGAACCAACGAACGAAGGAACAACAAAGGAACGAACGAACGAAGGAACGAACAAAGGAATGAACGAGGACCGAAAAGAAGATCGAACGAAGGAACGAACGAAGGAATAAACGAAGGAACCAACGAAGGAGCGGACGAATAAATGAACGAAAAAAGGAACGAGCGAACGAATGAACGAAGGAACGAACAAAGGAACGAACAAAGGAACAAACGAAGGAACGAACAAACGAATAAAGGAACGAAAGAATGAAGGAACGAACGAAGGAAAGAAGGAACGAAGGAACGAATGAGCAAACGAAGGAACGAACGAACGAAGGAACGAACGAACGAAGGAAGGAACTAACAAAGGAATGAATGATGGATCAAATGAAGGAACGAACGAAGGAACGAAGGACCGAGCGAACGAATGGACGAACGAAGGAAGAAGCGAACGAATGAACAAAGGAAAGAAGGAATGAATGAACGAATGAACAAACGAACAAATGAAGGAACGAACGTAGGATCAAACGAACCTAGGATCAAACGAACGAAGGAACGAAAGAACCAACGAACGAACGAACGAACGAATGAACGAACGAACGAACGAATGAACGAACGAAGGAACGAACATAGGATCAAACGAACGAAGGAACGAAAGAACCAACGAACGAACGAACGAATAAACGAACGAATGAACGAACACAGGAACAAACGAACAAAGGAACGAACGAACAAACGAAGAAACGAACCAACGAACGAAGGAACAACAAACGAACGAACGAACGAGGGAACAAACAAAGGAATGAACGAGAACCGAAAAGAAGATCGAACGAAGGAACGAACGAAGGAATGAATGGAGGATCAAATGAAGGAACGAACGAAGAAATGAACGAAGGAACCAACGAAGGAGCGGACGAATGAATGAACGAAAAAAGGAACGAGCGAACGAATAAACGACGGAACGAACAAAGGAACGAAGAAAGGAACAAACGAAGGAACGAACGAAGGAACGAACAAACGAATAAAGGAACGAAAGAATGAAGGAACGAACGAAGGAAAGAAGGAACGAACGAACGAACGAACGAAGGAACGAACTAAGGAATGAACGAACGAAGGAACGAAAGAACAAACGAATAAACGAACGAAGGAACGAACGAACAAAGGAGCGAAAAAACGAAGAAACGGACAAACGAAGGAACGAACGGACGAAGGAATGAACGAACGAAGGAGCGAACGAACGAAGGAATGAACGAGCGAAGAAACGAACAAACGAAGGAACGAAAGAACGAACGAAGAAACGATCGAACGAAGGAACGAACGAGCATAGGAACGAACGAACGAAGAAACGAACGAACGAAAGAACGAACGACCGAAGGAAGAAATGAGCGAAGAAACGAACGAAGGAACGAACGAACGAAAGAACGAACGAAGGAACGACCGAAGAAGCGAACCAAGGAAGAATGAAAGAACGAACGAAAGAACGAATGAACGAACGAACGAACGAACTAACGAACGAACGAACGAACGAACGAACGAACGAACGAACGAACGAACGAACGAACGAATGAACGAACGAACGAACGAAGGAGCGAACAAAGGAACGAACGAAGGAACGAAGAAACGAACGAATGAAGCACTTAAACAAAATCTAAATTTTGAAAAAAGTTTCTTATGAAAGTTTTAAGTCTTTTCTTGACATTTAGCTTTATTTTCAATTTTGAACCTTCTCTCGAGGTTTAGATTTCTTTTTTTACTCAAAAATTCAACTCCCAATCCAAATTTCTTTATATATCGGAGAATTTTGACATTTTCATTTTATTTCTTTATTAAAAATTGACTTTCTCTGAGAAATTTCGGCATTTTTAAAGGTTTTTTGTGTGGAACGGACTTGCCCTTGACTATTTTCAAAAATTGATCTACAAATCTTGTCTCCTGAAATCAAGAAAGATTAAAAAATACAACCAAAGTTGTTTTAACCAGTTTCGATAGCCAAGCTATTTGTTTTAATTTTTAATCCGTCTTGGTTTTAGGGGACAAGATTTGTATATCAATTTTTGGAGATAATCAAGGACAAGTCCATTCTACCAAAATTATTTGTTGAGTTGAACATACCTAAACGCAACTCACGCCGAGGGCGTTTGTATTTAATAAAGGTTACTACGATGCACTCCCATAATATCAGAATGAAAGTTACCTCTACAGCGATCTCTGTAAGCTTGCTTGCATCGTAAATCTTTGTTGTTTTTATCAGGAATAATTGCTTCAATAAGCATATACCAAAAACCTTCCAAGTAAGATGCAGTTGAAGGTCAATTAGAATTTACTCGATGGAAATTGTGTCCATGTGGCTGACTAACAGCTACAACAATCGTATCACACTCAGAAGGCCAAGGAAGATCGAAACCGGTCTGTGGTTGTGGCTGTAAATATTTTCAACTTTTAACGCCTACTGTTTAATTGCCGAACATTGAAATGTCATTATTTGTTAAGTTTAATATGCCTAAACGCGTGGCACGCCGAGGGTGCTTGTATTCAATAACTGTTAATGCGATTCCAACATACAATAATTAAAGTTACCTCACAATAGTGCCCTTTTTAAACTTGTTTACATCGTACATCTTTGGTAATAATTGAATTATCTCTGTATGACTTCTTGATGCTGTTTTAATTTAGGATATAATGCACCATAAAAACTAGTTTGAATATGCCACCAAATTAATCGTGTTTAATAATCCCCATTTTGTGATGGTAATGTGGAGTGGAGTGCCATCCACTTTACAGATAATGTAGAGGATAAATAGGGAGTATTGAGCTATTGTATTCGCATTATAAGGCAGGCTAAGCCAGTGTTTAGATCCTGAAAGCATTATTCGGCTTAGATCATTGTACCGGCATTAAAGTATCCTTGCTGTTGATGGAATTAGGCCTTATGTGTATAATATTATACCCCAACCGCACTTTTTATTCCATTATCCTTTTTTGAATCGCCTTTATATAAATCTCTTTAACGTTGTCATAATTTAGCATATCCGTTACAGTCGACGAAATTCAAGGTCCCAATAAAATTTTTAAATGAGAACAGGAAAGCTTCTAGGGCACTGATGACAAACTTTTTGAAAAATAAATCAAATTTTCTACTAAATCACATGTGTCACTGTGTCACTAAGCCATACGTGTCACTTGTGGACAACTCTAAATGTTGAGTATTTGTTTTTCTACATATATGTCGAGCTTTTTTTTCGAAACTTAGACCTTTTGTCAAATTACGACTTTAAATTTACAACTTTTTTAAAGTTTTCGAATTTCGAAGTTCCAAATTTCTATAAATAAACCCTTTAGGGAAAAGTTGAAATGTTTAAAAAAGTCGACATTTCGGGAACAAATGTTTATTAATTTTATTTAACAGTTAAACAAATTTTCAGAGAAATCGAAATTTCACAAAAAACAAAGGACAATGTAACAAGTTACCGCTAGTTATGAATAAACTATCGCATTTGTAGCACAGATTTGTGAACAAAAGGGCATAAATTAATATCACACAGGAATAACGTGGAGAAGGAAGGAAGACAAAATGATGCTACCGTACTGCCATGTGGGATGCAAATAAGCAATTTACCAGCAAATCTGATATTCATACACTTAATCATGGTCCAGTCAACTGATTACCATTGTAAATTACTCTGCTATGTCATGGTTATGAGCTTGTCCGTCACTGGAGGGTGTCCACGTTACGTATGCTGTTATCCTTTCATTTCTCTCACGAAATGTGCAATACTATTATCAATATTAAACGAACAATGTCGTAACAAGTACATCTAATCATCCTAACTATGAATATACGAAATTTATTAATACGCACGCCGAAGTTTATTCAATATGTACAAGCGCGATTTAAAATTACATTGCCCCAAAAAGAGCTTACAGAGGCTCCTGGGAAACCATGTATGTACACATGAGCGAACAAAATTGTGCTTTAATTTGTAAAATTGAATCAAAATATGACCAAATAGTCTGTTACTGTTAGCAAACCGTAATAAATATGTGAGACCTCTTGCCATGAAAAAGATGCAACGAAGTCTCCAAATTCTTGCCAGTTTGCAGAGTTAAAGTGCCAAACCCTACGGGGCTGTGTCTGAGAAGGAGGCGGTATATGAATAGGGATGCAAACGATACTTCGATGTTTTGAAAACATCGATGTATCGTTTGTAAACATCGATGATTCAACATCGATGGTGAAGCATAAAACATATCGATACATCTTTCAGTTAATAAACGATGTTCGAAAAAGCGATATATCGCATCGCGACAGAATTAGCGCCATCTGTCGGATAGAATTGGTGCAATAAACGACCACACAACTTTGTGACTAGTCACCCGATGGCAGCAGTGTATATTTAACAAATTGATGCTAAATTTGTGTGCCGTTGGTAAACAATATAAATATTTGAAAATTCATAGTTATGTTTATTTCGCAATCTACAAAAGAGCCTAAATTTTGGGAGGAAGATGAAAATTTTAAGACAAGTTTTTCGAGTATTAGTTTTGAAAACTGGAAACATCAACTGCATTTCTGAAACTTTCGCTTTTAAATATACAATTGTTTATTATTTATTTAGTATTTATTATATTAAATTTTCAGGTCAAAAAAAAGTTCTCATTTTCATCAAAATTTCTAGTTTAAACTTCAAATTTTCATTTCCTTTAAGCCTTTTTTACATAAATTAACTTTTTTCTATTTATTTTTAATTTCGTATTTTAATTCTAAACCTCTAGTAATAAGTCGAAATTTTCAGAAAAAAGATAACCATTATTAGAAATAGACCAATTGTTGAGTTAAAAATAAAAATCTTCAAATAAAAATAAAATTCTCAAAATTTCTAAATTACAAATTTTCTAGAAGCCGTCAATTTTTAAGTAAAAAGTCTGAATTTGTGTTCTTTACTTTAGTTGAAAATTGCAGTTCTTGTAATTTCAGATTTTCCTCCAAATCAAGAATTTTTTCCCCAAATTTTGTATTACACCAAATTTTCAAATTTTATTTTTATAAATTTTAAGTTTTCCTTGAAAGTTGACATTTTTTCTTAAAATTTGGAGTGTAATTTTAATTTTCAAACGTAATCTTCGGTTTTAAAAACTTTTACAAAATTCGAATTTTTCAAAATATCCACTTTTTTTGGAAATCTTGGCTTTATATTGAACATTTTTAAGAAATAACTTTTTATAAAAATGTCGATAGTTTTCAAAATTTCGACTATTAAAAATTTTGATATTTTCGTCTGTTTTTCAAAATTTTCAATTTTTCGAAAATTTCGAAATTTTGAATCTTCCGTTTTTTAAACAATTTCGAATTCTTTTGAAAATTTTGACTCATTTTGAAAATTAGTAGAAAACTTCGCTTTTTTTTTTAATTGCGACTTTTTTAAAGTTTGGTCATTTTTACAAAATCTAGTCTGATTTTTAAAAGTTCGAGTTTTTTCAAAATTTTGACCTTTTTTTGAAAAAATTTGACATTTTTTTGAAAATTTAATTTTTTCTCGAAAATTTAATTTTTTTATGAAAATTTTTGACTTTTAACTTCCTTAACATTTTAATTCCTTTCTCTTTTTAAAAATTTCGACTCTTTTATTTTTTAAAATTACAAAAAATTTAATTTTCTGAACATTTCGCTTTTTAATAAAAGATTTTGCATTTTTTTTAAATATCGGCTCTTTTTAAATCGTTGGTTAATTTTTTTGAAAATTTTAACTTTAGTTCGAAATTTTAACTTTTTTAGAAAATTCAGATTTTTTCAAATTTCAAAATCCTTTCAAAATTTCACTTATTTTTTTATTCAATTTTAGATAGTATTTAGTAGGAAATTGCGTTCTTTTTTATATTACGACTTTTTTTTAAGTTTGGACATTTTTACAAATTCTAGTGTGATTTATAAAAAGTTCCAGTTTTTTCAAAATTTTTACCTTCCTTTTAAAAAAATTTGATATTTTTTTTGAAAATTTAATTTTTTTGAAATTTTAATTTTTGTTTTGAAAATGTAATTTTTTTATGAAAGTATTAAAATTTTCACTTTTAATTTCCTTAAAATGTTAACCTCTTTCTCTTTTGAAATATTTCGACATTTTTAGGATTCCTTTATTTTTTAAAGTTACAAATTTCGTTTTCTGATTAAAAATTTTAATTTTTTTTTAATTTCGGCTTTTTTTAAATTGTTGGTTAATTTTTTTGAAAATTTTAACTTTATTTCGAAATTTTAACTTTTTAAAAAATTCAAATTTTTTTAAATCACAAAATTCTTTCAAAATTTCACTTATTTTTTTATTTAATTTTAGATAATATTTCAAAATTTCGTTTACTTCACTATTTTTCAAAATTTTGCATTTTTTGAAAATCTTTACTTCCTTCAAAATTATAGCTTATTTTTTAATTAAATTAATTACTTCAAAAACTTCGCCTTTTTTTTAAATTTCGATTTTTTCAAACCTTTTTCAAAATTATGTCTTGAAATTTTTTACTATTGTTTCAAAATTGTGGCTCTCTTAATTTGTTTGGCATTTTTACAAGATTTTGTCTGACTTTTTTAAGAAGAATTTTATCAAAATTTCGACTTTTTTTGAAAAAATAGAATTTTTTAAAAAATTTTAATTTTTGATGTAAATTTCAACATTTTTCAAAATGAAATTTTCGAAGTTTCTCAATATTTCAATTTTTTTAAAGATTTTGGCTTTATCGGCTTTTTAAAAATTTGGCGTCTGAGGAAGGATTGTCTGAGTTAAGGCTGACTTCCTGCCATGGAAAGGATGCAAAGAAGTCTGTTAATTCTTCCCAGTTAGCAGAGTTAAAGTGCCAAAGCATATGGGACTGTGTGTTGAGAGGGAGCTGATATATGAAGCAAGCGAAAGGCTGCTACAAGCTTGTGATCGGAATTTCCAAGCGGTGATGTCACAGAGATTATATTCGAATTTGGAGAATTTGTAAGGAAAAGATCGAGTAGATTAGGTTGATGGTCGATTAGGGATTCTTATGGGCTCCTCAGCCAATTGCGATTGACCACAAGTGATGGCAAAAGCCTCTGCCACCCTTCCCGCGTCGCGTGAAAGAAAACCTAAACCAAGGGATGTTGTGTACGTTGAAGTCACCGAAAAAGACAACCTCAGCTTTTGGGTAATTTATCTGTAGGTGATCGAAGGTTACGGAAAGATAACGGAAGAACTGTTTGTATAAGGGAGCGTTTGGAGCCAGATAAAGTAAACAGATTAATAATACTTCGCTTTTAGAGCAGATTTTCAAGCAAATCACATCATGATCATCAGATTCCAGTATTTCTTCTCGTTGACAGGAAGGTTACTACGCGTAAAAGCACAAATTCTCTTCTTGTGTCGAAACTTTGTCCTAATTAGGCCAAATTAAATGGGCGGGTAATGATGGATTGGGAGATTTGGGTTTCTGTTAGAGACAGCACATGATGTCATGAGTTTAGATTAGACTTTTATTAAGAAATTTCCAAAAATTTAAATGTTGACTTAACATTTCGAAATATGATTAGTATTGAGAATGGAGAGACCATGTAAACCGCATGGCAAGTTTAGAAAGATAGCTGAAAAATCCAACACCAAAAGACCACCAGGCAGACGATCGAAATCTTGGTACGAGAGCTGGACATCCAACTCGCAGGAGCTTCCAAATTGAAGACAAACAGGACAATGCCCTATTACAAAGAAGAAAAAGAAAAAGAAGAGGAAGAAGGAAAGGAAGAGGAAGAACAAGGAGTGGAAGAAGAAGGAGAAAGATAAGAAGAAGAAGAAGAAGAGGAAAAAGGGAAAGAAGGAGAGGAAGAAGGAGAGAATGAAGAAAAAGGGAAAGAAGAGGAACACGAAGAGGAAGAGGAGGAAGAAGGAGAGAATGAAGAAAAAGAAGGAGCGGAAAAGAAGAAGGAGAAGAAGAAGAAAAAGAAGAGAAAGAAGAGATAGAAGAGGAAGAAGGAGAGAAAGAAGAAGAAGAAGAGGAAAAAGAAGAAGAATAAGAAGAAGGAGAAGAAGAAGGGAAAGAAGAAGAAGAGAAAGAAGAGAAAAACAGAGGGGAAGAAGAAGGTTAAGAAGAAGAAAAAAAAGAGGAATAATAAGAAGAAGAAGTCGAGGAAGAAAAGGAAGAAAAAGAAGAGACAAAAGTAGGGGAAGAGGAAGAAGAAGGAGGTGAAAAGAAAAAGCAGAAGAAGAAAAAGGAGGAGAAGAAGAGAAGGAAGAAGAAGAAGAGGAAGAAGAGGTAGAAGAGGTAGAACAGGAAGAAGAAGAGGAAGAATAAAAGAAAGAAGAAGAAGGAGATGAAAAAAAAGAAGGAAAAGAAGAAGGGGAAAAATGTAGGGAGGAAGAAGAAGAAGAGGAGGAAAAAAAAGAAAGAAGGAGAGGAAGAAGGAGACAATGAAGAAACAGGGAAAGAAGAGGAAGAAGAAGGGGAAGAGGGGGGAGAGGAGGAAGAAGGAGAGAACGAAGAAAAAGAAGAAGCGGAAAAGAAAAGCAGAAAAAGAAGGAGGAGAAGAAGAAAAAGAGGAAAAAGAGGAAGAAGAGGAGAAAGAAGAAGGAGAAGAAGAAGAAAAAAAGAAAGAAGAGAAAAACGCAGAGGAAACAGCAGAATAAGAAGAAGAAAAAGAAGAAGAAAAATAATAAGAAGAAAAAGTCGAGGAAGAAAAGGAAGAGAAAGAAAAGAAAAAAGGAGGGGAAGAGGAAGAAGAAGGAAGCGAAAAGAAAAAGCAGAAGAAGAAAAAGGAGGAGAAGAAGAGGAGGAAGAAGAGGTAGAAGAGGAAGAAGAAGAGAAAGAAGAAGAGAAAGAAGAAGAGGAAGAAGAGGAAGAATAAAAGAAAGAAGAAGAAGAGGAAAAAAAAGAAGAAGGAAAGAAGAAGGGGAAACATGTAGGGAAGAAGAAGAAGGAGGAGAAGAAGAAGAAGAAAAAAGAAGAAAAAGGGAAGAAAGAAGGAGGAGGAGAAGAAGAGAAGAGGAGAAGAGGAAGAGAAGAAAAAGGAGAAAGAAGAAGGAAGAAGAAAAAGGAAGAAGAGGAAGAAGAAGAGAGAAGAGAGGAGAAGAAGAAAGGGGAGAAGGAGAAAAAGAAGAAAAAGACAGAAGAGAAGAAGGAGGAGAAGAAGAGAAAAGAAAGGGAAAAAAGAGGAAGAAGAGAGAAAGAAAGAAGAAAGAAGGAGAAAAAAGAAGAAGAAAAGAAAAGGGAAGAAGAGATAGAAGGGAAAAGAAGAAGAGAAAGAAGAAGAAGAGAAGGAGAAGAGAAGAAGAGAAGAAGAAGGAAGAAGGAAGAGAAGAGAAGAAAGAAGAAGAAAAAAAAGAAAGAAGAAGAAAAGAGAGGAAGAAGGGAAAGAGGAAAAAGAGAAAAGAAGAGAAAGAAGGAAGGAGAGAAGAAGAGGAATAAGAAAATGAAAAAGAAGAAGAAGAAGAATAATAAGAAGAAAAAGTCGAGGAAGAAAAGGAAGGGAAAAAAAGAAAAAAGAAGGGGAAGAGGAAGAAGAAGGAGGAGAAAGGAAAAAGCAGAAGAAGAAAAAGGAGGAGAAGAAGAGGAGGAAGAAGAGGTAGAAGGGGAAGGGAAAGAGGAAGACGAGGAAGAATAAAAGAAAGAAGAAGAAGGAGGGGAAAAATAAAGAAGAAGGAGAAGAAAAAGGGGAAAAATGTAGGGAAGAAGAAGAAGGAGGAGAAGAAGAGAAATAAGAGAAAAAGGAGAAGAAGAAGAGAAAGAAAAGAAAAAAGGGGGAAAGAAAAAGGAGGAGAAGAAAAAGAAGAAGGAGGAGGAGAAGAAGCAGAAGAGGAAGAAGAGGAAGAAGAGGAAGAAAAGGAAGAAGAGGAAGAAGAGAAAGAAGAGGAAGAAGAGGAAGAAGGGGAAGAAGAGGAAGAAGAGGAAGAAGAGGAAGAATAGGACGAAGAGGACGAAAGGGAAGAAGAAGAAGAACGAGAAGAACGAGAAGAACGAGAAGAAGGGGAAGAAGGTGGGGAAGAAGAAGAGAAAGAAGAGAAAAAGGAGGGGAAGAAGACGAAGAAAAGTAAAAGAAGAAGAGAAAGGAGAGAAAAAAGAGGGAAGGAAAAAGAAGAAGGGGGAGGATGAGAAGAGGAAGAAGAAGAGGACGAAAGACAGGAAGAAGAAGAAGGAGAAGAAAATGGAGAAGAAGAAGAAGAAGTGAACAAGAGGAAGAAGAAGAGCAAGAAGAAGTAGAAGAAAAAGAGAAAGAGAAGAAGGGGAGAAAGGAGAAGAAAAAGCAGAGGAAGAAGAAGAAGAAGGAAAAGGAGTAGAAGAAGGAGGAAAAGAAAAAGAAGAAAAATAAGAAGAACAAGGGGAGGAGACTAAGAAAAGAAAGAAGAAGGGGAAGAAGAAGAAGAGGTAAAAAAGAAGGAGCAGAAGAAGAAGAAGTAAAAGAAGAAAAAGAAGAGGAAGAAGGAGAAGAAGAAGAAGCTGAAGAGGAATAAGAGGAAGAAGAAGAAGAAGGAAAAGAAGAAGGAGAAAAGAAAGCAGAAGAAGAGGAAGAAAAAGGAAAAGAAGAAGGAGGAGAGAAAGAGGAAGAAGGAAAAGAAAAAGCAGAGGAAGAAGAAGAAGAAGAAGAAGAAGAAGAAAGAGTAGAAGAAGGGGGAGAAGAAAAGAAGAAAAATTAGAAGGGGAGGAGAAGAAGAAGAGGAAGAAGAAGAGGAAGAAGAAGAGGAAGAAGAAGAGGAAGAAGAAAAGGAAGAAGAAGAAGAAGAGGTAAAAAAGAAGGAGTGAAAGAAGAAGAAGCAGAAGAAGAAAAAGAAGAGGAAGAAGGAGAAGAAGAAGAAGAAGCAGAAGGGAAATAAGAGGAAGAAGGAGAAGAAGAAGAAAAGGAAGAAGAGGAAGAAGGAGAAGAGGAAGAAAAAGGAAAAGAAGAAGGAGAAGAGAAAGAGGAAAAAGGAGAAGAAAAAGAAGAAGAGAAAGAAGGAGAAGAGGAAGTAGAAGAAGAAGAAGAAGGAGAAAAAGAAGGAGAAGAGAAAGAAGAAGAAGAAGAAGGTTAGTATTTCAAACAAAATAAAGCGAAAAATGATCTAAATAGTAAATCTACGGTCAAAATTATGGATTAAAGAACAAACATGAAAAAAAGTCGAAATATTAAAAAAAGATCTAAATAGTGAATTTACCATCAAAATTACAGAAAAAAGAACAAAAATGAAAAACATTTTCCCAATAATTTTGGAGTTTAATCTTAGAGAAGTAACACTGAAATTTTGTAGGAAAAAAAACAAATAAATATAAAAATAAAATATATAGTGACCTGGTAGGCTTGAGGGCCACAGACTGCACACGATTGATGATTAAAAAAAGAGCTTTTCCAGTAATTGTTCGAGGGCCACAATGAGGAGCTCCTCGGGTAGCAGTTGTTTTTTTTTTATACTACTGTTGATATGATGATGTAATTGTTAATTATTATGGGTGCAGCAAACAATTCACAACACCTTTAGCTGAATAGTGCTGAAATTATATTTTGGTTTTCGTACAAATAAATAATAAAGCACCCTAAGTGAATACATATTTTACATTGCACCTACACCTGACTGACCCGTAGGAACGGGATGCGGCCAAGCTGAATGTAAATAATACCTGGAGGAGTTGCAGACCTCTCCTTATTTTCCAAGGTCCAGTCTATGCGGCAAAGCTGTTAGAGGGACCAAATGAGAAATAGCTCGCTGCTTTGGGAGTGTGCTGACCGTTAGTGGTCGCACAAATCATGCAGACACTTCCATCTGTATACATCTTACACAGACCGCTGACCATACATCTGCATTTCAAATTCAACCCATTAAGTCCCGTGCTATATATGGTCATTTCCAGATAATATCGCACAGCTAAAAGGGTAAGTAAAGTGCCCATCTCCAAAGGTGCTTCATTACCTCACGAATTAATTTGGCGAGTAAACACCTATGAAAGATGTTACGTTTGGATTTTTTAGCTTGTAAATAAGATCTGACGTCTAACACTAAGGTCTAAAGTATGTAATGTAATAGGGTGAATCTCGGGATATACACTGTAATCTAATATAGTAAAGCTAGTAGGCTATGAATAGGAATAACAGTGATCCAAAAGCGATTACAGCTGCCAAAAATGAGCATCAATGGTGCCCCATGGGGCCGGCCCCTTGACGAAGGGAGCCACCCCTCGCGTTACAGCCTTAGCCGGTTATGAAAATTCAACCTCTTATCCTTCCACCGGTGTATTTTTACGACAAATAAATCTACCAGCTTTATGCTTTTTTTACTTTCGCCTCCTTTAAAATTATCCACTATTCCCTATTCACATGCTAGAAAAAAGATTGCTCTCTGAAATATTTTCACTTGCAAGAGAAACGTCATTTTTTATAGTCGAATAGTTTCCTCATTTGTATTGATCTGCTGTCAGGGATAACTCTAAAGTCAATGAGAAAGATTCTTAACTTCTTGCTTATTGTTCATGTTCTCACAAAACATTATTCTCCAACACATTTTTACAGATCATTTATGAGTTTTCTGAAATTCTTGAATTTTTTTCAAAATGTCGACTTTTATTGTGAGTTTGGGTAGAAAATATATTCTTTATTTTCTTTAATGTTCAATCCACTCGCAAAAGATAACCCAATTATGCTTTCAAAGCACCGCGAGTAGGATGCGGAAACAAGGATAGATGGCGATGAACCACCTTCTTAAACAAGGATAGGTTTAGGCGCGTAGTGGGGACACATGTTTATTGAAAAATTTGCACTTTGAAATTTAATACTCTATTCCATCGACAGTTTAACTTTCGGAATTTCGAGAAAAACCCCTTTTAGCAACATCGAGATTTTTTTGAGTCTAATTTATAAATTCAGAATTTAAACTCCAAATTTCGATTTTGAATTTAAACTCAAAATTTAAACTTTAATCGTGAAATTTTCAGTTTAAATGCAAAATTTTAACTTTAAACTTGAAAGATCAAAAATTAATTATTTTTTTTTAGAAACTAAACGCGAAATGTTGTTTACAGATTTCAAGTTTTCTTCCCGGAACTGCGACATTTTTTATTTTTTACTTTTTTTCTTAAAGATTTCGACTCATTTATATCTATTCTTCATGGTGAACTCTTATTGGCCGGAAATATTATGTTTATTAATTTTATTTTTATTTTAATTTTATTTAAAGAAATGTTAAATAAAAATTAATAAGCATCATTTATATCTAATTTAAAGTCAAATTTATTTTAAATCGTAAGTGTAAATTTGAAGTTTTTAGTTTAGTTTAGTTTCTCGAAATTTTGATTCTAAAATGAAAATAATTATCCAGAGTTTTTGACTTAAAACTTGAATTTTCGAGAAAACAGTTTTTTTTCAGTTAAATATTCTTTTCCGTGCTAACCTACACATTTCAACTTTAAACTGAAAATCCCAAAATATATTTTTCCTCGGAGTCTTCACTTCAATTTTAGTTTTAAATGTAACATTTCGATTTTAATATCAAACTTTGGAAAAAAAATGTTTCGTCTATAAATTTCGATTTTTTTTTCGATATTTCCTTTTTGTTTCTAAAAATTTAGAATTTGGGAGACAATTTTGAGTTGACTCTCGATATGTCAATATTCAATATTTTTCTTCCAACATCGACTTTAATTTCAAAAGATTCCTTGCACATTTGAAATTTAGAAAATGTTTTATTTCGAATTCTTGAACATTTCTAGCAATATTTCAACATTTTTACTCGAAATCGAAGTCTTCATTTTTTCGTTATTTCAAATTTTTTTAATAGAATTTCTGTTGCAAAGATTAATTTTCGATGATTGGGTTAAAATTTTAAGTTTAAAACCGAAATTGAATTAAAATGTCGAAGTTTTTTGTCCATATTTCGACCTTATTTCCAAAAGTTCCAGTTCATTCAACATATTTATTTTGTCCAGTTTTCAAGATTTTTTTTCTTGAAAATTCGATTTTTTCTAAGTATAAAAATATCTCGAATTTTTAACTTTAAACATGAACTTTCGAGGAAACATTTTTTACTTCCAAATTGAAACTTTCATCTCAACACTTCTACTTTAACCACGAAATATCGACAATAAATGCAACTCCTTGAATTTAAACTCAAAATCAATATTTTTGCATAAAATATTCGCGAACAACTGAATTCCTCATTCGTGAATATAGGAAGTGACATTATTTTCTGCGCGAATAAGGAGCTTTAACTGTAATTTGACTTTGAATTTGTGTTTAAATTTTAAACTATAAATGAAATGTTTAATTTCATATTATAATTTTAATTGCTAAATTTAAATTTTCGAATTTCATTGCATTACGCGATATAAGTATTCATTTCGATAGAAAGCTAACGGATGAGGAAACGTATCAAATTTTGAAAAATCGTTGGGTGCCGGAAGAGCTTTCACATTTTCATCCAGTGGTCTGAGAAATCTAAAATTCCAAAGCAATTGGCTCAAAGAATTTACTTGGCTTGTATATTCTGAAAAGCTAGACGGAGCATTTTGTCATTTTTACATTCTCTTCACCCCGAAAGAAGTTGGGAAAGGAAACCATACGCATGTTCAATCACTTGTCACACTTCCGTTTCGTCGGTGGAAAGATGCTAAGGAACAATTTCGACTACATCAAGATCTAAATTATCACAAAGCATCAAATAGAGGAAAAGAAAAACCAGAAGAAGAAGAAGGAGGAGAAGAAGAAGAATAAAAAGAGGAAAAAGAGGAAGAAGAAGGAGAAGAAGAAGAGGAAGAAAAGGAAGAAGAGGAAAAGAGGAAGAAGAGGTAGAAGAGGAAGTAGAGAAAGAGGAATAATGAGAGGAAGAAGAAGAAGAAAAGGAAGAAAAAGGAGAAGGAGAAGAAGAAGGGGAAGAGTAAGAAGAGAAAAAAGAGAGGAAGAAGAAGAAGGTAAAGAAGTGGAGGATAGGAAGAGGAAGAGGAAGAAGGAAAAGAAGAAGAGGAAAAAGAAGAAGGAGAATAATAAGAAGAAGAGTTAGAAGGAGAATAAGAAAAAAAGGAAACGAAGAAGAAGAAAAGGAAGAGAAAGAAAAAGAAGGAGAAGGAGGAGAAGAAAGAGAAAAGGAAGAAGAGAAAGAAGAAGAAGACAAAAGAGAGGAAGAAGAAGAAAGAGTAGAAGAAAAAGTAAAAGCGGAAGAAGAAAAAAGAGAAAATAATAATAATAACAAGAAGAACAAGAGGAAGAAGGAGGGGAAGAAGAGGAGAAGAAGAAGAAGAAGGGGAGAGAGGGGAAGAAAAAGCAGAGGAAGAAGAAAAAGAAGAAGGAGGAGAAGAAAAAGAACAAAAATAAGAAGAAGGGGAGAAGAAGAGGGAGAGGAAGAAGAAGGGAAAGAAGCGGAAGAAAAAGAGGAAAAAGAAGAACGAGAGGAAGAAGAAGAAGGAGAAGAAAAAGGAGAAGAGAAAGAAGGAGAAGAAGAAAAAGAAGAAGAAAAAGGAAAAGAAAAATAAAAAGAGGAAGAGGAAGAAAGAAAAGAAGAAGAAGAGGAAGAAGAGAAAGAAGGAGAAGAAGAAGAAAAAGGAAAAGAAGGATATAAGTATTCATTTCGACAGAAAGCTAACGGATGAGGAAACGTATCAAATTTTGAAAAATCGTTGGGTGCCGGAAGAGCTTTACACATTTCCATCCAGTGGTCCGAGAAATCTAAAATTCCAAAGAAATTGGCTCAAAGAATTTATTTGGCTTGTATATTCTGAAAAATTAGACAGAGCATTTTGTCATTTTTATATTTTCTTCACCCCGAAAGAAGTTGGGAAAGGAAACCACACACATGTTCGATCACTTGTCACACTTCAGTTTCGTCGGTGGAAAGATGCTAAGGAACAATTTCGACTACATCAAGATCTAAATTATCACAAAACAGCAAATAGAGGAAAAGAAAAAGTAGAAGAAGGAGAAGAAGAAGGAGGAGAAGAAGAAGAATAAGAAAAGGAAAAAGAGCAAGAAGAGGAGGAAAAAGAAAGAGAAGAAGAAGAGGAAAAAAGGAAGAAGAGGAAAAGAGTAAGAAGAAGTAGAAGAGGAAGTGGAGGAAGAGCAAAAATGGGAGAAAGAAGAAGAAGGAGAGGAAGAAGAAGAATAAGAAAAGGAAAAAGAGCAAGAAGAGGAGGAAGAAGAAAGAGAAGAAGAAGAGGAAAAAAAGGAAGAAGAGAAAAAGAGTAAGAAGAAGTAGAAGAGGAAGTGGAGGAAGAGCAAAAATGGGAGAAAGAAGAAGAAAGAGAAGAAGAAGAAGAAGAAGAAGAAGAAAAAGAAGAAGGAGAAGAAGAAGGAGAAGAAGGAGGGGAAGGAGAAGGAGAAGAAGAAGAGAAAGAAGAGAAAAGAAGGGGAAGAAGAAGAAAAAGGAGGAGAAGAAAAAAAAAGGAGGGGAAGAAGAAGAATAAGGAGAAGAAGTAGAAGAAGAGAAAAAGAAGAAGAAGAAGAAGAGAAAAAGGAGGGAAAGAAGAAGTAAAAGAAAAAGAAGAAGACAAGTAAGAAGAAAAAAGAAGAGGGAACGAAGAAGAAGGAGGAGGAAAAGAAGAAGGTGAAGAAGTGGAGGATAAGAAGAAGAAGAGAAAGAAGGAGAAGAAGAAAATGAGGAAGAAGAAGAAAAAGAGAAAGAAGGATAAAAAAAAGAAGAAGAGGAAAAAGGAGAAGAAGAAAAATAAGAAAATGAAGAAGAAGAGGAAGAAGAAGAAGGAGGAGAAAAAGGAGAAGGGGAAAAAGAAGAAGAAGAAAAGGACGAAAGAGAGCAAGAAGAAGAAAAAGGAGGAGAAGAAGTAAAAGCAAAAGAAGAAAAAGGAGAAGAATATGAAGAAGAAGAAGAACAAGAGGAAGAGGAAGGGGAAGAAGAGGAGAAGAAAAAGAAGGGGAGAGAGGAGAAGAAAAAGTAGAAGAAGAAGAAGGAGAAGAAGAAGAAGAAAAAGAAGAAAAATAAGAAAAAGGGGCGGAGAAGAAGGAGAGAAAGAAGAAAGGGAAGAAGGAGAAGAAGAAGAGGAAAAAGAAAATCGAGAGAAAGAAGAAGAAGGGGAAGAAGAAGAAGACGAAGAAGGAGAAGAAGCAGGAAAAGAAAAAGAAAAAGAGGAAGAGAAAGAAAGAGAAGAAGGAGAAGAGGAAGAAGAGAAAGAAGGAGAAGAAGAAAAAGAGAAAGAAGGATATAAATACTCGTTTCAACAGAAAGCTAACGGATGAGAAAAAGTATTAAATTTTGAAAAATCGTTGGGTGCCGGAAGAGTTTTACACATTTTCATTCAGTGGTCCGAGAAATCTAAAATTTCATAGAAATTGGCTCAAAGAATTTACTTGGCTTGTATATTCTGAAAAGCTAGACGGAGCATTTTGTCATTTTTATATTTTCTTCACCCCGAAAGAAGTTGGGAAAGGAAACCACACACATGTTCGATCACTTATCACACTTCCGTTTCGTTGGTGGAAAGATGCTTAGAAACAATTTCGACTACATCAAGATCTAAATTATCACAAAGCAGCAAGGAGAGAAAAAGAAAAAGCAGAAGAAGAAGGAGGGGGAGAAGAAGAAGAATAAGAATAGGAAAAAGAGAAAGAAGAGTAGAAAGAAGAAGGAGAAGAAGAAGAGGAAGAAAAGGAAGAAGTGGAAAAGAGGAAGAAGAGGTAGAAGAGGAAGTAGAGGAAGAGGAAGAATGAAAGAAAGAAGAAGAAGGAAAGGAAGGAGAAGAAGAAAGAGAAGAAGAAGGGGAAGAAGGAGGGGAGGAAAAAGGAGAGGGAGAAGAAGAAGAAGAAGGAGAAGGAGAAGGAGAAGGAGAAGGAGAAGGAGAAGGAAAAGGAGAAGGAGAGGGAGAAGAAGAAGAAGAAGAAGAAAAAGAAGAAGAAGAAGAAGAAGAAGAAGAAGAAGTAGAATAAGAAGAAGAAGGAGAAAGAGAAGGAGAAGAAGAAGAGAAAGAAGAGGAAAAAAAGGGGAAGAAGAAGGAGAAAAAGGAGAAGAAGAGTAAGAAGAGAAAAAAAGAGGGGATGAAGAAGAAGGAGGAGGAGAAGAAGAAGAAAGTGAAGAAGTGAAGGATAAGAAGAAGAAGATGAGGAAGAAGGAGAAGAAGAAGAGGAAGAAGAAGAAAAAGAGGAAGAAGTCAAAGTCTCTGAAATAGAATTTTTAGAAAGTCGAAATTACAAGTTTTCTAAAATTTCCATTTTACAAATGTCAATTTATATTGATTTTTATTTTTATTTATTTATTTTCTTAAGCTCGAATTTAAAATCCATGTTTTCTTAAACCCGAATTTAGGATCCGGAATTTGAGATTTAAGTTAAAATTCTGGAAAAAAACAAATAAAATTATGTCAGAAAATTAAAACTTTTTCACAAAAGACGTTGCTGGAATTTTTTCCAAACAACTTTTTTTGACTTTTTTACCTGAAATGTTAGGTTACTTTAAAATTTATAAAATTAATTTATCTTTTACAATTATCATTTTGACTGGAAAGTAAAGGCTAAAAATTTAATTTTTTTTTCTAAACTTGCAATACCAAATAAAAAAACAATTTCAGATTTAAATTAGAAATTTTGAAAAAATAGCCAAAATTTTTAGATTATTCTCACTGTTCTCTTTAGAATTGTACCTTGAATTGTGAAAAAAAAAACGATTTTATATTAGAACTGAAATTTTTGAAAAATAGCAACAGATTTAAAACAATGAGATTTATGTAAGAAACTTTGATTTTAAATTGAAATATTCGATATTCTTGTCGACGTTTTCCATGAAATTTCAAAATCTCTAGTAAAATTCGAATAGTTTAAACTTTAAATTCAAAATTTCGAGAGAAAAGCTTGAAATTGGGTTAACGAATTGCAAACTTATATACAATTTCTTTGACACGTATTCCTTCTTTTAGTTCTCTAAGCAGGTAAAGTACATAGTTACAAATAGGTAACTTAAAAATGCTTCCTTTGACCATTTTTGTTTCCTGTTAATTTCTTTCAAATGAACAACATATACTTTTCTACAAAGATACGGAAGCACAGTCTGTTCTCGAAATTATGAATTTTCTCTGAAAATTCTTCTTTGTTGGCACTTCGGCTTTACTCTCAAAATTCAACTCTTTTCGAAAAATTCGACTTTGAGACAACTTTTTATTCTAAATTTTCACAACATTTTTACCTTTTTCTTTTAATTCGTGCCTTTTGGAATGTTGCCATTTTTCTAATAATTTCGACTTTTTTTCTAACAATTCGAATTTTCGAAAATGTTGACCTGGTCGGAATTATTCGTTTGTTCCCCTTTTTAAAGTCAATGTAAATGTCAAAAGTGTCAAAAAAATCAGAACTTTTTAAAGAAAGTCGAGATCTACAACAAAATAAAAATTTCCTGAAAAAGTTGAAATTTTGAAAAATTAAGAAGTTCCAAAATAGCACTATTTCAAAAAAAGGGAAAATTTTGAAATGGTTGCAATTTTCTTATAAAGTTAAAATTTTGTTTTTATTAAATGAGAATTTGAAATAAGTGGAAATTTTAAAATGTCCAAGTCGAAATTATTAAAAAAATAAGAATTAAAAATGTCAAATTCTTTAAGAGCAACAAGAGATTTAAAAAAAAAAGTTGAAAATATGTATCAAATGATAAGAATTCTCAAGAAAAGTCGAAATATTTAGTGAGTGGTTGACATTTTCAAAACTAAATAAGGAAAAGTTGAAATTATCATAAAAATCATATTCCTCAAAAAAATTCATAATTTTCAAAAACAGTCCAAAATTTCAAGATGTCGAAATTGTGAAAAAATTTGAGATTTTCAAAAAAAAGTAAATTTTCAAAAAACTATCAAAGTTTTAAAAAAAGCCAAAATTTTTGAAGAATTCGAAATTTTCAAAGAACTGAAATTTTTATTTTCTTACGCATTTTGTCCTATCGTCAAGGTAAGAACTAAATATCTGCATATAAATACCTTTTAATTAATTATGTGAAAAACAATTTCGTTCTTTGCAGATATAATTGGTCGATTTTCGACTAAAAGTGATGCTATTAGAATATAATATTTTTCAATTTAAATGATATAAAATCAATTTTTCTTTTTTTTTTGCTTAAATCTGTCATAGCATTTATTTACGTAAACAATTTATATTTTTTAAAAGAGTAATATAAAAATGTAAATTAGGAGAGAAAAAAATTCTTCTAAACATATCAAAACGAAAAGCCACTAAATATTCAGTAAATGATTGTAAGCTACAAATACTAAACAATTCATTTTACCTCTCAAACTCTGGTAGAACAAACGTTTTAATATTGTTTATTATTATTATGATATATCCGCCGTGCTTAGATAAAGAAATATGAGGTTGGAAGCCGAAGATACTTCGTTCGTTGATAACGTATTGGGAAAGGGGCAAAAATTTCTCTTCTCTGCATCACGTCCGTCTTCGTACCCTGCCTTACCCGAGTGAGGGCAACCGAAATCTAAGCGCAATTTTTATGCCAAACACCGCTCTCCCATTTTACAAATGGTGCCTTTATTTTTTAACATTTTGTTTTCAAATTTGAAAACTTATGAAGCAAGGATGTCGAATTTGCGCTTTGGACGTACTTTTTTCAAATTACCGTTTAGTTTCCGAGATATTCGCTTCTGAAAACAGGCAAAAAAAGAGACAAATTGTAAGCCCATTTGTGGCAATACTAAGACAAAAATCAAAAATCTGCTTCCAAAGACTGAATTCCCCAACATTTCTTAACATTATAACCAAATTTCATTAAATTCTAAGCGATAGTATTGACGTGGTTTGTAAAATGGCAAGTGAAAAATTTCGACGTTTTTAAGAGTACCAGAACGACGCCTTAAGAGCCAAAATAGGAGTCGCATCAGTACAATAAAACTAAATCTGCTTAAATTTATGCAAGAAGAATGCAACCTAGACTACAAATTCATGCAGCCCTCCAGGCGTGTATAGTGAATCATACATAGGTAGCTGAACTACCAACAGTTGAAACACTGCCACCTAGCGAAGCGGTTGCTCTCTAGGAGAGTTCCCAGAAGACAAGGATTCTATAATGCACAGACCAATAGGTTTGAACATTTATTAGATTCGAAGTTTGGAAACCAAATACCGGTTTCGATCTTGTTAGATCTCGTCAGTTTGGTATATCCAACTCGAATGCTAATAAATGTTCCGACAAGTAAGTACTAAAACATTCACAGGCGTCGAGCGAGTGACTTTTTTGTACTACCACCTATTGGTCCATAGAGAAACTATGGCCATCGCCAACAATGTCGTATGCAAGAAGAATGCAACCTAGACTACAAATTCATGCAGCCCTCCAGGCGTGTATAGTGAATCATAGGTAGCTGAACTACCAACAGTTGAATATACCAAACTGACGAGATCTAACAAGATCGAAACCGGTATTTGGTTTCCAAACTTCGAATCTAATAAATGTTCAAACCTATTGGTCTGTGCATTATAGAATCCTTGTCTTCTGGGAACTCTCCTAGAGAGCAACCGCTTCGCTAGGTGGCAGTGTTTCAACTGTTGGTAGTTCAGCTACCTATGATTCACTATACACGCCTGGAGGGCTGCATGAATTTGTAGTCTAGGTTGCATTCTTCTTGCATACGACATTGTTGGCGATGGCCATAGTTTCTCTATGGACCAATAGGTGGTAGTACAAAAAAGTCACTCGCTCGACGCCTGTGAATGTTTTAGTACTTACTTGTCGGAACATTTATTAGCATTCGAGTTGGATATACCAAACTGACGAGATCTAACAAGATCGAAACCGGTATTTGGTTTCCAAACTTCGAATGTAATAAATGTTCAAACCTATTGGTCTGTGCATTATAGAATGCTTAAATTTATTCTAATCTGATACTATTTGTGCTACAATAAATCTGTCATTAGATCCGAGGTATAAGTAAGATTAGTATGCTGCAGTTTCTGAAATTTTGACAAGACAACATGCACAATTTCCCATTTGATAAATGTGCATGTATTACCTGCAATTTCCCGTGAATAATTCACGCGGAAAAGTGCCCCCATTTTAAATAAATCTAAGGATGTAATTGCGCAAAATGAAAACATATTATTAACAATTTCAGCCGTTGTTGATGCCGGGCTTTAATCCGACAAACTGTAATTGCTGCTTCGAATAGGACAAATTAAAAGTTTCCATGTTTTCAACCCACAAGTGAACGTAAATTATGAAAAGTGGCATGTCAACCTGACAGTAAATACACAAATTACCTTGTTGGTTTAAATTTTTAATACTTCAGAATGTTCTGAAATGGTTGTCTTAACAACTTGCGCTCTAGCAGGACTGTCACGAATTCAAAAGCTTTCTTTGATGGATATCATGCAAACAAGCCTCTTAGAAGTGACATCGATGTTTGATTTAAATTGTCATAAAACTGTTTTCATGAATATAAACAAAGGTTTTTCGTATTCCGCCTGACAGCCCCATCTGCTCGGTCGTACGATACAATAAAAGGAAATTATACCATATTTTATGGTTTAAAAAAAAATTTGCTGCAGAAGCCTACACGGTATTCACTTTCTCAGTTTAGGACTGTCCAACGTCCAAGAACAAAATAATTATCAGGACGATTTAGTATCTCGATCAGTGGCGGTTCGTAGCGAAAACTAATGGGGGTGCGGCGACAATGTTTAGCCGTTTTAAAATTTTTAAGATTTCGACTGAAAATTTCGACATTTTCAAAAATGTAATAAAATGTAATTAATTAAAAGGTATTTATATGCAGATATTTAGTTCTTACCTTGACGATAGGAGAAAATGCGTGAGAAAATAAAAATTTCAGTTCTTTGAAAATTTCGAATTCTTCGAAAATTTTGGCTTTTTTTAAAACTTTGATAGTTTTTTGAAAATTTACTTTTTTTTGAAGATCTCAACTTTTTTCACAATTTCGACATCTTGAAATTTTGGACTGTTTTTGAAAATTATGAATTTTTTTGAGGAATATGATTTTTATGATAATTTCAACTTTTCCTTATTTAGTTTTGAAAATGTCAACCACTCACTAAATATTTCGACTTTTTTTGAGAATTCCTATCATTTGATACATATTTTCTACTTTTTTTTTTAAATCTCTTGTTGCTCTTAAAGAATTTGACATTTTTAATTCCTATTTTTTTTAATAATTTCAACTTGGACATTTTAAAATTTCCACTTATTTCAAATTCTCATTTAAAAAAAACAAAATTTTAACTTTATAAGAAAATTGCAACCATTTCAAAATTTTCCCTTTTTTTGAAATAGTGCTATTTTTGGAACTTCCTAATTTTTCAAAATTTCAACTTTTTCAGGAAATTTTTATTTTGTTGTAGATCTCGACTTTCTTTAAAAAGTTCTGATTTTTTTGACACTTTTGACATTTTAAAAAGGGGAACAAACGAATAATTCCGACCAGGTCAACATTTTCGAAAATTCGAATTGTTAGAAAAAAAGTCGAAATTATTAGAAAACCGAAGTTTAAAAAAATGGCAACATTCCAAAAGGCACGAATTAAAAGAAAAAAGGTAAAAATGTTGTGAAAATTTAGATTTCTTTGAAAACTTAACAATAAAAACTTTTGATAATTCGCGTCTCTTGAAAGGTTGGATTTTGACCAAATTTCGACTGTATTGCAAAATTTAGATTTTTTCTTGTAATCTCGACCTTATTTTAATTTTAAGTATTGACTTTTCTGAAAAACTATAAATGCTTTTTTAAAAATTTCTGTATTTTCGTAAATATTTAGACTTTCCTGTATTCTGCTTTTTTTGTAATTTTTTTTTCAAAATCAATTATTACATTTTATAAAAAATTTTTATCATTTGAAAATTTTTACTTTTTTTAAAAATGTCAATTTTTTCGAAACTGAAATTTTGACTTTTTAAGTTTTCGACTTTTTCTAAATTTTATCTTCGTTTATAATTTTTTTTTGGAAAATTATAATTTTTTTAATGAATTAATAATTTTTACTGGTTTTTATTTAAATGTCAACTATTTTTTGAAATTTTGACTTTTTTTGCAGTTTCGATTATTTTAAAACTCGACATTCCTTTAAAATGTGACTCTTTTTAAAATGTTCGACTTTTTTTCAAAATTTCTACTTTCCTTTTTCGAGTGTTCGAGTGAATTTTCCAGAATTATAATTTTTTTTAGGATTTGACTTTAAAATTTCGACTTCTTTAAGTTTCAACATTTTTTCAAAATTTCTAATTTCTTTAAAAATCTCGTCTTTTCAAAATTTCAACTTTCTTACATAAAACTTTTAAAAAATATTGACCTTTTTTGCAAACATCGATTTTTTCAAAACTCGACATTTCTTCAAAATGTGACCCTTTTTAAAATGTTTGACTTTTTTTCAAAATTTCTACTTCTCTTTTTCGAGTGTTCGAGTGAATTTTTTAGAATTATAACTTTTTTTTAGGTTTTGACTTTAAAATTTCTTTAAGTTTCGACATTTTTTCAAAATTTCGAATTTCTTTAAAAATCTCGTCTTTTCAAAATTTCAACTTTCTTACTAAAACTTGTAAAAAATATTGACCTTTTTTGTAAATATCGATTTTTTCAAAACTCGACATTTCTTCAAAATGTGACCCTTTTTAAAATGTTCGACTTTTTTTCAAAATTTCTACTTCCCTTTTTCGAGTGTTCGAGTGGATTTTTCAGAATTATAATTTTTTTTTAGGGTTTGACTTTAAAATTTCGACTTCTTTAAGTTTCGACATTTTTTCAAAATTTCGAATTTCTTTAAAAATCTCGTCTTTTCAAAATTTCAACTTTCTTACATAAAACTTTTAAAAAATATTGACCTTTTTTGTAAATATTGATTTTTTCAAAACTCGACATTTCTTCAAAATGTGACCCTTTTTAAAATGTTCGACTTTTTTTAAAAATTTATACTTTCCCTTTTCGAGTGTTCGAGTGGATTTTTCAGAATTATAATTTTTTTTAGGGTTTGACTTTAAAATTTAGATTTCTTTAGGCTTCGACATTATTTCAAAATTTCGAATTTCTTTAAAAATCTCGTCTTTTCAAAATTTCAACTTACTTACATAAAACTTTTAAAAAATATGGACCTTTTTTGCAAACATCGATTTTTTCAAAACTCGACATTCCTTCAAAATGTGACCCTTTTTAAAATGTTCGCCTTTTTTTCAAAATTTCCAATTCCCTTTTTCGAGGGTTCGAGTGGATTTTTTAGAATTATAACTTTTTTTTAGGTTTTGACTTTAAAATTTCGACTTCTTTAAGTTTCGACATTTTTTCAAAATTTCGAATTTCTTTAAAAATCTCGTCTATTTTTTTTTTAAATTTTAAACTAAAAAGTATTGACATTTTTCAAAAATCTGACTTTAAAACTGTCAAATTTATTTTCGCTTTCTTTTTTCAAAATCTTAATTTTTTTTGACATATTGGCTTGCAGAATTTTCGACTTTTTTCCAAACTTATTTATTTTTCCAAATTTTGACTTTTTCAAAAATTTGAAACTTTAAGATTCCTAATATTTAAAATTTTCTTTTTTTCGACTTATTTCTAAATTTCACTTGGTTTATAATTTTTTTTTAAAACATAATTTTTTAATTGAAAATAATTTCGATTCTTAATAATTTCGACTGGATATTATTTAAATGTCAACTATTTTTCAAGTTATCTTTTGATTTTTTTTTTGTTAAAAATTTCGCTACTTCTTAATTTTCGAAATTATTTCAAAATTTCGATTTTTTTTTAAATTTTTTCAATTTTATGGAATCTTTGACATTTTTCAAAATTTTAAGTTTTTTGATATAAAATTTCAACTTTCCACTTTGATTTAAAATTTTAACTACCAAGAATTTAAACTTTTTCCAAAATTTTAACTTCTCAATATTTCGACTTTTTGAAAACTTCGATCTATCTGATAATTTTCAGTTGTTTTCAATATTCCGTTTTTGAAAATTTTGGTTTTTATTGAAAAGTTGAGTGCAAATTTAACAACTATTCAAAATTCAAACTTCTTTAAAATTTCGAATTATTTCGTAAATTCGATAAAAATTATCAAATTTTTGGCAAATTTTGATATTTTGTTAATTTAATTTCAAAATTAATTATTACTTTTTTTAAAAATGTAAATTTTTTCAAAACTGGACTTTTGACTTTTTAAATTTTCGACTTTTTCTATATTTTATTTTTGTTTATAATTTTTTTTTGGAAAATTATAATTTTTTTATTGAATTAATAATTTCGACTGGTTTTTATTTAAATGTCAACTATTTTTTAAAATTTCGACTTTTTTGCGGTTTCGATTATTTTAAAACTCGACATTCCTTCAAAATGTGACCCTTTTTTAAATATTCGACTTTTTTTCAAAATATCTACTTCCCTTTTTCGAGTGTTCGAGTGGATTTTTTAGAATTATAATTTTTTTTAGGGTTTGACTTCAAAATTTCGAATTTCTTTAAAAATCTCGTGTTTTCAAAATGTCAACTTTCCTACATGAAACTTTTAAAAAATATCGACCCTTTTTGCAAATATCGATTTTTTCAAAACTCGACATTCCTTCAAAATGTGACCCTTTTTGAAATATTCGAATTATTTTCAAAATTTTTATTTCCCTTTAAAAAAATCTCTATTTTTTTAAAAGCTTTAAATGCGTAAAAAAGTATTGACACTTTTCAAAAACCTGACTTTAAAACTCCCAAATTTATTTTCGCTTTCTTTTTCCAAAATCTTAATTTTTTTTTGAAATGTTGGCTTTCAAAATTTTTGACTTTTTTCCAAACTTATTTATTTTACCAATTTTTGACTTTTTCAAAAATTTGAAACTTCAACATTCTCAATATTTGAAATTTTCTTGTTTTTCTTTCGACTTTTTTCTGAATTTCATCTTTGTTTATAATTTTATTTGAAAACATAATTTTTTAATTGAAAATCTCGACTCTTAACAATTTCGACTGGATTTTATTTAAATGTCAACTATTTTTCAAAATTTCGACTTTTTTTTGCGAAGCTTCGGTTATTTTTTGATTTTTTTTTGTTAAAAATTTCGCTGCTTCTTAATTTTCGAAATTTCAACATTTCGACTTTTTTGAAAATTTTGGAATTCTATGGAATCTTTGACATTTTTCAAAATTTTAATTTTTTTGACCTAAAATTTCAACTTTTTAAAAAGATATTCCACTTTGATTCAAAATTTTAATTACCAAAAATTTAAACTTTTTTCAAAATTTTAACTTCTCAACATTTCGACTTTTGAAACCCTCGATCTATCTGATAATTTTCACTTGTTTTCAATATTCCGATTTCGAAAATTTTGATTTTTATTAAAAAGTTGAGTGCAAATTTCCCAACTATTTAAAATTTAAACTTTTTTAAAATTTCGAATTATTTCGTAATTCGATAAAAATTCTCAAATCTTTTGCAAATTTTGATATTTTTTTTAAATTTTGACTAATAATTTCGGCCTTTTCTTTTTGAAAATTTCTTTTTTTGCAAAATTTAGACTTCTTTTGGAAATTTGAAAGATTTAGATAATTTTTGCCTTGCCGACAAATTTCGACTTTCTTTGTTGAAAATTTTAACCTTTTCTTAAATCTGCACTTTTGTGAAATTTTCGACTTTTTATTTTAATTCCCTACTTTGTCAAAAATTCCGCCGTTTTTCAAATGTTAGAATTTTTAAAAATTTTAGACATTCTTTGAAAGTTAAAATTTTTGGAAAACTTAAAATTTTTGACTATTTTTTTAATTTGAAGTATTTTTAAAATTTTAACATTTTTTGCAAACTGTGGATCTTTCATTTGAAAATTGTGATCTTTTTTTAGTTAGACATTTCTTAAAATTTTTATTGAAATTTTCGACTAATATTTCGTGAAATTTCGACTCCATTTCAAAACTTCGAGTTTTTTTCAAAACTTCGAGTTTTTTTCAAAACTTCGAGTTTTTTTCAAAACTTCGATTTTTTTTTCAAAAGTTCGACTGTTTTTGAAAACTTGACTTTTTTTTTGAAAAGTTCGAACTTCTTTTAAAATTTTATTTACACATTTTTTTAAACATTTCCAATTAAATCTTCGATTTAAAAGAAAAGATTCTTTTTAAACTTAAACCAATGAAAATTTCGACTTTTTTCAAAATTTTACCTTTTTAAAATTTCAACCTTTTTGATAAGTACGAATTTTTCGATAATTTTGAGTTTCCTCCAATATTCAAAAAATTCAGCTTTTTTGAAAATTTAATTAAAAACTGCAATTTATTTAAATGTCGATATTTTTCCAAAAATTCATCTTGTATTCACATTCCCAAAATTATTGAAAATGTCGACCATTTTAAAAATTGAATTTTTTAGCAATCCTCATTTTTTTTTTTGAAAATTTTTTCTATGAACATTTCAATATATCATAAGATTTGACTTTTTTTTAAAAGTTCGACTTTTTTGATAACTTGAGCTATATTTTTTAAAAGTGGTAATGTTTTTCGTTTTAAATTTACATTTTTTGAGAAAAATTTCGAAATAATAATCGAATTTAAAAAAATTAATAACAAATATTTCTATTTTTAAAACTGTGTAAAGTTTTGAAAAAAATTCCAAAAAAACTTGTATTTTCTGTACAAGTAAATTGCCAAAACTTGTATTTTAATCACAAAAAATTAGCTCCAAGCTGAAATATTTAATTTCTGAAATTTCTCTGGAACTTCAAAATTACTAGAAAAAAATTAAATTAGAATAGTAAATTGTTAATGAGTCTTTTTCAACCTTTTGATTAATTTTAATGTCGAAATTTTGAGACTTCTAGAAATGTTGACTCTTTTTCCCAAAAATTTCAATAATACTTACTTTTAAAGTCGAAATTATAAGAATATTTCTGACAATTTATTTCCAAAAAAATTTGTTTCTTTAATTCCGAAAATGTTATTTTTTGTTTTTGAAAGATATTGTTTACTAATAAGAAATTTCAACTTTTTCTAGAAATATGATCTGCTTTCTCTTGAAATTTTGAGTTTAATCTTTAAATTTCGATATTTTTTTTTATCGAAATTTAAATTGTAAATTCGAACTCGAGAATTTCAAGAATAAATTTAACATTTCTAAAAAAATTGGAAATTTCGATCCAGAATTTTCTTTGGTCCCACAGCAGTAGTATTTTCTTTTAGAGAAATATCAAATTCTAAAAAAGGTTGAAATTTACAAGGTTCACTTTTTTTGAAATTTCAATATTTTTTCCCAAAGTTTTTTTATTTTTATGCAGATTTGAATTTTATTTTCCCTAAACTTATACTTAATAATTTTCAGCTTCTTATCAATGTTACAAAATAAAAGGAACTTTAAAATATTAAATTTTCGTTAACAAACTTTTAAATTTCCAAAACAAATTAGAGACAAATCAAAATTTCTACAAAAAAAATATTTTAATGCCAAAATCTCCAGGAAAAATCAGAATTTCAAAAAAAATCTTTGTATAAAATGTTTAGAGAAAAATACAAATTGCTTAGAAAAAAAAGCAAAATTTCTTCATCTTTTGCAAACGGTTGATCCCTTATTTGAAAATTGTGATTTATTTTAAGGTAGACATTTCTTAAAACCTTTTATTGAAATTTTCGACTAATATTTCGTGAAATTTCGACTCCATTTCAAAACTTCTATTTTTTTTCAAAAGTTTGACTGTTTTTGAAAACTTGACTTCTTTTTTGAAAAGTTCGAACTTTTTTTAATACTTAATTACAATTTTTTTTAAATATTTCCAATTAAATCTTCGATTTTAAAAAAAAGATTCTTTTTAAACTGGAACTATTGAAAATTTCGACTTTTTTAAAATTTCACCTTTTCAAAATTTCAACCTGTTTGATAATAACAAATTTTTCGATAATTTTGGATTTCCTTCACTCACCTTCTTTGAAAATTTAATTAAAAACTCTGCAATTTATTTTAAATGTCGATCTTTTCCCAAAAATTCATCTTTTATTCACATTTCCAAAATTATTGAAAATGTCGACCATTTTAAAAATTAAAATTTTTTTCGAAATCGTTATTTTCTTTTGAAAATTTGATTTTCTATGAAAATTTCAAAATCTCTTAAGATTTGACTTTTTTTTAAAAGTTCAAATTTTTTGATAACTTGAGCTTTATTTTTTAAAAGTGGTAAGGTTTTTCTTTTTAAATTTAAATTTTTTGAGAAAAATTTTGGAATAACAATCGAATTTAAAAAAATTAATAACAAAAATGTCTATTTTTGAAATTGTGTAAAGTTTTGAAATAAATTTCCAAAAAAGACTTGCATTTTCTGTACAAGTAAACTGCCAACACTTGTATTTTAATCACAAGAAATTAGCTCCAAGCTGGAATATTTAATTTTTGAAATTTCTTTGGAACTTCAAAATTACTAGCAAAAAGTTAAACTCAAATAGTAAATTGTTAATGAATTTTTTTCAACCTTTTGATTAATTTTAATTTCGAAATTTTGAGACTCTTCTAGAAATGTTGATTCTTTTCTCACAAATTTCAATAATTTCCACTTTAAAACTCGAAATTATAAGAATATTTTTAACAATTTATTTGGAAAAAAAATTTTTTTCTTTAATTTCGAAAATGTTATTTTTTTTTAAATGTTGTTTAATATTAAGAAATTTCAACTTTTTCTAGAAATGTGATCTGCTTTCTTTTGATATTTTAAGTTTAATCTTTAAATTTCGATATTTTTTTTAATCGAAATTTAAATTTCAAATTCGAACTTGAGAGAATAAATTTAACATTTCTAGAAAAATTGGAAATTCCGATTCAGAATTTTCTTTGGCCCTACAGCAGTAGTATTTTTTTTAGAGAAATATCGAATTGTAAAAAAGGTTGAAATTTACAAGGTTCACTTTTTTTGAAATTTCAATATTTTTTCCTAAAGTGTTCTTGTTTCTATGCAGATTTGAATTTTATTTTCCCTTAACTTATACTTAATAATTTTCGGTTTCTTATCAATATTACAAAATAAAAGGAACTTTAAAGTATTAAATTTTCGTTAAAAAACTTTAAAATTTCCAAAACAATCAAGAGAAAAATCAAAATTTTTACAAGAAAAAATATTTTAAGGACAAAATCTCCACGAAAAGTCAAAGTTTCGAAAAAATCTTTGTATTAAATGTTTAGAGGAAAATACAAATTGTTTAGAAAAAAAAGCAAAATTTTTTGTAGAAACAGTCAAAATTTGAAAAAAAATTGGAAATATCTTTACAAAAAAATTGAAATTTTTCGTTTTTCCCAAAATGTTAAAATTTTTATAGAGCTTTCGGGTTTTTTTTCTAAACATTTTTTGTCAAAACTAAAAAATAAAATGAACTTTAAATTGTCAAAGTGTCGTGAAAAAACTTTACAAATTGGAGGAACACAAAGAAAAACTGGAGAAGTAGGAATTTCTGAAAGAAATTTTAAGAAGAACACTTTCAGGAAAAATGAAAATTACGAGAACATTTGTTTTTATAAAGGAGAAATGGAAACTATGCAGAAAAGATCAAAATTTCCTAAAAAAAAGCGAAATGTCTGAAAAAAACTCAAAATTTTTATACAAAATGAGATTTGAGGTAAGAATTTGAAGATATCGTATTAACCTATTTTTTAAAAAATAGTAAAATGCGGGATGAGTTGGATTTAGATTTTTTCTTGAAATTGTAATTATTTTCTCAAAATATTGACATTTTTAAAAATATTTGAATTTTTTCTTAACATTTTAATTCTTGCTCGAAATATTGATTTCTTCCTCAAAAGTTTTACAAAAAATTTAAAATTTCTACAAAAAATTGTGTAATGGAAAATGTTAAGAAAATTTTGAGAATAAAAACTCGTAAGCGAAATTGGGGGTGCTGTAATTCCACAGTGCCACGCCGGCCACCACTGATCTTGATGGAGAAGCTTATCAGATTTTGACCACGACCGCCCACGCATGAGTAAAGTCAGTTCAACCAATTGGGGAACCAAAGACCCTCTTCTCATTTAGGACTAATAAAAAAACTGAAATACAAAGCTTGTCTCCTGAATCCAAGAAAGATTAAAAAACACAACTTTCTTAGTTTCAGGGGAGAATATTTGTATTTTTTTGAAGATAACCAAGGACTAGTTCGTTCCACAAAAAAAAACGACTAATAAGTTTTATTTTGTCAAATAAATGCAAGACCTTCTAGCATGAAGTCCACTTTGTCCTTTTATTTTTTCCTATAAGCTCTTTATTTGAAAGTTTTGCCCCTTTTTGCATATTTTAACATCTTCTTACCAAAATTCCTAACTTTCCTAGGAATTCTCACATTTTTTTTGTAAATTATTGTTTTAAAATTAAAACTTAGTGCTTTTCTCTTGAACTCTCAGAGAAGCATTAAATTTTTTTCGGAAATTTAATTTCAAATTTTGATTAATCAAGACATTATTTTTATTTTCTCGAAGAATTTAAGGTGCTTTTTTAATTTCAACTATCAGGTAGAACTTCAAAAATTAAAATACAAATCCTGTCCCCTGAAAAGGGAACAAGATTTGTATTTCAATTTTTGAAGGTAACCAAGGACCCCAAAAAAAATATCAGGCAGAATTTTTACTAAAAATAAATACAATGGGCGGTAATTTCTCCTAAGCCCTACAAATTTCCAGGCGAAGACGCAATCTTCCCAGCCCTGCTGCAAGAGGGCCTATGACTCCACTAACTAACTCCACTAATTTAGAGCTAGTTATTGCCTGAGGTATATTTCTAAAACTGGAGGAAAGTTAAAGTGGTTTTCATCCTAAAGGCTGGAAGGTGATCAAAGGCCCAGCCTAAATCTTATGGACCTATTAGTCTAAACTCATTTCTCCTCAAAAAAATGAAGAAAATCATTGATCTTCAACATTACAAGCAAAGTCCTAATACAGGCACTACTTCACAAAAACAAATTTGTTTATTTATCAGCATTGGCCTAACTGCGATTTTTTTCTAGGGGGCCCTGGCCTCTGAAAAATGATGACGGATAAATGTACAAAATAAAGGTAATTTAAACTTGAAATGACGATTTCGATAATCTATTTGTGGAATGTTGCTTTAAATAAAATTACCCAAAAAGATTTTCAGCCAGAAGTGTTCATTTTGATTGCTGCATTAATTAACTAATTATTAAATAACTTTAATTTTCAATTTTTCTGTACAAAAACGTTTAACCCTGTTTTAAGGGTAATGTTTCCTTTTCTTTAAAACTAAATTTAAATTATTTAAATTGGAAAATTATTTGTAAATTGGGAATTTTCTTCTATGTCTATTTTTTTCAAAATGTAAATTTCGAAATTTCGATTTCCTTATTAAAGTTCCAAAATGTCATAATTTTTACACTTTCAATTTCTTCTGACATTTTTAACGTAAGTAAAAGCTTCGACCTTTTCAAGAGATTTTGAATTTTTTCGACGCCTGTAGTTTTTTTTCGAAATTTTAATTTTTAACCTGAAAATTTGTTAAAGCCCCATTTTTTAATCAAAATGCTGATTTGAAATGCAGTTTTGACTTTTTCCCCCAAAATTTTGACTTTATGACCAAGATGTCATTTCAGAACAATTTTCATTTTATTTTCTAAATGTTGACTTTAAATTTAATTTTTTTTAATAGTATTAAATTTTACACTTTCATGTAAAACTAAATTTTCAATGCAAACGTTAAATTTAGATTTCCTCTTTATATTTCTATTTCGTCACATCAATTTTAATTTCAAACTTAATTATTTAAATATTTTCTATAACATTAGATTTTTCAGCAAAGGATATTTTTCTCTACCACTTCCACTTAAAAATTAAAATGTCGAGAGCTACTAAATAAATTCCAATTTAAAAAAAAATGACTTTTTTCTAAATATTTCTACTCATTTTTTTTCAAATATTTTAAATTTGACCTCAAAACATCAACTGATTCTTAATATTTTAGGGATTTAGTTTGAAATATTTTGTATTGGATTTTTTAATTTTGAATTTTTTACAGTTTCAGCTTTTGTCAATTTTTTACTTTAAAGTGAAAATTACGTCCTTTGCTTTTTTATTTATTGAAATTTTGGTTTCATAATATCCAAATTTGTTAAGTACAGCCGACGAGTTATACGAGAATTGTACTTAACGGACGACGTACGATTAATTTAAGAATACAGATCGTCTTAAATCACCTTGAATTGTTAAAAAAAATTTAAACGATCTATTGCTATATTTAACATAGATGTTACAAGTTGTGTAGCTAAAACTATTCATATGCGTATCTAAAATAGGTAAGGCGGGCACCTGGCCCCCCGTACCTTACTTGAAATTTCGACATTTGTGGATGATTTCAATTTTTTTCACATTTCGCGATTTAAAATAAAAATTGCTTTAATTTATGGAGCACATGTTGGCTTTCCCTGAAAAATTTCGAATTTTTATAAAATTTCGAATTTTTATAAAATTTCGAATTTTTTTTCAGAAATTTTAATTTTTTTGGAAATGTCAATCTTTTTGTCGAAATTTTTTCAAAATCTGTTTTCGCTTTTGTGATTCTTTTCGAAATGTCTATAGTTTTCTCAAAATTGGTTTTTTTTTAGAAATTTTGATTCTTTTTCAAATCCAACCTTCATGTTCCTGAAAATCTCAATATTTTCGTTCAAGTTCCTTTTTATTTGAAAATTTTGATTTTTTTTTCAAAATTTGCCTATTTACAAACAAAAATCTTCAATATCAAACCATTTCATCAAAATTTAACTCTCATCAAATCAACTTTCTGTGCGACATTTCCAATTTTTTCGACGTTCTCTGAAAAATTTTTAAGTTTCTCTCAATTTTGAAGTTTCACTTGAATATTTCAAACCAATTTCTCAAAATTTTGCCTATTTTTACAAATTTCTTTATTTTTCTTAACATTTGGATTTTTATCAAAACTCTATAGGGTTATAGAATTTAATTTTCCAAAAATTTTGACTAGTTTCTTAGAGTTTACTTTTTTTCGAAATCTTGATTTATAACTCAAAATTTGATACTAAATATTTCTGAAAGTTTCGACTCTTTGCTTGAAATTCGTCACTTTATCGAAATCTTGACTTTTTTTTCTTCAAATCTGTTTTTTCCTTAAAAGTTTCCTTATCATCAAAAATTTGAAATTTTGCCTTTATTCTCAAAATTCTTTCTTTTTGGAATGTTGTATTTATGTTGTTTCGAAATTTTGCTATTTCACTTAATACTCTTTTATTTTCTGTATATTTTGACTTTTTCAAATTACACTCTCCGGAAATTTTAAATTGCACCTATCTCAAAATTTGCCTTATTTTCAACATTTCGACTTTTATCTCGAAATATTTTATGTTTCTAGAATTGTAGACTTTCTCCTCGAAATAAGCTCTTTTTGAAATTTGGATTTTTATGAAAATATTATCCTTATAGAACCCAATTTTCCAAAAAGTTTGACTAGTTTCTTGAAGTTTGCTTTTTTTTCGAAATCTTAATTTTTATCTCAAAATTTGATACTAAATATTTCTGAAAGTTTCGACTCTTTACTCGAAATTCGTCTTTTTATCAAAATCTTGACTTTTCTTCTTCAAATCTGTCTTCTTCTTGAAAGTTTCCTTATCATCGAAAATTTGAAATTTCGCCTTTATTCTCAAAATTCCTTTTTTTTGGAATGTTCTTTCAAAAATCGTTTTTTTTTTCGAAATTTTGCTATTTTTCTCGATACGTTGTTTCGAAATTCAGCTATTTTACTTAAGATTCTTTTTTTTTTCTATATATTTTGGCTTTTTCAAATTACACTCTCCGGAAATTTTAAATTGCACCGATCTCAAAATTTGCCTTATTTTTGATACTTCGACTTTTATCTCGAAACATTTTATGTTTCCAGAATTGTAGACTTTCTCCCAGAAATTGGCTCTTTTTGAAATTTCTACTTTCTCAAAATTCATTTATTTTCTCTAAATTCGATCGGAATGTTAAAAAAAAAGTAGCCATGTTGAAAAAATATTCTTGTATTTAGAGAAAAAAATTGAATTTCTTTACCGAAATTTAAATATTATGTTAACATTTAAATAAAAAAGTAAATATTTCGAAAAGAATATTTTTGCCAAATTGCGATTTTTTTTGAAATTTGACACTTTTTTTCACAAAATTCGACATTCGAAAATTTTGTCTAGTTTCGATTTTTCGACAGTTTTCAAATTTTTTCAGAAGGAAATTTGATTTTCTGAAAATATTGACCTTTTCTCGAAACTACAACTTTTTTTGAATTCTACTTTTTCCGCTCTTTCTTTCCTTTTTTTTTTGTAAATTTGAATATTTTCTAGAAATGTCGATCATTTTCTCGAGATTTTGACAGTATTTTTCGAAATTCGTTTTTATTAAAGTTCAGTTTTTCTCATTTTTTTAATTTGGCTTTATGGATTTCCACTTGTACAAATCTTGTCCTCCCAAACTAAGAAAGATAAAAAAAATGCTGTAACGCGTTTCGATAGCCAAGCTATCATTTTCGGAGAGATACGGTATCTCCTATCAGTATCTTTCTAAACATGATAGCTTGGCTATCGAAACGCGTTAGAGAAATTATTGTTGTATTTTTTAATATTTCTTGGTTTCAGAAGACAAGATTTGTAAATCAATTATGGAAGATAACTAAGGAAAATTCCGTTCCACCAAAAAAAAAATTTCCATTTGTTTCTCCAAATCCGTTATATTCTTGGAACAGGTTATACCTCAAAATTTGACGTTTTGTTTCTAGAAATTTCCACCTCCTTCAAATTTCGATTTTTTTCTTTAAATTCATTTAATTTTTTCAAAATCCGAACAAAATATTAATAAAACGTCATAATTTTGAGAATAATATTGTTACGGGCTTATCGGTTCGAATTCATTATTAACATGGACATTGAATAATACCCACTCTATTACCAAACTAAACTCGGAACACTACAACTAAATAATGAACTCACTTATTAACTTCTAACTACTAACTCACTAATTACATTGACTGACTCTAACTGACTCGAGGGAAAGGCGACCGCCGTATATAGTTTTGGTTCCCAGGTTCTAAAAAAATCCCGCAGATACGGCTTATCGTTTGTCGAAATTTCTGGAACGCTTATCTGCCGTTTGCTTCGTTAATGCGGCCTCTTTCCCCTTATCAGATCTTTCTAGAAAATTTTCTTACGTACTAAATTCTACAATTTACATTTCGTTACAATATAATTCAGCTTCATTGGCATCCACTTTTGCTGGTTGATAGTGATTTTTGGAATTCATACATATTGTGTATTTGACATTTCAAAAAAAAAAAGCTTTTCGATTATATTAGAATTTAAATGAAGTAAAATTCTGAAGAAAATATTGTTGGTTATTTTAGTTTTTTTCTCCAAATTTGATTTATTCTGGAAATTGTGACTTTTTGTACATAATTTGTCTTTTGGAAATTTCGACTTTTTTTTTAGAAATTTTAGCATTTTTCTAAATATTCTGAAAGGTTCAGGTTTTATTTCAAATTCAATGTTCTGACTTTTTCTGAAAATTCTCTCTTTGTCGAAATTAGGCTCTAATTTGGAAGTTTGATCCCCCAAGCTCGCCCAGTTCAAATAAAATATACAATATACCCAGCTGAAGATTTTCTGGTTTTATTTTTTTTGTCCATCAATTTTCAAAATAATTGTTGCCCCCCCGTTGAATGAAATCCTGTCTACGTTCATGTGTATATTATTCTTATTCTAAAAATCTGGACTAAGTGGGGAAGGCAACTTAAATATTGTAAATATATGTATATGGCTGTTAAAATACTCTGAATATTTTTGAAATTCTAGCGAAAGGGCAAGATTTCCGATGGTTTATTGAATCACGTGGGATGGAAATATCAGCTTCAGATTCCGAGAATACCAGTGACCGTACCATAAAACTAATTCCAGAAAAGCAAACCTACTTTTTATAATCTTAAAACAAAATTTGCCCTTTTTTTAATATTTCAAATTTACCCTAGAAATATTTATAAACACATCTTTTTGTATGAATTTTGATATACTCTAGACTTTTTTCAAAGTTTGAAGTTTGACATTCGACCTTTTTACCAGTATTTTTTTCTTTGCCAATTTTGATATTTTTGAAAATTTGACTCTTCGCTCAATATTTTGGTCTAGAACAAAGATTTCATTTTTTCCCATATAATGTCGACTTGAAATTCATTATCTCTCTCTCTCTCTCTCTCTCTCTCTCTCTCTATAACGTGAACCATTAGTAAAAATGTTCTGGTTTTTTCTAAACATTTTAAATTGAAACTTGAGTTATCGAAGTTAAAGTCAATATTCTGATAAAAATTCGAAATTTTAAATTTGGAACCGAAATTTCGATTGAAGTCTCTTAATTTCATCTTTAGTCTTAAAATTTCCTCTTTAATCTGCACATTTCAACATTAAATTTGAAGCCTAAATATTTTCGACTTCAGAGTGAAATACCGCGATTTTTTTTTGAAAATCAAATACATAATATGTATGAGATTCCAACTATCACTATCAACCAGCAAAACTGGAAGCCAATGAAGCTGAATTATATTGTAACGAAATGTAAATTATAGAATTTAGTACGTAAGAAAATTTTGTATAAAGATCTCATAAGGGAAAGCGGCCGCAATAATGAACCAAACGGCAGATAAGCGTTCCAGAAATTTCGGCAAACGATTAGCCTTATCTGCTGGATTTTTCTAGAACCCGGAAGCGAAAACTATACAAGGCGGTCGCCTTCCCCTCGAATCAATCAGTTAATCAGAAGTCAGTGTAGTTAGTGAATTAGTAGATAGAAGTTAATGAATAAGTGAGTTAATTATTCAATTGTAGTGTTGCGAATTTAGTTTGTAAATAAAGTGATTATAATTCACGCGTAATAATCATTCGAACCGATAGCCCGCAATAATATTAAATAAGTTGTAAGATTTATTTAAATCAATTACCGTTATTTTAATTTCACAATTCAAAAATGAGATTCACTTCTCACAAGAGTACAAACAAATTGTTTTAGAACCTACCCGGCTCCTCCTCTATATACGACAATGTTCGTAACACTTGCGCCCATATCTTTCTAAAATATTCCCAACTGTTCGCGATTTTACATTACTTTCATTCGCCATTCTTCGGTTAACCAACGAACCTTCCTACGAATTTGATAGCAATTCAAAAATTTTTATATTAAAACATATTTTGAATTGTTCAAAAGTGGTTTCTACGGAAAATTAGTTGTAACAATCTCCATTTTTTGGCCCAAAGCCACAAATGCTCAATCGTATTAGGGCGCTTTTTATATTCCCAACTTTTTATTGACGAAACAGAACGAGCCCTCGAAAAAACTTGGCCCAAGTAAATCTATTTAAAGTGATTGTTTTGGGTTTGTACGAGTGTAAGAAGACTGTTGGCTGGGTGATGTAGCACAGCCGTAACATAAATATTCAAGGCGGCCGGCAAAGCCATCAAATTTATGTGGCCATGTTTATAGACTCGTGGGACAAGTGTGGCCATTTCTTTCTTTAATTCTGGATCGGCTTTATGTCTCGACAGGACGTGCACAAGATAAACAACAAACTACCTACCTTCCCGCTAACTTTCCGCCGACGCTCTTTTTTCCTCGACCATAACTCGAAATTTCGTCTTAAAATTTTCATAGATTTCGAGTTTATCAAATTTCGCTGTTTTCTCGAAATTTGAATTTTATCTAAATTGGTTAAACTATTCAACACCTGATTTTTTTTAAAATTGCTTTTACACGTTCTTACTACTTTTTATTGAAAATTTCGATTATTATTAAATTGCGATGTTTATTTTTGAAACTTTGATTTTTTTATTAATTTTGACTAAAAATTGAAATACAAATCTTGTCAACTGAAACCAAGAAAGATTAAAAAACATAACAAAGGTTGCTCTAACGCATCTCCCTAAAGATGATAGCTTAGCTATCGAAACGCGTTATCTCTTGGTTTCAGGGGACAAGAGTTGTATTTCAATTTTTGAAGATAACCAAAGACCAGTCCGTTCCACCATAATTTTGACTATTTTTACAAGACAGTTAGAGACAGCAAATTCCTCTGCGGTCCAGCTTGACTCACTGAGGAATTCTGTCTACGGAGACTACGGAGAACTTCCATTATATGGAACTCGTTGCCGAAAAGAGTATTCCCTAAAAATTACAACCTATGCTAGCGCTATCGAAACGCGTTAGAGCAAGCTTTGTTGTTTCATTTTTTTTTGGTTTCAGGGGACAAGATTTGTATTTCAATTTTTGAAGATAACCAAGGACTAGTTCCACCAAAACCTATCCTTGTTTAAGAAGGCGGTTCATTGCCATCTATTGTTGTTTCCGCATCCCCCTCGCAGTGCTTTGAAGGAATAATGGGGTTGCCCTTTGCGAGTGGATTAAACTAAAAAAAAATGCAAGAACCGAAATTTAAATTTGGAGAAAAATTGGAAGGATAAAATGTAATATTTTGCATATAAGGCCGTGTAGTTTACGGCTGAACTAGATTTATATTTTCTTCTTCGGATGGAATCTGAGCTGAGCTCCCGACCATGGTATTGTTCTAATTTGGGCTTAGTAGAAGTTATGTAGTTGATGGTGAAGTGAAGTAGGTATTTCTGAGATTGAAAAAGGGAACTCACTTTTTAAAAAACGTATTTGGCAATGATGAGTCTCTAGAATAACCAAATGAGTTCTCTTTGTGAGAAAAGGAAGTAAAATCAACCAGATTTTTTGATCCTCATCTCAAAACGATTTCGATATCACAATTAATCATTTTGTATCTGTTGTTCCCTTAAATTATCTGAAACAGCAAAAATAATTATTAAAGAAAAAGGATGGCTTTAAAACATCGAAAACAAGATAAGAATTTCGGGTGTAAAGTAGAAGCTGAACACTTTATTCTCTAGATTTAGTCTTCTTCTCTTCTTTCACAGTTCTTTTCTCTGCATTCCTGAATATAGGCCTCTTGCACGCTGATCGATCCTGTGCTAACTAAAACCACCTATTTCCTGCTTGTATCCTGATATCATCAAGTCATCTTCTTTGTGGTCTTCCCACGCTGAGCTTGGTTTGCCTTGGTCGCCAATCTAACAGTTGTAGTTGTTTCTATACAAGGTGCCCATTTTCCGACTTTCATCATTGTGATCGTACTCATTTAAAAAGTTGTGGTATTGGTTAGGTTAAGGGTCAAGGTAAAGCTAGTGGTTAACACTCTTCAAAAAATCAATCTGAATCAGAGTACATTTTGGGTTTCTTGAAAAAATAAAACTGAACTTTAGACGTCCATTTACTTTCGTCTTGTCGAGCCACGGGTCCCATGCAACGCCATTTCAGTTCAGCAATCCGTTCTATTATATCTACGACTTTAGTTTTTTGTTGGGTATCTTCATTTCTCTTCCTGTCCAGTAGATTGATACTGATCATCGCCCGCTCCATCGCTCTTTGCATTACTATCAGTTGATTCGTGATCTTTTTTGGTAATGCCATTGTTTCTATGCCATAGGTTTCTACTGGTAATGTGAAGGTGTGTGAAAGTGTGTGAAGGTGTAAAGGTATGAAGGTGTCAAAAATTTTTTTTTTAAGATTGATAGGATGTCCTTATTTCTTTGTATATATTTTATTTTCTCAAAAGCCCCCCAAGTTAGTCTTATTCTTCGTCTTATTTCCGCTGCCTGATTTTCTTTACCTATGTCCTAAATAGTTTCTACCCTTTAGTGTTGCTTATCATTTTGGTTTTTGAGATAATCATTTTTAAACCTACATTTTTAGAAGCACCACTGAGTTCTTCTAGCATGTCTTTCAGTTCCTATATATTACTGCTTATCAGAACGATGTCGTCGACGAATCGGAGATGATTCAAATAGGTTGATGTTTATGCCTTTAGTTTCCCACTGTAGTGATTTGAAGACGTTTTCTAGCTCCAGAGTAAATAGTTTTGGAGATATGGTATCGCCTTGACGTATTCCCCTATTTATTTCAATTTTATCTGTTTTCAGAGTGCCATTGATTTTGACGTGAAAAGTGACATTGCTGTATAATTTTTTAATAGATTTGTATATCGATCAAGATCGAAATATACAAAACATGTATAAGACTCATCATCACATCTGGAATAGAGGCACGAGAAGAAACCAACAAGACCATGAGTATGCTGAGAGTAGCGGAGATGAAAACTTTAAGAACTATAGCGGGAAAGACCAGAAGAGACAGAGTAGGAAACACACAGATTAGAGAGCAGTACGGTATATGGGATACCGTGCGATGGATTAGACAAAGAAGGAGACAATGTTACGCTTACCTAAACAGAATGAGAGATGATCGACTTCCACGCATCGTACTGGAAGGAAACCAACAGATGGAAACATAGCAGGTAGTCAAAATCCCGGAAACTGCAACATAGGCCTAATCAGAATTAACAGATCGCAAGATCTCAAAGAAGAAAAAAGAAAAGAAGGAGAAGAAGGAAAAAAAGAAGGAGAAGGATAAGAAAAAAAAAAAGAAAAAGGAGTAGAAAAAGAAGAAGGAAAAAAAAGAAGGAGAAGAAGAAGGAGAAGAAGAAGCAGAAGAAGCAGAAAAAGAAAAAAAAAGAAAGAAAAGAAAAAGAAAAAGAAGAAGAAGGAGAAGAAGGAGGAGAAGAAGATGAAGAAGGAGAAGGAGAAGAAGAAGGAGAAGAAGAAGGAGAAAAGAAAAAGAGAAGAAGAAGAAGAAGAAGGAGAAGAAGAAGGAAAAGAAGGAGAAGAAGGAGAAAAAGAAGAAGAAAAAGAGGAAGAAAAATGAGAAGAAAAAGGAGAAGAAGAAGGAGAAGAAGAAAAAGGAGAAGGAGAAGAAGAAGGAGAAGAAATAAAAGGGAAAGAAGAGAAGGAGAAGGAGGAGAGAAGAGAGAAGGAGAAGGAGAAGAAAGAAGGAGAGAGAAGAAAGGAAAGGAAGAGAAGAAAGAGAAGAGAGAAGAAGGAAAAGAAGAGAAGAAGAAGAAGAAGAAGAGAAGAAAGAAAAGAAAAAAGAAAGAAGAAGAAGAAGGAAAAAGAAGAGAAAAAAGAGAAAAAGGAGAAAAGAAAAAGAAAGGAGAAGAAGAGGAGAAAGAGAAAGAGAAGAAGAAGAGGAAGAAGAAAAAATAAAAGAGAAAGGAGAGAAGAAAAAGAAGAAAAAGAAAAAAGATAAGAAGAAAGAACAAGGAAAAAAAAAAAGAAAAAGAAAAGAAAAAGAGAATAAGGAAGAAGATAAGAAAAAAAAAGAAAAAAAGAAAAAAAAAATAAAGAAAAAAAAAAAAAAAAGAAGGAGGAGAGAGAAGATAAGGAGGAAAAAAAGAGAAGAGAAGAAGAGGGAAAAAGAAAGAAGGAGAAGAAAGATGGACGACAGAAAGAGAGAACTAAGGAGGAGAAAGAGAGAAAAGAAAGACAGAACGAGAAAAGAAGAAAGAGAAAAAAAGAAAGGAAGAAGAAGGAAAAGAAGAAGAAAAGAGAAAGAAAGAAATGAAGAAGGGAAAGTAAGAGAAGAAGAAGAAAAAGGAAGGAAGAAAAAAGGAATGCTTAAAATTTTAGAAAGGGCTAAGGCTATTAGAAGACTAATTTTAAACTTTGAAATGTCAAGATTTTCAAAAAACATGAAATTTATAAAAACTTGAAAATTTTTCGGAATATTTGGTCGAAACCTTGAAACGAAAACAAACAAAACAAACAAACAAAAGTCGAAATTTTTAAAAAAAAGTAAAATTTTTCGAAAAATGTTTTCCATTCTTCAAAAAATTGATCGACTGATAAAATGTCGAACTTCTCAAAGATATTCTAAATTTTCGGGAAAAAATCTAAACTATTGAAAAGTCAACAAATTTTCATAGAAATCTAAATTTTCAAAAAATTACAAATTTATTAAAAGGTCTAAACTTAAAAAAAAATCGAAGATGAAGGAGAAGAAGAAGAAGGAAAAGAAAAGAATAAGAAGGAAAAAAAGAAGAAAAACGAGAAGAAGAAGAAGGGGAAAAAAAGAAAAAGAAGAAGGAGAAGGATAAGAAGGAAAAAAGGAAGAAAAGGGAAAGAATGAGACCAAAGAGTAGAAGGAAAAGAAGGAGGAGAATAAGAAGAAGGAGAAACAGAAGAAGAAGAAGGAGAAGAAGAAGAAGGAGAAGAAAAAAAGAGAAGAAGAAGATGGAGAAGAGAACAAGGAGAAGAAGGAGAAGAAAAAGCAAAGAAGAAGAAAAAAGAAAAGAAGAAGAATGAGAAGAAAAAGAAGGAGAAGAAGAAGAAAAAGAAGGAGAAAATGAAAGATAAAATTTTAGAAAGGCTAAGTTTTAGAAGAAAATTTAAACTTTGAAATGTCAAAATTTTCAAAAAACATTAAAATTTTTAAGAACCTAGAAATTTTCGGAATAGCTGGTCAAAACCTTGATACCTAAACAAAAGTTAAAATATTCAAAAAAAGTAAAATTTTTCGAAGAATGTTTTCCATTCTTCGAAAAATTGATCGACTGATAAAATGTCGAACTTTTTAAAGAAAATTCTAAATTTTCGGAAAAAATCTAAACATAGAAAAGTCGAAATTTTCATAGAAATCAAACTTTTCAAAAAATTACAAATTAATTAAAAAGCCGAAACTTAAAAAAGTCCAAGATGAAGGAGAAGAAGAAGAAGAACGAAAAGAAGAGAAAAAGTAGAAGAAGGAGAAAAAAAAAGACAAAGAAGTAGGAGAAGGATAAGAAGAAAAAAAAGAAAAAGGGAAAGAATGAGAATAAGGAGTAGGAGAAGAAGGAGGAGAAGAAGAAGGAAAAGAAGAAGGAGAAGAAGGAAAAGAAGAAGAAGAAGAAGAAAAAGAGAAGAAGAAGAAGACGGAGAGAAAAGAGAATAAGGAGAAGAAGAAGAAACAGGAGGAGGAGAAGAAGGAGAGAAGAAGGAGAAGAAAGAGAAGAAGAGGGAAAAGAGAAGAAGAAAAAAGGAGAAGAAAAAGAGAAGAAGAAGAATGGGAAGAAGAAGGAGAAGAAGAAGAAGGAGGAAAAGAAGAAGAAGAAGAAGGAGAAAAACAAAGTTAAATTTTACAAAGGCTAACCTTTAGAAGAAAATTTAAACTTTGAAATGTCAAAATTTTTAAAAAACATGAAATTTTTAAAAATTTTGAAATTTTCGGAATAGGTGAAAAAACATGAAATTTTTAAGAACCTAGAAATTTTCGGAATAGCTGGTCCAAACCTTGAAACGTAAACAAAAGTCGAAATGTTCAAAAAAAGTAAAATTTTTCGAAGTTAGTGTTTTCCATTCTTGGAAAAATTGATCGACTGGTAAAATGTCGAACTTTTTAAAGAAATTCTAAATTTTCGGAAAAAATCTAAACATTGAAAAGTCGAAACTTTCATAGAAATCTAAATTTTCAAAAAATTACAAACTTATTAAAAAGTCGAAACCTAAAAAAAAAAGTCGAAGATAAAGGAGAAGAAGAAGGAAAAGAAGAGAAAAAGAAGAAAGAGAAAAAGGAGAAGAACGAGAAGAAGAAGAAGAAGGAGAAGAAAAAGAAAAAGAAGAAGAAGGATAAGAAGGAAAACAAGAAGAAACAGGCAAAGAATGAGAAGAAGGAGTAGAAGGAGAAGGAGGACAATAAGAAGGAGAAGAAGAAGGAGAAGAAGAGAAAAAGAAGAAAGAGAAAAAGGAGAAGAACGAGAAGAAGAAGAAGGAGAAGAAAAAGAAAAAGAAGAAGGAGAAGGATAAGAAGGAAAACAAGAAGAAACAGGCAAAGAATGAGAAGAAGGAGTAGAAGGAGAAGGAGGACAATAAGAAGGAGAAGAAAAAGGAGAAGAAGAGAAAAAGAAGAAAGAGAAAAAGGAGAAGAACGAGAAGAAGAAGAAGGAGGAGAAAAAGAAAAAGAAGAAGGAGATGGATAAGAAGGAAAACAAGAAGAAACAGGGAAAGAATGAGAAGAAGGAGTAGAAGGAGAAGGAGGACAATAAGAAGGAGAAGAAAAAGGAGAAGAAGAGAAAAAGAAGAAAGAGAAAAAGGAGAAGAACGAGAAGAAGAAGAAGGAGAAGAAAAAGAAAAAGAAGAAGGAGAAGGATAAGAAGGAAAACAAGAAGAAACAGGCAAAGAATGAGAAGAAGGGGTAGAAGGAGAAGGAGGACAATAAGAAGGAGAAGAAGAAGGAGAAGAAGAGAAAAAGAAGAAAGAGAAAAAGAAGAACGAGAAGAAGAAGAAGGAGAAGAAAAAGAAAAAGAAGAAGGAGAAGGATAAGAAGGAAAAAAAGAAGAAACAGGGAAGGAATGAGAAGAAGGAGTAGAAGGAGAAGGAGGACAATAAGAAGGAGAAGAAGAAGGAGAAGAAGAGAAAAAGAAGAAAGAGAAAAAGGAGAAGAACGAGAAGAAGAAGAAGAAGAAAAAGAAAAAGAAGAAGGAGAAGGATTAGAAGGAAAACAAGAAGAAACAGGGAAAGAATGAGAAGAAGGAGTAGAAGGAGAAGAAGGACAATAAGAAGGAGAAGAAGAAGGAAGAAGAAGAAGGAGAAGAAGAAGGAGAAGAAGAAGGAGAAGAAGAAGGAGAAGAAGAAAAAGAGATGAAGAAGATGGAGAAGAAAGAGAATAAGGAGAAGAAGGAGAAGAAGGAGGAAAAGAAAAAAACGGAAAAAAAGAAGAAGGGGAAGAAGAACAAGAAGAAGAAAAGGGAGAAGAAAAAAGAGAAAAAGAAGAATGAGAAGAAGAAGAAGGAGAATAAGAAGAAAAAGAAGAAGAAGAAGAAGAAGAGGGAGAAGAAGAAGAAGGAGGAGGAGGAGAAGAATGAGAAGAAGAAGAAAAAGAAGGAAAAAAAGAAAGCTAACATTTTAGACAGGCTAAGTTTTAGAAGACAATTTAAACTTTGAAATGTCAAAATTTTCAAAAAACCTGAAATTTTTAAAAACCTAGAAATTTTCGGAATAGTCGGTCGAAACTTTGAAACCTAAACAAAAGTCGAAATTTACAAAAAAAAAGTAACATTTTTCGAAGAATTATTTCCATTCTTCGAAAAATTGATCGACTGATAAGATTCTAAGTTTTCGGAAAAAATCTAAACATTGAAAAGTCGAAATTTTCATACAAATCAAAATTTTCAAAAAATTACAAATTTATTAAAAAGTCGAAATTAAAAAAAAAAGACGAAAAAGGATGCTGGACATTAGAAGAATAAGAGGCTTGAAAAGCAAAACAGGTTGAGAAATCTACCTCAGAGACTAAAGAAGAAGAAGAAGAAGAAGAAGAAGAAGAAGAAGAAGAAGAAAAAGAAGAAGAAAAAGAAGAAGAAGAATTCTGTAATCGAGAATCTATTCTAGCGTCATCCATTGCCTGTATGAACGCCCATGTTTCGATAGAGTCGAATGCCTTATGAAAATCTATAAAGCCAAGTGGAAGGGTATGCTGCATTCGATTGTTTTTTCCATTAGTGTTCTAATGATTTGTAATTGGTCGATGGTCCTATACCCCTTGCGAAATCCCGCCTGTTCTGCTGGTTGATATACATCCAATGTATTGGTTAGTCTGTTGGTGACAATCTTGGTCATGAGTTTATACAGATGAGAGAGAAGGTTCATTGGTAGATAGTTTTCTATATTTTTATTTTTCCCTTTTTTTAAAAGGAATTTCGCCTTTATGTAAACATCTTTGTAGTGACTTTTCGATGACTGCTCCTCCCATTTTTAACATTTCACATGTAATTTTGTCTTCTCCTGGACTTTTTCTGTTTTTCATTTGCTTGAGAGCAGCCTGAATTTCTTGTTTTGATATTTCTGGATCATCTTCAGAGCCCTCGTTACGAATGACCATATTCGTAACTTTTGGGTTGGGTCTAATAGAGGTATAGGGACAGGTGTAGAAGTCTTTGATGTGTTCAGCAATATTTCTATTGTCTGAGAGTGTGTTGCCACGTTGATCTTTCATTTTGGTAATTCTGTGTTTACTTGAGGATAATCTTGATCTTAAGACCCTCGTGGATTATTTTTTATTGCATTTTCGATTACTTAGGTGTTAAACCTTCTAATTCCTTTCTCACTTCCCTGTGAATTTTTTTATTTAGTTCTTGGTATTCTGATGTTTCTCTGGAAGTTCTTTTCCTCTGTTCCATAAGTTGCAGTGTCTCTGTATTTTGAAATCTTTTTTGTTCCTTGATTTAATACAAATCTTCTTGATCGTGACACAGATATCGTTAGTTCACTTATGTTTATTTTATCTAATTGTCGGTTGGTTCTAATTTCTTTTCTAATTCTTTTTAATAATCTGATTTTTTGTTTGAGTTCTTCAACAATTGCAACGTGTTTGGGTGAATAAGTTTGTTTCTTTCAATTTTGAAGTTGAACCTAAGAGATGCTCTTACCAGTCCGGGATCGCTGGTTGTATCAAACCGATTTAGTACTGATCCGTTTGTGCAAACTTTTCTGTTAGATGATAGTAAGAAGTCAATTTCGTTTTTGGTTTTGCCATCAGGGCTTTTCCAAGTCCACTTCCTTTGTTTAGATTTCCTAAAAAAGATCTTAAGACAGTATACATTTTCTTTATTTAAGCAATTTATTAATTGAAATACAAGTTTATTAACACTAGCACTAAATTTAGTGTATAACTAAAATTTCTTCTTAAAGTTATTTTATGACGGTCTCCAACGACAACTTTCCTATTTAGGATATTGTTACATGTGGTTCGAATGATTAACACGTGAGCTATAAAACACTTTATTTCTAAACTGAACTCGAAATACCACAATTGCAATTCACTAACACTGTTTATCGACTTCTAACTACTACTCACTAACCTACTACACTGGTTAACTGATTGACTCGAGGGAAAGGCGACCGCCTTATATAGTTTTCGCTTCCGGGTTCTAGAAAAATACAACAGATAAGGCTTATCGTTTACCGAAATTTCTGGAACGCTTATCTGCCGTTTGCTTCATTATGGCGGCCGCTTTCCCTTATCAGATCTTTCTAGAAAATTTTCTTAGATTCAAAATTCTACAATTACATCTCGTTAAAATATTTTCTGCTTTCTAGATTAGGGTCTTTTGCTCAGGTACAACTGTGATGGTGTTGAGTAGTGAATGTGGCAGCAGTAATATACCAACTAATAGGAGAGTTGTTCTCTGGTTAAAACTATAATTTTGGTGAACTATTGGTAACTTTGGATAGTTGATTACGTCAAGTTTTTTTCTGAGAGCAACTGATTTTATTATATTTATAAACAAATTTCCAGATTGGTTGACTGACAGATGAGTGCATATTCTAATGGTAATAAGCAACGCTTAACAAAAAAAAATTTATAGGAAATAATGTTAAAAGTTAAAATTTTTATACTAAAGAAAATTATTTACGTAAAGTAGATGCGAAGTTGCGTTCGGAGTTGTCAAAAATCATCTTTGGAGAATACTTTCAAGCACACTTTAATGCTAGACGCAAACAATTTGGTATAAGAAAAAAAACACTCAGTTGCGAATTGATGAGAGCAAAGGGAACAATTTACGTCGTTAAAAAGGACAATTTGTAGGAAAAATGTGTTAGAATGCGTTCACCGGAATAAGTGAGCAGGGCCGCCAACACTTAAAGTGAAAATTGGTATGTATTGTAAGATCTCATTTGTAGGTGGGTATTACGGAGTCGTCAATAAAGTTGAAATGGAGAGTCATAGCCGCCAAACTGCAAATAGTGGTGCACGAATAGCAGTCCACGGCAGGCATTGTGGCTCGAACTCCTGGGAAATCAACAGGACTATCTGTTTGATGCCATTCCGGCACAGCTACGGCTCTCATCTTACGTTTCTCCGATTCGGCGAGCGGCATCTCCGCGTCCTACCGCTTTGTTTATTCTTTTTAACGCTTCTGCTTCATTTCATAGCTCTACGTTGCCAAAGATGCTGCAAATTAGGAAAAGCGACGGCTGCCTTCGAAACCCCATAGAAAATGTCATTTTTGTATAACTTTCTTGATCAGGTTAGGCAAAGCTGAAATGGGCGCCAAATTCTCAGTGGTTGGGTAAGGAGAAGGACCTTTTTTTTAGTTCGTCAACAAAGGTGTATTGGGGACCAATTTTGTTTTTGTTCCTGCTCGGAAAAATTGTAGATTTGATAGTGGTAAGATTTTGGTGGAATAGACTGGTCCTTGGTTACCGTCAAAAATTGATATATAAATCTTGTCCCCTGAAATCAAAAAAAGATTAAAAAGCACAACAAAGGTTGCTCTAACGGGTTTCGATAGCCAAGCTATCATCGTCAGAGATTACTAAGATTGCTCCTCATGTCCATAAAAGATGTATATGTTTGTAATATTTACGATATTTTTCGGTGAGTTCTTAATCATTGAAGTCTTACTAAGCGCTGGGTAAGACGTTTACTCTTCTTGGTTAAAGCAGTCGATCAAAAATTTATATTCAACTAAATGGCACCCATTTAGGTTTCAACATTCTGCTTTTTTTGCAAAATTTGTCTTCTTGACTTCTTTCTTATTAAAGTTTAATCTCTCTAAAATTTTGAATTTTTATTTCAAAAAAGTGTACTAGATAAACAGAGTATTTTCAGCAATTTTTCTGCTTAACATTAGTGGTAGCTCGCGACTTTTTGAGGCGAGAGGACACCGGAGGTTTCAGGGATACATCGCCAAAAAATTTTTGCTAAATGTGCTTCAGACTTTTATCAAAAATTGAGGCGGAAAAAAATTACCACATAAGGTGTTTTAAATCGCTAAAATATTTAGTGAGCCAAGTAGGATCGCTTTGTGGGGGATTTCTTATTGTAACGCAATGTAAATAGATGGAATAGAATTTAGAATTGTAAAAGTTAGTACATAAAAAAAGTTTCTAGAAAGGATCTGATAAGGGGAAAGCGGCCGCGAGATAACGAAACAAACGGCAGATAAGCGTTCCAGAAATTTCGGCAAACGATAAGCCTTTTCTGCCTAAAAGTTCTAGAAGCCGGGAGCAAAACTAAATAAGGCGGTCAGTTTTCTCTCGAGTGAGTCAGTTAGAATCATTGTAATTAGTGAGTTAGTAGAAGACAATAATAAGTGAGTTAATTGTCAATTGTGGTGATCCAAGTTGAGTTCAGTAATAAAGTGGGTATAATCCATCACGTGTAATCAATTCGAACCGATAATCCCGTAACATTATTAAGCCCACAAAACATTAAAAAAAATATTTTGTACAATACACCCGCACAACCAGTCTGCTAAATTGTAAGAGCTTCCGTTAAATTTTCTTAACACGATTGTACTAGTTTTCCAATGTTTTCTACTTGTTTAATCAGCAAATGTTAAATTTTTTCTATTTTTTCTATTTTTCAAAATTCGACCTTTTTTCACTTTTTTAAAATACAAATTTCGAATTGTTTACCAAAATTTGCTTTCTTATTAATGTTTGGTCAATCTTTTGATAAAATAGTAAAAACTTAAAGCAAAATTGGAATGGTTGAATTTTAAGATTTCGAAATTATTTTAAATACAGTTTTCTGGAAATTCCAACTCGTCTTTCAAAATGTTAACATTTATATCAATTAAACTATATTAACACAGAAAGGATGTGATGGTGCGTGCATAAGCAGCTGCTAAATATATGCTCCATTAATAAACCCAAATTCTACGGGAATTAATGAGCGATTATTTCAGAAAATTGTGGTAAACCAAAGGTGTAAATAATAAGAACAGTGTAGTGATTAAAACAACACTAGAGACAAACAGGTTAGTGCAATAATTAGTAATTTAAGGTAAGACTCTGCATTTGTATTAGCTCTGATAAGAGATAAGAAACCGTGACCTTCGAGGAGATAGTCCGGGGAACGGTTTCTTTCGTGGAAAATACGTGCATCACAACATATAGTAATCAGATTAGGAATCAGCGCTGAAATAAAGAAATAAACATGGACAAGAATTATATGAGAGACGTCGACATGGAGGAGTCCTCCACAGACGAAGGAGGCAAGAGAAAAAGGGTACAAGAAGAAACCTTAGCGAGAACAAAAAAAAAGTCGAGAACGCCAATAAAAACAAAAACAATTGATAACGAGCATAAGCTTGATCTTATACTAAGTATGATGCAGGATATAAGAGAAGAAATGCAAGAAATAAAAAATGAACAGAAAAAATACAATAACGACATTAGAAAAATCCAAATCGAAAACACCAAACTAAGAGAAGAAAACGAGAGAATTATAAAAGAAAACGAGAAAATGAAAAGGGATATAAAAATAATAAGCAATACTTTGGAGTGGATCGAAAAAGATAAAAGGAAAAATAACATAATTGTCAACGGTCTAACAGTAAATACAAACGACAATGCAATTTTAATTACAGAAATGGAAAATTTCTTTAAAGAAAAATTAGAAATACAAACCAAAGTTGAAGAAACTTACAACATTGGTAGAAATATATATCTTGTGAAACTGCAAAATGAACATGAAAAGAAACAGATTATGAAAAACAAATCAAAGCTTAGAAAAATTAATGAAAAAATTTTCATAAATGAAGACTTGACGCATAAAGAAAGGGAGAAGCAGAGACAACTAAAAAATAAAGCAGAAGAGGAGAAACGCATGGGTAAGAATATCAAAATGGGATATAACAAGATAATAGTTGATGGAGAAACTTGGAAATGGAACAAAATCAGGGAAAAATTAGAAAATACAAATTTAAAAAACTGAGCAATAAATCTAAAGAGGTAAATAGTATGATGACGAACAAGGCAATGAAAATGGATACGAAAACACATAAAAACACAACAATAGAAAAAATAAATAAAAAGGAAAAAACAGGAAAAGAAATTTGGAAAGTGGGAACATGGAATGTTAGAGGACTAAGGGGAAAAGAGGAGGAACTAATAGAAGAATTTGAAATGACAGGGATCCAAATATTAACAATAACAGAAACGAAGAAAAAGGGGCAAGGGGAACTAGTGCTAGCAAATGGACACCTTTTAATATTCAGTGGAGTAGAACAAAATAAACATGCTGCGGCAGGGGCTGGGTGCATAATAGAGAAAGGATTAGTAGATAATATACTAAATTGGGAAGGCATTTCTGAAAGAATACTAAAAATAGAATTTGATGATATATATGGGGAACGAATATGCATAATAATAGTGTATGGACCAAATGAAGATGATTCAGCGAGTAATAAAGACCAATTCTGGGAGGAACTAACATTGGCCACGGAGACAGGTAAAGGTAAAATTATCGTAATGGAAGATTTTAACAGTAGGGTGGGTAAAAGAGTGAATAGAAATGTAAATGTGATTGGAAACTGTGGGGAAACAAAAATAAACAACAATGGGTTAAGAATGATAGAATATTACATATTGAACGATCTCATAATAACAAATACGTTTTATGAACACCAGGATATACATAAATTTACAAGAATAGCGGAAAGCAGAAAAGAAAGATCCATAATTGACTACGTACTTGTGCAAAGAAATAATAGGAAATCGATCACGGATGTAAGAGTCAAAAGAAGTGCGGAAATATTTGGTGATCATTACCTGGTTGTAGCAAAAATTAGGAAAAAGAAGAGGTGTAGGAGTGACAACGAACGACACGAAACTGCACCAGTAAAAAAAGAAAATAATAAAACATACAGATTAAGAGAAAAAGATATAGCAAACAGTTATCACCAAATTCTTGAGGAAAAAATAAGTAATATAGAAAAGGAGATTGAACAAAAAGATATTGAAGACATATGGCAAATATTTAAGGAGGTAGTAATAGAAGCAGCTAAACAAGCATGTGGCACGATTACAACCAACGCCAATAAAAAGTTAACTGCCTGGTGGAACGATGAAATCAAAAAAGAAGTTAAATTAAAAAAACAAGCGTGGAAAGAGTACTTAAATAATAACACCGCACAAAAATACACTTTGTATAAGGAGAGAAGAACCAAAGTAAAAAAAAAATGGTTTTGGAAGCTAAACAGAAGGCATGGGAATGTTTTGGGAAAAAAATGAAGGAGACAAATAAAGGAGATCGCAAGCTATTTTATAAAGCAGTGAAGACAATAAGAAAAGGAAAAGAAAAGAAATTGACGACTATAACAAGCAAAGAAGGCGCGTTGCTAAAAGATGAGAATTTAATTATGAACAGATGGAAAGAATACTTTTACGAACTATTAAATCCACTGGAAACAGAGACACAAGAAGGCAAAGAAGTAACAACAAATGACACAATAGCAGATGAAGAAAATGAAGTACTTACGATAGAGGAAGTTGAAGAAGCAATCAAGGCAACAAAATGTGGAAAAGCACCCGGACATGATGGAATAACACCAGATATGATTAAACACATGGGAAAGAAAGGTGTAAAACTCTTGTACAACATTTGTAATAAGGCATGGATAAAAGGAAACATACCTAAAGATTGGCGAATAGGTGTTATTATGCCCATATATAAAAAGGGAGATAGAAAACAATGCCAAAATTATCGAGGTATAACTTTATTGAGCACGGTAGCAAAGATATATAAAAGGGTGTTAGCAAACCGGCTCCGTTTAGTCATAGAAACGCAATTAAGTGTATCCCAAAGTGGATTTAGAAGAGGCCATAGTGTACAGGACCATATATTCACGATGAAACAACTTACGGATAAAATATTAAGACAACGGAGAGAGGCATATCTAGCGTTCATTGATCTTGAAAAGGCTTTTGACAGAGCACCCAGAAAAGAAATATGGATAAGTTTGGAACAACGAGGAGTCAGCCGAAAATTAATTGCGGGAATAAAAAGCATATATGAGGAAAATGCAAATTATGTCAGAACGCGAAATATGTAGTCTTCTACTTTCTACACAAGAGATGGTTTACGACAGGGAGGAGTACTTAGACCATTACTATTCAGTATCCTGATAGATGACATACTCAAACAAACATGTACTAAAACAGCAGGCCTACAAGTAGGATACTACAATCTACAAAAAGTCTGTATAAAAGAATGTGCATTTGCAGATGATATAGTAATATTGGCCAATTCACCCGAAGACCTACAAACTAACTTAGAAATATGGAAAGATGCTCTAGAATCTAAACAAATGAAAATAAATGTCAATAAAACAAAAGTAATGGCGATAACAGAAGATGAAAATAAAAAAATAAATATACTATTGGAAAATAAGGATTTACAACAGGTCAAGGAATTCAAATATTTAGGAGTAATAATAGATAATAAAGGAAATCAGGATAGGGACATCAATGAACGAATAGAGAAAGCACTTAAAGCATATTACAGTATGTGCGCAACCATAGTCAAGAAGAAAGAAATATCCAAAAATACGAAAATGTTGGTATACAAGACTATCTTCCAGCCTATACTACTATTTGGAAGTGAAACCTGGGTTTTAACGGAGAGAATGAAAAGCCGGATACAAGCAGTCGAGATGAAGTTTTTAAGAGCGATAAAGGGAATAAGTAGAAGAGATCGAATAAGAAATCAAAAAGTGAGGGAAGAACTGGATGCTAAGCCTGTATTAGAAATTGTCGAAGAAAAACAATTAGGTTGGTGGGGACATATACAAAGGATGAAGGATAACATGCAAGTAAAGAAAATATGGGAAGCAAGAACATCGGACCGGAGACGTAGAGGCAGACCTAAAGAAAGATGGGGTGACATCATTGATAAATTAATCAGAAAGAGACAATTAAACCTAAACGAAGCAAAAATTTTAGCGCTAAACAAAAAGGAATGGAAAAAATTTTGTGAATGAAATAGAGAATACCAATCCCGACACCTTATGGATAAGGGAATTGATTATATATATATATATATATATATATATATATATATATATATATTAACAATTAAAAAGCAACAGATATTTAAAAATTCCACAATGTTTCGATAAATATTTGCTAACCCCGGACTAGGTTTCGCATTACTGCATCGTCGGCGGTTATATCAGCGATTTATATCAATATTGGACATTTTTTGACGTCATGGTGGGGCACTTGCCTTCCTCTAACTTAAGCAGTCAAGAGAAAATATATATTCAACTGAAAAATTGAACGTTTTTTCGAAAATTTAACGTTTTTCTCAAAACTTGCCCATTTTATTTCAAAATTTAAGCGTCTGAGATATTTTGAATTTCTACTAGATTTCATCGTCTTCCTTAAATTTCTTTCCTAAAATTTGACTTTCAAAATTTCTTAATTTCAAGGTTCTTCTCTCCTCGAAACGTTATTTTTTAAAAATTGGATCCTTTTCTATCTGCTAGAATCAGAACTTTCATATTTTTCTACTGTTTGTTTAGAATTTGACTCGAAATTTTCATGTTTCTCTCAAAATTAAGTATTTAACATTTCCGGAAAAGATATTTTTTTCAAAATTTGTCCCCTTGTTTCAAAATTTTGATCTTTTTCTTGAAATTTCTAATTACTTTCAAAATTTGTTTTTGGAAATTTAGATTTTTCTCTTGACATTTCTATTTGCTTTCAAAATTCGTTTCTGGAAATTTGAGATCTTTTTGTTGAAATTGGTCTTTTTCTCGAAATTTCGACATTTTTCTCAAAAATCATCATTTGAAAATTTCGATTTTTATGTCAACATCATATCCTTTGATGGAACGGACTGGTCCTTGGCTATCTTCAAAAATTGAAATACAGAACTTGTCCCCTGAAACCAAGAAATATTAAAAAACACAATAAAGGTTGCTCTAACGCGTTTCGACAGCCAAGCTGTCATCTTCAGAGAGAAACTCTCTCTGTTTCTCTCTGAAAATGACAGCTTGGCTGTCGAAACGCGTTAGAGCAACCTTTGTTGTGTTTTTTAATCTTTCTTGGTTTCAGGGGACAAGCTCTGTATTTCAACATCATATCCATTATGGTCCCAAAAATCTCAACTTTTTCTTCAAAATTACCTTTTTTTTTCAAAATTTTGAATTTTTTGGTTAAAATCCATCTTTCTTGTAGACATTTATTCTCAAATTTGACTATTATTTCAAGATTGTCTGTTGGAAATTTCTCTTGTTTTCCCGAATTTTTGCCTTTTGCTCAAAATATGTATCTTTTGGGATTTTTTATTATTTTTTTAAAATATTTTTTTTATTTGCGTTCTATTTTAAAATTAAGACTATTTTTAAAAATTTCAACTTTTTTAAAAATGGCGGATATTCTGAAATATCGACTTTTTCAAACTGTTGACATGTTTTTTCAGGACTTTTTTAGAAATTGTTGCTTTATTTTTAAAAACTTAAACTTCGTCAGAATTTTAACTTTTTTTTTTCAAAATTTAGGTTTCAAAATTTGGGTTTTTTCTCGAAATTTTGAGTTTTCTGTTTAATTTTTTCTTCAAATTTCGAGGTTGCCTCAAACCTCGACCGTTTTGTTTTTAGTTTCGGTACATTTGTAATTTGTTTTCGAAATGTTGACTTTTTTCCAGTTTTTTATTTAATTGTTTTTAAATATAAAATTTTTTGAATATTGTAACCTTTTGAAAATTTGGATCCTACAAAATTTCAACTGTTTTGAAATCCACAACCATTTTGAAAAAGTTCGAATTCTTCTGTTTTTCAAACATTCAAATTTTTTTCTTTTTTTGATGTTGTCTCTAAATATCGACAGTTCCTTTCGAAAATTGCAACCTTTTTGGAAACTTAATTTTTTAATCATATTTCAAAAATTTATTTTTTTTGTAAATTTTGACCTTTTAAAATGTTCGGCCATTGTTAAAAATTATAACCATTCAAAAATTTGACTCTTTCCAAATGTAAACTTTCCAAAATTTCGTCTTTTTTTTGAAAATTTTGTCTTTTCTGAAAATTTTGAATTTCTTTCAATATTTATTATGATTTTATATAAAATTTGACCTAATGGAAGTTGACATTTTTCAAAAGTATTGATTTTTTTTAAATTTAGACTATTTTTCAAAATTTCAACTTTTTTTTAAAAATGGTGAATTTTTTGAAAATGTCGACTTTTTCAAGTTGTTGACATGTTTTTTCAAATTTTTTTAAAAATCGTTGCTTCATTTTAAAAAATTTCAATTTCATTAAAATTTCAACTTTCTTTTTTCATAATTTGCAACTCTTTTTTTGAATTTTTGAGTTTTCTGTTTATTTTTTCCTCGAAATTTTAAGTTTTCCTTTAATTTTGACTGTTTTTTTTCAATTTTGAGTCTTTTGCAATTTTTTTTCGAAATTTTGACTTTTTCATTGATATTTTGGAAAGCAACACGAACCCGGTCCATCATGTCTTCTCGGGTAGTTGGTGGTTCCTGGTACACAACTTGCTTAACATGACCCCACAAGAAAAAGTCTGGCTTAGTTAAATCCTGTGATCTTGCAGGCCATGTCACTGGACCTCCTCTTCCTATCCACTTGTTAGGGAATTGTGTATTGAGGAACTCCCTTACATCCCTTCCATAATGTGCCGGTGCCCCATCATGTTGGAATTTGTCGCACGACAGCAAGAGGCAAATTCTCTATCATTTCGGGCAATTGATTTTGCAAAAAATGCAAGTAATTGTTGGCATTCAAATGTTCATTGAAGAAGTCTGGTCTGACAACAAATCTTCCTATGACACCACCCCAAACATTCAAAGACCACCTATGCTGATGGTCTAAGGGCCTTATCCAATGAGGATTTTCAGTGTGGTAGTAATGGGAGTTGTGTCTTCCCACGAAGCCGTTCTTATGAAAGAAGAAAGAAGAAGAAATGTATTTCTGTCAGCACTGCCCAAGACGTAAACCATATCGACCAATTCTTCTTGAGAAAACATTGTCTTTCAGTACTAATACCAAGACCTCGCGACAACAATGAGATAAACTGTGAGTGCCGGACAAACGAGACGAAACAAATTTCTCAAAAATTATTAAATGGAGGTGGCAATACCTGGTACCAAAAAAAAGGTAATTTAATTTCGCATCCGATAAGATATTTCAAGATAGGTGGGATCCATTTGAAAAAATTAGGTTATGCATGTTTGAACAACTGAAGAATTGAGTCGACGGATGTGAAGAAATTTAAGAAATCTTGCTAACAGCAAAGACGTAAACAAATACTCCATTTCTTCCTGAATCCAAAACCGTATGCCACACAACTCTGAGTCATTGCGTTTGGAAAATATCGTTAATGTCGTCAAGCTCCGAAATCGTCAAATTTAACCAAAAAAATTAAATTACGCGAAAACGGTTCAACTAAGGGCCTATGTCGTCCTGATAAATTCATATTTATTTTTAACAAGGAATCCAAAAATGTGAAAATACATAGAGTGTTCTATTTAAAATAAGAAAGTTGTGTTCATTTCCGGTGCAACCGAAAGGCCGCCATATTTGGCAATAATTTTAGGTTGTGGAGAACTTTATTTCGAACAACTTTTATTCAAAACATTTTTCGATATTTTGAACGATACGCCTACCAAAGACCGATTCCCGCTTAGTGACTCACCCTGTATAATCTTTCAGATTCTGGATTCCCAACGCTTAGTAAATTCCAAAATTAAATCATTTAAAGGAGTCTCTGCAAGTAAACATCTATTTCATAAAATTCTTAACAGTGAGTGACAGATAACGCGCAGGCTAAACCGATAACTTTAGAAATATGAAATTTTGCACACGAATTGCTTATATAACGTAAGTGAGCATTAAGAAAATATTTTCTAAAAATTCATCCTCAGAGGGTGTTAAATATCAGATGAAAATTTCTATGGAAATTTGTCATTTTTGAATTTAGAAATACAGAATTGGTGTTTAGGTTTCAGTTTATAAATAATAGTCAGTTATATCAGCGTTTTGGTAATTCATTTCTTTGGGGGAAGGGAGTCTTAAATATTCCTACTTAGGAGATAATGCAAAAAAATTGAATTCGAAAGTACAAAATATTTACGACAAACGATACCTACATCAATTGCAGAAGAATGTTAACCTTACATTGTGACAGATAGAGAATATTTTGAAAAGAATTTAAAAAAGTACTCGAAAATTTAAAATTTGTAAGTTTGACATTTAAAAAACCCAAAAGTTTCAAAAATTACCAAATTTTAAAAATTGGTCAGAATTTTCAAAAATGTAAAAATTTTGAAGCATGTTAAAATTTTCAAGAGAAGAACAAAATTTTCGATACAATTAAAAATTGAAAACGTTACCTATTTCAATTGCAGAAGGATGTTAACCTTAAATTGTGGACATTGCGGATTATTTTGATAAAAAGAAATTAAAAAAACACTAGTAAATTTGAAGGTTGTAAATTCATTGTTAAAAAAAGATCACAAATTTTAAAAAATACAAAATTTTAAAAATTAGTTCAAATTTTTAAAAATGTAAAAACTTTGAAGGATGTTGAAATTTTGAAAAAAACCATATTTTCAATAAAATTGAAAAGATAATAAGGCAATTTTTTCAAACTATTTCAAATTTTCAAAGAATTCGAAATTTTGGAGTTGAAAGTTTCTATAAAATTTAAGTTTAATAAAAAATTGGGAAGTTTGAAAAAAGTCAAAAATTTCGAAAGAGTTTAAACTTCCAGTAATAAAAAATTTTGAGACCAAAATTTGCCAAAACAATCGAAATTTTGAAAGATGTTAAAATTTTCGTAGAAAGTTAATATTTCCAAAAAATAGAATTTATAAAAAATGTCCACATTTTCAAAAAACTCAAATATTTCAAAGAAGGGAAAAAGTTTTTTAGAAAATCTATATTTTAAATGAAAATTAATACTTTGAAAAATATATGCTAAAATCTCAAAAATGATCAAAATTTTTAAAAAATATCGAGATTTAAAAAAATGTTAATAATCTTTAACCAATTTTTTTAAAAAGCCAAAATTTTTGAAAAATCAACTTACTCAAAAAGGCCCAAAATTGCCAAAAGTCGATTTTTTTTTTAAAAAGTATTTTAAACACCTAAAATTTTGAAATAAAAATCAAACATTATTTTAAAAAAGATCAAAAGATTTTATTAGAAATGTTTGCATAAAAAAGTTTTAGATGTCAAAATTTAAAAAACATTAAAATTAAGTAAACAAATATCAACAATTTGAAAAATGTTGAAAAATAACTAAAATGTTCAAATAAATTTTGTAATTGCAAAGAATTTGAAATTTCGAGAAAAAAAGGCCAAATTTGGAAAAAATGTTCAAAAGACTCGAAATTGTAAAAAAATACAGTAGAAGTTTGAACAAACCTCAAAATTTCAAAAAAAATTGTACTTAAAACTCTAAATTTTGAGAAAAAAGTCGCAAATTTTAAAAATTGCTAAATGTTGAAAAAAGTCAAAAATTTTGGAAGTCACAGTTTTCAAACAAAGTAGAAATTTTCTTAGAAATTTTAAATTTTTAAAACTAAAACAAAGACTTTCAAAAGAGTCTTAAAAAAACATGTTTTGGAAAAGTCGACATTTTCAAAATAGAGTTAAAATTTTGAAAAATCGTCTAAATTTCAAAAATCATCAAACCTTTTAAAACATGCCAACTTCCATTTGGTCGAATTTTAAATAAAGTCAAAATTGAACTATATATTGAGAAAAATCCAAAATTATCGGAAAAGCAAAAATTTTCAAAAAAATGTTGAACATTGCGGAATATTTTGATGAAAAGAAATTAAAAAAACACTCGAAAAATTTGAACGTTGCAAATTCGACATTTAAAAAAAGATTACCAGTTTTAAAAGGTACGAAATTTTAAAAATTAGTTCAAAGTTTCAAAAATGTAACACTTTTGAAAGATGTTGAAATTTTGAAAAGAACAATATTTTCAATAAAATTGAAAAAATAATAGGGCGAGTTGAAAGTTTAAAATTTAAGTTTTATAAAAATATTGAAAGGCTTGAAGAGTCAAAAATTTCAAAGAAATTTAAACTTCCAGTAAGTCAAAAATTTTGAGACTTAAATTTGCCAAAACAATCGAAATTTTGAAAGATGTTAAAATTTTCATAAAAAGTTAATATTTCCAAAAAATAGAATTTCTAAAAAATGTCAAAATATTCAAGAAACAAATATTTAAAATTTTGAAATAAAAATCGAACATTATTTTGAAAAAGATCAAAAGTTTTTATTAGAAACTTTTGCATGAAAAAGTTTTAAAAAAATGTCAACATTTAAAAAAAATCAAGATTAGGTAAAAGAATGTCAAAATTTTGAAAAACAAAAAAAATTCAAATAACACAAAAATCGAAATTTTTACAAATTTTCGGAAAACCAGAAATTTATGAAAAATTTAGTCAAAATGTAAAAAAAAGTCTGAATTTGATTTAAATTTTTCAAAGAAAGTCGAAATTGAGAAGAATTTGAAATTTCGAGAAAAAGTCAAAATTTCGAAAAAAAAATGCAAAAGACACGAAATTGAAAAAAAAACAGTCAAAATTAAAGGAAAACTCAAAATTTCGAAGAAAAAGTAAACAGAAAACTCAAAAATTAAAAAAAAAGTTGCAAATTTCAACTTTCTTTTTTCAAAATTTGCAACTTTTTTTTTGAATTTTTGAGTTTTCTGTTTACTTTTTTCTCGAAATTAGGAGTTTTCCTTTAATTTTGACTGTTTTTTTCAATTTCGAGTCTTTTGCAATTTTTTTTCCAAATTTTGACTGTTATCTCGAAATTTCAAATTCTTCTCAATTTCGACTTTCTTTGAAAAATTCAAATCAAATTCAAACTTTTTTTTTACATTTTGACTAAATTTTTCATAAATTTCTGGTTTTCCGAAAATTTGTAAAAATTTCGATTTTTGTGTTATTTGAATTTTTTTTTTGGTTTTCATAATTTTGACATTCTTTTACTTAATCTTGATGTTTTTTAAATGTTGACATTTTTTTAAAACTTTTTCATGCAAAAGTTTCTAATAAAAACTTTTGAACTTTTTCAAAATAATGTTCGATTTTTATTTCAAAATTTTAGGTGTTTGAAATACTTTTCCAAAAGAAATTTCGACTTCTGGTAACTTTGGCTCCTCAGTAAACTGATTTTTTTATAATTTTAGCTTTTTAGAAAAACTGATTTTAGAATATTTTTCAAAGTATTAATTTACTTTTAAAATGTTGAATTTTTTAAACAATATTACCCTTTTTTGAAATATTTGTTTTTTGAATATTTTGACATTTTTTAGAAATTCTATTTTTTGGAAATAATAACTTTCTATGAAAATTTTAACATCTTTCAAAATTTCGATTGTTTTGGCAAATTTTAGTCTCAAAATTTTTGACTTACTGGAAGTTTAAATTTCTTTGAAATTTTTGACTCTTCAAGCCTTTCAATATTTTTATAAAACTTAAATTTTATTAAAACTTTCAGCTCGCCCTATTATTTTTTCAATTTTATTGAAAATATGGTTCTTTTCAAAATTTCAACATCTTTCAAAAGTGTTACATTTTTGAAACTTTGAACTAATTTTTAAAATTTCGTACCTTTTAAAACTTCTGATCTTTTTTTAAATGTCGAATTTGCAACGTTCAAATTTTCGAGTGTTTTTTTAATTTCTTTTCATCAAAATATTCCGCAATGTTCAACATTTTTTTGAAAATTTTTGCTTTTCCGATAATTTTGGACTTTTCTCAATATATAGTTCAATTTTGACTTTATTTAAAATTCGACCTAATGGAAGTTGACATGTTTTAAAAGGTTTAATTATTTTTGAAATTTACACTATTTTTCAAAATCTCAACTTTTTAAAATGGCCAATTTTTTTGAAAATGGCGACTTTTTCAAAACGTTGACATGTTTTTTCAAGACTTTTTTGAAAGTCTTGGTCTTAGTTTTAAAAATTTAAACTTTCTAAGAAAATTTCGACTTTGGAAACTGTGACTTCCAAAATTTTTGACTTTTTTCCAACATTTAGCAATTTTTAAAATTTGCTACATTTTTCTCGAAATTTCGAGTTTTCTGTACAATTTTTTCTCGAAATTTTGAATCTTCTACAAACTTTGACTGTTTTTTTTTAAATTTCGAACCTTTTGAACATTTTATTTGAAATTTTGACCTTTATCTCGAAATTTTAAATTCTCAATTTTAAATATATTTAAAATTTTTTCTTTTTATTTTTGAAAATTTTGATTATTTAAAATGTTGACATTTTTTTGATTATTTGAAAACTTTGACATTCTTTTAAAAATTTTTTAGTGCACAAATTTCTAATAAAAATGTTTGATATTTTTTAAAAATTATTAAATTTTTTTCAAAAGTTTAGATGTTTAAAATACTTTTTAAAAAAATTTTAGACTTCTGGTAATTTTGGCTTTTTTTGCAGTAAATTCGTTTTTCGAAAATTTTGGCTTTTTTGAAAAACTGATTAAAGATTATTAAAATGTTTTTAAATCTCGATATTTTTTAAAAATTTTGATCATGTTTGAGATTTTAGAATATTTTGGAAAGTATTAATTTTCTCTTAAATGTGGAATTTTTTGAACAATTTTACCTTTTTTGAAATAATTAGGTTTTTTTGAATATTTTGACATATTTTAGAAATTCTATTTTTTGGAAATATTAACTTTCCATGAAAATTTTATTATTTTTCAAAACTTTGATTGTTTTGGCAAATTTTGGTCTCAAAATTTTTGACTTACTCAAAGTTTAAACTTTTTTGAAATTTTTGACTTTCTTTAAACTTTACCATTTTTTTTTATAAAACTTAAATTTTATTAAAACTTTCAGCTCCAAAATTGCGAAATCTTTGAAAATTTTGAATAATTTGAAAAATTTGCCCTATTACCTTTTTATTTTTTTTTTAGAAAATATTGTGTTTTCAAAATGTCAACATCCTTCAAAATTTTGACATTTTTAAAAATTTGAACTAATTTTTAAATTTTCCTACTTTTTAAAACTTGTGATCTTTTCTAAATGTCGAATTTACAACATTCAAATTTTCGAATGTTTTTTTAATTTCTTTTTATCAAAATATTCCGCAAGTTCACAATTTTTTTGAAAATTTTGGCTTTTCCGATAATTTTGGATTTTTCTCAATATTTAGTTCTACAATTTTGACTTTATTTAAAATTCGACTTAATGGAAGATGACATTTTTTAAAAGTTTTAATTTTTTTGGAAATGTCGACTTTTTCAAAACGTTGACATGTTTTTTCAAGACCTTTTTTTTAGTTTAAAAAATTTAAACTTTTTAAGAAAATTTCGATTTTGTTCGAAAATTGATTTTTTTCAACATTTAGTAATTTTTAAAATTTGCGACTTTTTTCGCAAAATTTCGAGTTTTCTGTACAATTTTTTCTTGAAATTTTGAGTTTTCTACAAACTTCGACTGCATTTTTTAAAAATTTCGAGTCTTTTGAACATTTTTTTTTTAAATTTTGACCTATTTTCTCGAAATTTTAAATTCTCTACAATTTCAAAATTTATTTGAAATTTTTTTTTATTTTTCAAAAATTTTCAAATTTATATTTCTAAACCCATTGGTTTAGCCTGTGCGTTATCTGTCAGTCACTGCTTAGAATTGACATTTTCTAAAATTATTTTATGCAAAAATTTCTAATATCTCTTGATCTTTTTTAAAATAATGTTCGATTTTTATTTCAAAATTTTAGGTGCTTAAAATACTTTAAAAAAAAATTCGACTTCTGGTAATTTTGGGCCTTTTTGAGTAAGTTGATTTTTCGAAAATTTTGGCTTTTTTGAAAAATTGATTAAAGATTACTAACATTTTTTTAAATCTCGATATTTTTTAAAAATTTTGATCATTTTGAGATTGTGGAATATTTTTCAAAGTATTAATTTTCATTTAAAATACAGATTATTTTTTAAATTTCACTCTTCTTTAAAATATTTGAGTTTTTTGAAAACTTTGACATTTTTTAGAAATTCTATTTTTTGGAAATATTAACTTTCTATGAAAATTTTAACACCTTTCAAAATTTCGATTGTTTTGGCGAATTTTGGTCTCAAAATTTTTTATTACTGGAAGTTTAAACTCTTTCAAAATTTTTGACTTTTTTCAAACTTCCCAATTTTTTTTTAAAACTTCAATTTTATAGAAACTTTCAACTCCAAAATTTCGAATTCTTTGAAAATTTGAAATAGTTTGAAAAAATTGCCTTATTATCTTTTCAATTTTATTGAAAATATGGTTTTTTTTCAAAATTTCAACATCCTTCAAAGTTTCTACATTTTTAAAAATTTGAACTAATTTTTAAAATTTTGTATTTTTTGAAATTTGTGATCTTTTTTTAATAATGAATTTACAATCTTCAAATTTTCTAGTGTTGTTTTAATTTCTTTTCATCAAAATAATCCGCAATGTCTACAATTTAAGGTTAACATCCTTCTGCAATTGATATAGGTAACGTTTTCAATTTTTAATTCTATCGAAAATTTTGTTGTTCCTTTGAAAATTTTAACATGCTTCAAAATTTTTACATTTTTGAAAATCCTGACCAATTTTTAAAATTTGGTGATTTTTGAAACTTTTGGGTTTTTTAAATGTCAAACTTACAAATTTTAAATTTTCGAGTACTTTTTTAAATTCTTTTCAAAATATTCTGTATCTGTCACAATGTAAGGTTAACATTCTTCTGCAACTGATATAGGTATCGTTTGTCGTAAATATTTTGTACTTTCGAATTCAATTTTTCTGCATTATCTCCTAAGTAGAAATATTTAAGGCTCCCATCCCAAAGGGATGAATTACCAAAACGCCGATATAACTGACTATTATTTATAAACTGAAACCTAAACACCAATTCTGTATTTCTAAATTCAAAAATGACAAATTCCCATAGAAATTTTCATCTGATATCTAACACCCTCTGAGGATGAATTTTTAGAAAATATTTTCTTAATGCTCACTTACGTTATATAAGCAATTCGTGTGCAAAATTTCATATTTCTAAAGTTATCGGTTTAGCCTGCGCGTTATCTGTCACTCACTGTTAAGAATTTTATGAAATAGATGTTTACTTGCAGAGACTCCTTTAAATGATTTATTTTTGGAATTTACTAAGCGTTGAGAATCCAGAATCTGGAAAATTATACAGGGTGAGTCACTAAGCGGGAATCGGTCTTTGGTAGGCGTATCGTTCAAAATATCGAAAAATGTTTTGAATAAAAGTTGTTCGAAATAAAGTTCTCCACAACCTAAAATTATTGTCAAATATGGCGGCTTTCCGGTTGCACCGGAAATGAACACAACTTTCTTATTTTAAATAGAACACTCTATGTATTTTTACATTTTTGGATTTCTTGTTAAAAATGAATATGAATTTATTAAGATGACATAGGCCCTTAGTTGAACCGTTTTCGCGTAATTTAATTTTTTTGGTTAAATTTGACGATTTCGGAGCTTGACGCCATTAACGATATTTTCCAAACGCAATGACTCAGAGTTGTGTGGCATACGGTTTTGGATTGAGAAAGAAATGGAGTATTTGCTTACGTCTTTGCTGTTAACAAGATTTCTTAAATTTCTTCACATCCGTCGACTCAATTCTTCAGTTGTTCAAACATGCATAATCTAATTTTTTCAAATGGATCCCACCTATCTTGGAATATCTTATCGGATGCGAAATTAAATTACCTTTTTTTTTTGGTACCAGGTATTGCCACCTCCATTTAATAATTTTTGAGAAATTTAGAATTTTGTAAAAATTTTAATTAATTTCGTATTATCGCGTTAGCCCTGGATGTCGCGGTTTTGTTTCGTCTCGTTTGTCCGGCAATAACTGACAGTTTATCTCATTGTTGTCGCGAGGTCTTGGTATTAGTACTGAAAGACAATGTTTTCTCAAGAAGAATTGGTCGATATGGTTTACGTCTTGGACAGTGCTGGCAGAAATCCATTTCTTCTTCTTTCTTCTTTCATAAGAACGGCTTCGTAGGAAGACACAACTCCCATTACTACCACACTGAAAATCCTCATTGGATAAGGCCCTTAGACCATCAGCATAGGTGGTCTTTGAATGTTTGGGGTGGTGTCATAGGAAGATTTGTTGTCGGACCATACTTCTTCAATGAACATTTGAATGCCAACAATTACTTGCATTTTTTGCAAAATCAGTTGCCCGAAATGATAGACAATTTGCCTCTTGCTGTCGTGCGACAAATGTGGTTCCAACATGATGGGGCACCGGCACATTATGGAAGGGATGTAAAGGAGTTCCTCAATACACAATTCCCTAACAAGTGGATAGGAAGAGGAGGTTCAGTGGCATGGCCTGCAAGATCACCGGATTTAACTAAGGCAGACTTTTTCTTGTGGTGTCATGTTAAGCAAGTTGTGTATCAGGAACCACCAACTATCCGAGAAGACATGATGGACCGGGTTCGTGTTGCTTTCCAAAATAACAATGAAAACATCTTGGTGGATGTAAACAATTTTTTGCTGCAGAGACTGCGCATTTGCCGTCGTGAAGCTGGTGGTTATGTTGAACCTTTAATTTAATGTTAATATTACCATTGTTTATGTATTCTTCTTAATATTTGTTGCAACTTACTGTTATCGATTTGTTTATTGTTTATTTACTTTCTTTAATGCTTTACAATGAAATCCAAAGATGATTTTCAGTATCGTGGTGTATCGTTTCCTTCCCACGAAGCGGTTCTTAAAAAATGTTTGTACATTCGTCGGTAAATAGTACAATGTCCGAAACGGTCATTTTGTTCCTGCAGATTATGTAACGTCCATTCACACAACTGCATCGATTGTTAGTCAGCTTGATTGAGTTCTTGCACTAGCTAGGTGTGATACGGATGAAACTTGTTTTTACACAACAATCATGAAACCGATTTTTGACTTATTTGTAATGTCACACTTATTCTTCTGGTTCTTAAGTGCGGATATTGGACAGCAGCAGCCACTACTGAAACTTGGTTTTCTTCATGCGCCGTTCGTTTTCTACGCTCCTTTTTTTCTGTACTTCCAGTTAGCTACAACCTGAAGAATGCCATTAAATTTGAACATCTCTGGTCGACAAACCGTTGGGCATACCTACATGTTACAAACTCTAGTAATATTGTTTATTTTTTTGAATTTTAATTATTTTAGTTCATAATTAATATTTGGGCCATTGTGTTTGCCTTACTCTAACAATTGACCTAGTTTTCAAAAACGAATTTTCTTTAAAAAATGTAAAGTGTAAACTACATCAACCGATTCTTGTTCGAAAAACATTTTCTGTAATTTACAGGATAAACGAGACGAAACAAAACCGCGTCATCCAGGGCTAACGCGATAATACGAAATTAATTAAAATTTTTACAAAATTCTAAATTTCTCAAAAATTATTGGACGGAGGTAGCAATACCTGGTACCAAAAATAAGGTAATTTAATTTCGCATCCGATAAGATAATCCAAAATAGGTGGTTCGATTTGAAAAAAATAAGTTATACATGTTTGAACAACTGAAGAATTGAGTCGACGGATGTGAAGAAATTTAAGAAATCTTGTTAACAGCAAAGACGTAAGCAAATACTCCATTTCTTTCTCAATCCAAAACCGTATGCCACACAACTCTGAGTCATTGCGTTTGGAAAATATCGTTAATGGCGTCAAGCTCCGAAATCGTCAAATTTAACCAAAAAAATTAAATTACGCGAAAACGGTTCAACTAAGGGCCTATGTCTTCTTAATAAATTTATATTCATTTTTAACAAGGAATCCAAAAATGTAAAAATACATAGAGTGTTCTATTTAAAATAAGAAAGTTGTGTTCATTTCCGGTGCAACCGAAAGGCCGCCATATTTGGCAAAAATTTTATGTTGTGGAGAACTTTATTTCAAACAACTTTTATTTAAAACATTTTTCGATATTTTGAACGATACGCCTATCAAAGACCGATTCCCGCTTAGTGACTCACCCTGGATAAGAAATTTATGTGCGAAATTTCATATTTCTAAACACATCGCTTTGGCCTGTGCGTTATCTGTCAATCACTGTTTAGAATTTTATTAAATAGATGTTACCTTGTAGAGACTGCTTTAAATGATGTAATTTTGGAATTTACTAGACGGTCTAGAATCTGGAAGGTCTAGTAACTATGTTAAATGAGATGACCCATGCGCAGTTGTGCGTTCCAGACTTCTCTAAATGTTGAATATTATGAAAAAACCTAACCTAACCTATACATAAATCGCAAGTTGCCCCTAAACTGGATAGTTAAATATTTGACGTTTCCGGTATTAGATAAAACTATTTTATCGTTAAACTGGTATCGCTTGATTCTTGAACCGTAACAATATTTAGTAAATCTCCTGAAAAGAGCTCGACCTTTTACTCAGTTCTTGTCCTGTTGTATAAATTGTGTTTTCATAGTGACATAGTTACATTTTCCAGCATGCGATACAAGCAAATTATGTTGTTTTATTGCGAAGGTAATAAACGTTAAAAGAGGCGAACGTACGTACGAACGTAAGTTGGGCGAGCGAGCACAATTCATGTATGTTATACAGAGTGCAGCGGTGTCATAAAATATAATAACAATAATTTGAAGTGGTATCGTTAAATGAACGGGCACTGTGGGCATAAAGGCTCCTGGCCCTTGTTTATGACCGGAGTGAAAATATGACCGGAGCGGCTGGAGTGAGATGGAGTAGGGACCGACTGACCACTTCGTCCGGTCTGAAATTGCCCGGAACGCGTGCAATTTCATGCCGATATATAAAATATGCATGAGCACATGTACTTCAAAGAAAACAACATCAAATATAAACATGGACCACTCTTCGCCGACCGCCGCCTTCTCCCGCCTTCTAATCTAATTCGCGACCTGACCACCGCTAACACTTTCTCGATTCGATGAAAGAAAATACTAATGAAAAAATCCTTTTACAATTCTAACGAACTTACAAGCTTACAACCTAGGAACATGTGACAAAAGAAGTACAAGTCGTTACCTTGAAGAAGACGCATGACATGGATAGGGAGCCAACGCGCCCAAAATACTTTTTGAATTTGGCCTTTCTGATATTTAGTTGTGGTTTGTGATTTTGTATATTTGAATTTACCAATCGATCTGAACCTAATTTTCGTTTCGGTCTTATTAGAGTAATTTAGATTATTTTATGATCAGTTGAAATGGTATAGGTCGTATTAGTTCGTAATAGTCGTAGTCGATGTAGCTAGAGGATCGAGATCAAATTAATTATACAAACCAAGCTAAAACTCCCAAAAACCAAATTTCATAAAAAAATTTAGAAAAGCTAAATACTCTAATAAAAATGGTTTGAATAAATTTTGAAAAATAGGGTCGAAGACATTACCAAGAAGAAAACCAGTTTTGGGAAAAAATTTCAAAACATCAAAATTAAAATAAGAAAATAACTTTTCTGACAAATCAAAACATCTCAAAAATTCGGAAAAATATCAAAATTTATAGAAGCCAAATTTTGTAAAAAAAAGGTGCACTTTTCACGAGAAGTTGAATTTTGAAAAAAAGTCTCAATTTGAACAATATTTCTTCTCGGAAAATATCCGAATTTCAGAAGCATCGAATTTTGAAATCGGAATTTGAAGTCTCGAGAATAAAGCGAATTTTGATACACGAGCCGAAATTTCTAGGAATTAAAATTAAAAAAGGTCAAACTTTCCAAAAAAAAAAAAACAGACATTAGAAAAAATATCGAAATTTTACAAAAAAACGATTTTTGAAAGATAAGTCGAAAAAGTGTAATTTTAAGAATAAAGTCGAAATTTATAAAAATTCGAGTTTTGCGAAAAAGCCGAATTTTGAGAAAAAGACTTATTTTACGAAAAGAAAATTTGAGGAAAAGTCGAAATCTCCGGGAATCATTAAATATGGAATTTGTCTTAAATTGAATCTTTCGAAAACAAATGCACAGACCAATAGGTTTAAACATTTATTAGATTCGAAAATTAGAAATCAAATACTGGTTTCGATCTTGTTAGATCTCGTCAGTTTGATATATTCAACTTCGAGATCGAAACCTGTATTTGGTTTCCAAATTTCGAATCTAATAAATGTTCAAACTTATTGGTCTGTGCATTAGAATCCTTGTCTTCTGGGAACTTTCCTAGAAAGCAACCGCTTGGCTAGGTTCGACAGGTTTCTAGCTTGTTAGATCTCGCCAGTTTGGTATATCCAGCTCGAATGCTAACAAATGTTTCGACTAGTAAGCATTCGAGTTGGATATACCAAACTGACGGGATCTAACAAGATCGAAACCGGTCTTTGGTTTCCAAACTTCAAATCTAATAAATGCTCAAACCTATTGGTCTGTGCATTAGAATCCTTGCCTTCTGGGAACTTTTTCTTAGAGAGCAACCGCTTCGCTAGGTGACTGTTTCAACTGTTGCTAGTTCAGCTGCCTATGATTCACTATACACGCTTGAAGGGCTTCATGAATTTGTAGTCTAGGTTGCATTCTGCTTACTTATGAAATCAGACAGTTTCAAACCAAGGTAGTTCAGCTTCCCTATGGAGTTGATTGTTTCTCACAAACCATGGAGCGTCCATGGCTGGTCTTAGAAAGACGTTCTGGAACACCTGGAGGTTCTTCATTTGATTATCCGTCGCCTGTGACCAAGCTAAGGATGCGTAGATCATCGCTGGTCCTATGATTGGTTTGTATGGTCACATTTTAAGTCCAATGGACAGGTTACTATTTCTACCAATCATCGCTTGCAGCAGTCCCTTCAACATTTTGGCTTTGGACACTGCATAATCGATGTGTGCCTGGAATTTAAGTCTTTTATCAAGAATTACACCTAGATACTTTGCCTGAAATCTCCAGTCGACGTTTTGCCCATGAACATTTACATTCCATATGGCTGGAGTCTTCTTCGGGTAAAAAAGACTGCTTGGGTCTTGTCTGCGTTGACTTGGATTCTCCATTGACCGAGGTAATCTAATAGATTGTCTGTTGCATCCTGAAGTCGTCTGGTTACCAACTCTGGACTGTAAGAGTACGCCACCAAAGCTGTGTCGTCTGCTTAAGTTGCCAATAAGGTGTGGATTGTTGGATTGGTTCTCGGAATGTCCGCTGTGAACAGAGAATACCCCATACTGTAGCCTAAACTGGTTTATTTATTATACTTCGAATCCTTCTAAGTTAATCTATATTCTTTAATTTGAGTTTGTTCTTCAAAATTATTATTTTAATAAAAAATGACGAGATTTCAAAGAAAAATGATTTTTCAATGAAAGGACCAAAAAGTACAATTTTGAGGATAGAATCGATTTTTAGAAAAAAATACTTTTTTTTAAAGAAAAGTTCAAAATTCTCGAAATGGATTTCGAAGAAAAAGGCAAATCTTAGGAAAAAGTTCGAAATCTATCGAGAAAAGTCAATTTTAAGAATTTTTGGAACAAGATGAGAAAAAAATGAATTTTGAAAAAATAGGCGAAAATTCCGAAAAAGACAAATTATAAGCAAAAAGATGAGACTTCGAGAAAACAATAGAAAATTTTCACAGAAAGTTAAATTTTGAAAAAAAGAGTCAAATTTTGCCAGCAGTTGATTATGAAAAAGAAGAAATTTAAACAAAAAGAAATCAAAATTTTGAAAAAAGAAGAATTTCGAAGAAAAAGATGAAAATTCTAGTAGCATAAAGAATATGATGTTGACAAAAAAGTCGAAATTTCCAAAAGACGATTTTTGGATAAAAATATAAATTTCAAGGAAAAATCTAAATTTCCAAAAACTTTGAAAAAAATAGAAAAGTTGAGAAGATCGTAATTTCGAAAAAAAAAGACCAATTTTAAAGAAAATGTCCCCATTTCCAGAAATATTAAATACCTGAGATGAACATAAAAGTTTCAAGAAAAAGTTCAATTTTGAAAAAACAGTCAAATTTTGAAAATAGCTGATTAGGAAAAAGACGAATTTTGACCAAAAACAAATCGAAATTTTGAGAAAAGACGAATTTCGAAGAAAAAGATGAAAACTATAGAAGCATAAAGGAAAAATTTGACAAGATAGTCGGAATTTCCAAAAGACGATTTTTGAACAATAATGACAATTTCAAGAAAAAATCTAAATTTCCAAAACTTTTAACAAAATAGAAATTTCGAGAAGATCGAAATTACGAAAAAAAGACCAATTTTAAAGAAAATGTCCTTATTTCCAAAAATATTAAATACTTGAGATAAACATGAAAGTTTCAAGAAAAAGTTAAATTTTGAAAAAACAGTCAAATTTTGAAAATAGTTGATTAGGAAAAAGACGAATTTTGAACAACAAAAAATCGAAATTTCGAGAAAAGGCGAATTTCGAAGAAAAAGATGAAAACTCTAGTAGCATAAAGGAAAAAAAGTTGACAAGAAAGTCGAAATTTCCAAAAGACGATTTTTGGACAAAAATGGAAATTTTAAGGAAAAATTTAAATTTACAAAAACTTAAAAAAATAGAAATTTCGAGAAGATCGAAATTTCGAAAAAAAGAGTAATTTTAACAAAAATGTCCTCACTCCCAGAAATATTAAATACCTGAGATAAACATGAAAGTTTCAAGAAAAAGTTAAATTTTGAAAAAACAGTCAAATTTTGAAAATAGGTAATTAGCAAAAAGACGAATTTTGAACAAAAAAAAAATTTGGAGAAAAGGCCAATTTCGAAGAAAAAGATGAAAACTCTAGTAGCATAGAGGACAAAAAGTCGAAATTTCCAAAAGACGATTTTTGGAAAAAAATCGAAATTTCAAGGAAACATCTAAATTTCCAAAAACTTTTGAAAAAATAGAAATTTCGAGAAGATCGAAATTTCGAAAAAAAGACCAATTTTAAGAAAAATGTCCTCATTCCCAGAAATATTAAACATCTGTGATAAACATGAACGTTTTAAGAAAAAGTTAAATTTTCAGCAAGCAAAGATATCTGAAAAACTTGATTTTCGTAGAAAATGTCAACAAACAATCCAATGCAAATAGAATACAACTTAGACTGCAAATTCATGGAGCCCTGCAAGCGTGTATGGGGAATCATAGGTAGCTTAACTACCAACAGTTGAAACACTGCCATTTAGCAAAGTGGTTGCTCTCTAGGAAAGTTCCCAGAAGACAAGGATTCTAATGCACAGATCGATAAGGTTTAAACATTAATTAGATTTAAAGTTTGGTAACCAAAGACCGGTTTCAATCTTGTTACATCTTGTCAGTTTGGCATATCCAACTCGAATGCTTACTTGTCGAAACATTTGTTAGCATTTGAGTTGGATATACCAAACTGACGAGATCTTTCTTCTTTTTTTAAACTTCGACTTTAATCAACGTTTGCTTTTTAAATTACTTTTAATAATTTTTTCTGGAAAAAGTGACCTTTTTTGGAAAGTTTATCTTGTTTTTGGTATTTTGATTTCTGCCCGAAATTTCGTTACATTTTCAACTTTGGGTTTTTTTTAAGTTCCGACTTTTTTCGAATTTGAATCTGTCTGATTTCATAATTAAGCAGAATGCAACCTAGACAACAAATTCATGAAGCCCTCCAAGCGTGTATAGTGAATCATAGGTAGCCGAACAAGCAACAGTTGAAACACTGTCACCTAGCGAAGCGGTTGCTCTCTAAGAAAAAATTTCCAGAAGGCAAGGATTCTAATGCCCAGACCAATAGGTTTAAACATTAATTAGATTCGAAATTTGGAAACCAAAGACCGGTTTCGATCTTGTTAGGTATCGTCAGTTTGGTATATCCAACTCGAATGCTTACTTGTCGAAACATTTGTTAGCATTTGAGTTGGATATACCAAACTGACGAGATCTAACAAGCTCGAAACCGATCTTTGGTTTCCAAACTTCGAACCCAATAATTGTTCAGACCTATTGGACTGTGCATTAGAAACAATCCAATGCTAAGAAAAGTAACGGAATATTAAAAAAGTCAAAATTTAGAAAAAAACTTTAAAGCTGAGAAACAAAATTTTACGGGAAGGGCAAATTTTAAGAAAAAAGTCAACTTTTGCAATAAAAGTAAAATTAAAAAAATCATAACTCTGAATTCCGTGAAAATTGAAATTTCGCTGAGAAAGTCAAATTTTCAGGATAAGTAATTGAAAAAAAGAATTTTGAAGAAAACTAAATATTGAATAAAAGATAATTTTCGAGGAGTAATTTAAAATTTCCAGGAATATAAGGAATCAGATTTTGAAATAATATATTTTTTTATGGTGGAATGGACTGGTCCTTGGTTATCCTCAAAAATTGAAATACAAAAACTGTCCCCCGAAACCAAGAAAGATTAACAACCACAAAAAATGTTGCTCTAACGCGTTTCGATAGTCAAGCTATCAGCTTCAGAGAGATACTCTGTTAACGATAAATACAACAAAATGTACGAACATTCCACAATATTTCTATAAATATTTGTTATGACCGGACCTGGTTTCGCTTTTCAGCATGGTCAAAAAAGAAGAATCTTTCTTGGTTTCAGGAGACAATTTTTGTATTTCAATTTTTCAGATAATATGTATAGTAAAAATTTCGAAAGGACGGATTTAAAAAAACTATTCATTGCCGAAAAAAACAATTGCTAAGAAATATAATCGAAATTTCCAAAAACAAAATTAAATTAATAAAAACAAAAAAATTCAATGAAAGGATCGAGACTTCAAAAAAAAATATTAAAATAACGAGAAAAAGATCGAAATTTTAGGAAAAAAGTCGAAATGTAGTAGAGATTCAAAATATCTCAGAAGCTTAAATTTTGTCAAATTTTGAAATAAAATGGTCAAATTTTGAAAAAAAAATGGTCAACTTTTGAAAAAAAATGGTCAAATTTAAAAAAAAAAAATGGTCAATGGTTAAATATTGAAAAGAAAATGGTCAAGTTTTGAGAAAAAGTCAAATTTTTTCGGTAGATTATTTATTTTCTCTTAACTGCTTAGGTCAGAGGTAGATAAGTCTACACCATGACGTTAGAAAAAAGTGGAAATTTTCAGAATAGGTCGAATTTTGATAAATGGAAATTTCGAAGAAACGAAATCGAGAGATTTTGCGATAGAAAATCAAAATGTTAAAGAGATCAGATTGTGATAAAAAATAAGTCGAATTTTAACAATAAATTCGAAATTTGAAAACAAAAGGACAAATTCTGGGAAAAATCGAGAGAATTTTGAATTTTTTTTAATCAAGAGTGCCTCTCAAACGTTGAAAAACACTGCCTTATATGTTAAGCAAGTCGTACTAGTTATCAAGACTGAATTTCCTGTCGGTTTTAATTGGGCGACTTGTTTTCCTTTGTCAAGGAATCGCATGACTTCTAGACTGATGCCTTAATAAATCCAACCAAATATCATAACATTTTATTAGAGTTTTCAAAGTTCTTGGAAAATTGAAATCTAATCACGTTTTAAGCACGCAATCGTACGTATCTCGTATAATTGAGGTCAAAATTATTACAACTTTTGCTTGGATTTAAATTTTTTATTAACCAAGAAGGCATTCCCCGTCTTCCTGACCACATGTTCATTTTAATGAAGTTTCCATTGCCAGTCCTTTCAGTAAAATCTGCAAAAAAAATCCACGAGACCAATTGCAAAGGCGTTTTATAAGCTTTCTTAGCATATCATTTTGTGACCAGCAGCGTGAGCCTGAAAGGCAAGCAGGCATTCGCCCTCCTATAGCGGTCCTCGGCAGCAGGAGAATCCAGCAGGATTCGCTTGGCAGGCGATTCGCGCCAATCTGTGCGGCGGAGAACGTTGCGATTGTAGTTACGTCATTGTTAGAACCCGCCCCATCTATTATTCATGGAGAGGGTCCGGGTGGGCAGCGCGCCCTGCGTGCTGCCGCCCCTGCTGCCCCCTAAAGGCACTCGAGCCCTTTTCGCCTCTCTTCTCTCTTCCTCTAAGGCCGTAGCGGTTTGCAGGCGCTTCGCTGTTTGTATTCGCAAATATCGACCTCACGAAATCCTAATTAATATCGCCAATCAACCGCAATTCGATAGACCTTTGGCACAAATTATTACATCACAATGGTGGTCTGCCAATACGGCGGCTTGGTTTTGTGTTACGGAAACCTGAAGCTTTCAGCTTTAGTGCCGTTCTTTACTTAGTTTCTTAACGGGATTGATTGATTCCACGAAACAGCATTTTGTTAAAGAGCAAATTTAAAATAGTTGTTTGCTTTTTTTTATCAAATTTCAACTTTTTGTTGAATTTGTCATTTGATAACTAATAGAGTCGTTTTTTTAATGGTCTTTAGTTATCTTCAAAAATTGAAATTCAAAACGTGTCTCCTGAAACCAAGAAAGATTAACAACCACAAAAAATGTTGCTCTAACGCGTTTCGACAGTCAAGCTATCATCTTCAGAGAGATACTCTGTTAACGATAAATACAACAAAAGGTACGAATATTCCACAATATTTCTATAAATATTTGCTATGACCGGACTTGGTTTCGCTTTTCAGCATGGTCGAATGTTGTACCAGTAGTTTGTTTAACCCTTGTTATGCTAACAAGCTCCATGGATCACAGACTCTTACGAATATTCCGTCTAATCCGAATTCTCATCCAAAGCTTCAATTAGGGATGTGTCCAGAAGATCTAGTTGTTCGTTCATAAGTGTAAATTGAAGTTTTGTGTAAGAATTCGGATAAGACGAAATAACGACTAAACCAACTACTGGTATAACCGCCGACGATGCTGAAAAGCGAAACGAGGTCCTGTCATACTAAATATTTGTATATACATCCAGCAATTTTAAATATCTCTTGCTGTATTTATTGTTATTAGAGTTTAATAGTTATGAACAAGTAAAATTGTTATCCCATTTTCACCCCCTTAGAGGTTGAATTTCAACATATCCTCTTTTAGTGCTTACGTCCGTTATATGGGGAACTGCTCTGCAAAATCTTCAGACTTTTTAGACCCTCTGGTTTAAGCGTGAGTTGTTCGCAGTTTAATAGATATGAACATGTAAATTATTATCCCATTTTCACCCCCTTAGAGGCTGAATTTCGAAAAATCTTCTTTTAGTGCTCACGTACGTTATATGGGGAACTGCTTTGCAAAATCTTTGAATTTTCTAGTCCCACTGGTTAAAGCGTGAGTTGTTTGCATTGTTATTGCAATGTTATTCCATTTTCACCCTCTTAGAGGCTGAATTTCGAAAAATCCTCTTTTAGTGCTCACGTACGTTATATGGGGAACTGTTTTGCAAAATATTTAGATTTTCTAGTTTCACTGGTTTAAGCGTGAATTGTTTGCAGTTTCTTAGTTACTAACATGTAAAATTCTTATTTCATTTTCACCCCCTTAGAGGCTGAATTTCGAAAAATCCTCTTTTAGTGCTCACCTACTTTATATTGGAAATTCCTTTGCAAAATCTTTAGACTTTCTAGTCCCACTGGTTTAAGTGTAAGTTGTTTGCAGTTTAATAGTTATGAACATGTAAAATTATTATCCCATTTTCACCCCCTTAGAAGCTGAATTTCCAAAAATTCTCTTTTAGTGCTCACGTATGTTATATGGGGAACTGCTTTGCAAAATCTTTAGACTTTCTAGACCCACTGGTTTAAGCGTGAGTTGTTTGCAGTCTCATAAATATGAACATGTGCAATTGTTATTCCATTTTCATCCCCTTAGAGTAGAGATATTCGATATACATCGATGTTTCGAAATTATTCAATCTTTCCATTAAAAACATCGAATAGTATTCGATGTTTAAATTTCTTGAAAATTTTAATTTCTTAATTTCTTAATTTCTTTTTCTTTTTTTTTGGCTCAACTTTTTTGAAAATTTAGAATTTTTCAAATAACAAAATTTTTTTAGAATTTTAAATGTCGAGATAAAAGTCATAATTTCAATTTTAATTTCGGAATTTCGAGAAAAAAGTCGAAATTTTAATGTTAAACTTCAAAATTTCTAAAAAAAGTTCTTTTTAAAATGTTGTCCTTGCTGCACCTTTTGACTTCTTAAATCCCCAATTAAATATTTAAAAAACATCGGAGAAACATCGATACATCGTTACCGAAAGCTGATGTTTGAGACATCCATGTTTCATTAAAAAAATATCGATGCTTTTTTGAACGATATTGCATCCCTTAACATTGGCTGGCTTAAAGTATTCGATGTTTAAAAACATCGATGTTAGGGAATCGATGTATCGAAACAACTTCGATGTATACTTTCGATGTATTGCATCGAATAAAAACATCGATGTATTTTCCAAGTGGACACCTCTACCTTAGAGGCCGAATTTCGAAAAATCCTCTTTTATTGCTCACGTACGTTATATGGAAAACTGCTTTGCAAAAATTTTTAAGACTTTCTAGACCCACTGGTTTAAGCGTGAGTTAATTGCAGTTTAATAGTTATAAGCATTTAAATTTGTTATTCCATTTTCAGCCCCTTAGAAGCTGAATTTCGAAAAATCGTCTCTTAGTGCTCACGTACGTTGTATTGGGAACTGTTTTGCAAAATTTTTAACTTTCTAGACCCACTGGTTGAAGCGTGAGTTGTTTGTAATTTAGTAGTTATAAACATGTAAAATTGTTATCCCATTTTCACCCCCTTAGAGGCTGAATTTTCAAAAATCCATTTTTATACCCATCTACGTTATATGGGGAACTCCTTTGTAAAATCTTCAGAACTTTTAGTCCCTCTGGTTTTAGCGTGAGCTGTTTGCACTTTCTTAGTTATAAACATGTAAAATTGTTACTCAATTTTCACTCCCTTAGAGGCTGAATTTCGAAAAATCCTTTTTTAGTGCTCACATACGTTATCTGAGGAATTGCTTTGCAAAATCTTTAGACTTTCTAGACCCACTGGTTTAAGCGTGAGTTGTTTGCAGTTTAATAGTTATGTAGTTATGAACATGTAAAATTATTATCCCATTTTCACCCCCTTAGAGGCCGAATCTCGAAAAATCCTCGTTTAGTGCTCACGTACGTTGTATGGGGAACTGTTTTGCAAAATCTTTAGACTTTCTAGACTCACTGGTTTAAACGTGAGTTGTTAGCAGTTTGTTAGTTACTAACATGTAAAATTCTTATTGCATTCTCACCCCCTTAGAGGCTGAATTTCGAACAATTCCTTTTTTAGTGCTTATGTACGTTTTATGGGGAACTCCTTTGCAAAATCTTTAGACTTTTTAGACCCATTGGTTTAGACGTAAGTTGTTTGCAGTTTAATAGTTATAAACAAGTAAAATTGTTATTCCATTTTCACCCCCTTAGAGGCTGAATTTCGAAAAATTCTCTTTTAGTGCTCACGTAGGTTATATGGGGAACTGTTATGAAAAATGTTTAGACTTTCTAGACTCCCCAGTTCAAGCCTGAGTTGTTTGCAGTTTTATAGTTATGAACATGACAAATTGTGCCATTTTCACCCCCCTATAGGTTGAATTTTGAAAAATCCTCTTTTAGTGCTTACATATGTTATATGCGCAACTGCTTTGCAAAATTTTTAGACTGTCTAGACCCACTGGTTTAAGCGTGAGTTATTTGCAGCTTAATAGTTATAAACATGTAAAATTGTTATTCCATTTTCACCCCCTTAAAAGCTGGATTTCGAAAAATACTCACGTGCTCACGTACGTTATATGGGGAACTGTTTTGCAAAATCTTTAGATTTTCTAGACCCACTGCTTTAAACGTGAGTTGTTTGCAGTCTCTTAGTTGCTAACATGTAAAATTCTTATTCCATTTTCACCCCCTTAGAGGCTGAATTTCGAACAATTCCTCTTTTAGTGCTTATGTACGTTTTATGGGGAACTCCTTTGCAAAATGTTTAGACTTTCTAGACCCATTGGTTAAAACGTAAGTTGTTTGCAGTTTAATAGTTATAAACAAGTAAAATTGTTATTTTATTTTCACCCCCTTAGAGGCCGAACTTCGAAAAATCCTCTTTTAGTGCTCAGGTACGTTATATGGGGAACTGTTTTGCAAAATGTTTAGCCTTTCTAGACTCCCTAGTTCAAGCGTGAGTTGTTTGCAGTTTCATGGTTATGAACATGAAAAATTGTCCCATTTTCACCCCCCTATAGTTTGAATTTCGAAAAAACTTTTTTTGGTGCTCACGTACGTAACATGCGCAACTGCTTTGCAAAATTTTTAGACTTTCTAGACCCACTGGTTTGCAGTTTAATAGTCATGAGCACATAAAATTGTTACCCCAATTTCTCCCCCTTAGAGGCTGAATTTCGAAAAATTTTCTTTTAATGCTCACGTACGTTATATGGGGAACTGCTTTGCAAATCTGTAGACTTTCTAGACCCACTGGCTTGAGCGTGAATTGTTTGCAGTTTCATAGTTATTAACATATAAAATTGTTATTCCATTGTCACCTCCTTAGAGGTTGAATTTCGAACAATTCCTCTTTTAGTGCTCACGTTCGTTATATGGGCAACTGCTTTGCAAAATCTTTGGACTTTCTAGACCCACTGGTTTAAGCGTGAGTTGTTTGCAATTTAATAGTTAGGAATATGTAAAATTGTTATTCTATTTTCACCCTCTTAGAGACTGAATTTCAAAAAATCTTCCATTAGTGCTCACGTACGTTATATGGGGAACTATTTTGCAAAATCTGTTGACTTTCTAGACGCACTAGCTTAAGCGTGACGTTTTAGCAATTTCGACATTTTGGAAATTTCGACATATGTCTACTTGATTCTCATAGAAGGTCATTTGATGAAAATTGAGAGTTCTATCATAAAATTCAGTCTTTTATTTAAGCATTCGGTTTTATCTTGAAATTTCAGTTTTTTTTGTCGAAATTCGTTTTTTTTTTTCGAAATTTCGACTTTATTCCCAAAGTTTGATTTTTTTAACAAAATTTGACATTCTCTCCTGTTTTTAAAATATTTTCATTACCTTTTAACTATTTCACAAATTTCCTTTTCTTAAATTTCCAAAACTCTGTTAAATAAAAGAGAAATCGTTTTTTTTTGTAACTCTGCAAATCTTTACTTATTTTTCTTTTGTCGTTCTTTTTCTACTTCAATTTTGATTCCAAATTTCTTTTAGCATTCGCGTTTTTCTCAAAATGTCGACTTTTTTCCTCAGAACTTTAGAAATTTTGTTTTCATTTCATTTTTAAACTTTGCTTTTCCGTGCTTTGCTTTCTATGGTGAAACGGAATGGTCCTTGTATCTCTCTGGAATATCTCTCTAAAGATGATAGCTTGGCTACCGAAACGCGTTAGAGCAATCTTAGGTTTTCAATCTTTCTTGGTTTCAAGGGATAAGGTTTGTATTTCAATTTTTGAAGATAGTCAATGATCAATCCGTTCCACCAAAATGTTCATCTCTTTTGTAAAATTCTTCCATTTTTCAAAAAAATGTTTGACTTCATTGACATTTTTTTAATAATAAATTCAAACCTATTTAAATCTTTACTGTTTTCAACAATTTTTTTTTGTTTCAAAATTTTTTAGAGGTTGAATTTCGAACAATTCCTCTTTTAGTGCTCACGTACGTTATATGGGGAACTCCTTTGCAAAATCTTTAGACTTTCTAAACTCCCTAGTTAAAGCGTGAGTTGTTTACAGTTTCATAGTTATAAAAATAAAAAATTGTCCCATTTTCACCCCTCTAGAGGTTAAATTTCGAAAAATCATCTTTTAGAGCTCACGTACGTTATATGGGCAACTGCTTTGCAAAATCTTTAGACTTTCTAGACCCACAGGTTTAAGCGTGAGTTGTTTGTAGTTAAATAGTTAGGAATATGTAAAATTGTTATTCTATTTTCACCCTCTTAGAGGCTGAATTTCGAAAAATCTTCCATTAGTGCTCACGTACGTTATATGGGGAACTGTTTTGCAAAATCTATTGACTTTCTAGACCTATAGGCTTAAGCATGAATTGTTTGCAGTTTCATAGTTATGAACATGTAAAATTGTTATTCCATTTTCACCCCCTTAGAGGCTGAATTTCGAAAAATCCTCACGTACGTTATATGGGGGACTCCTTTGCAAAATGTTTGGACTTTCTAGACTCACTGGTTTAAGCGTGAGTTGTTTGCAGTTTAATAGTTAGGAACATGTAAAATTGTTATTCCATTTTCATCCCCTTAGAGGCTAAATTCGAATAAATCTCTTTTAGTGCTCACGTACGTTATATGGGGAAATGCTTTGCAAAATCTTTAGACTTTCTGACCCATTGACTTAAGCGTGAGTTGTTTGTCAGCTAATACTTAGGATTTTATTAACTAGATTTCACTTTGTAGCATCAGAGTTTCATTTTTTCTATAAAAAATTACTATAAGTGAACAGATTTATATAACAGAAAATATGTTCTTGTCTGGGAGCTTTGGGAGGTAATTTAATTTTACCGCGATGTTAAACATTAGTTGTCAGTAACAAACATCATCGCGGCAGTCGGTAGTGAACACCCCGCTTAGTATGAAATGTACGGGCAGCTTTAAGCTCGTCTGTAAGCTCCATCCAAACACTCTGCGTTAAAGCTCATAAGCCGAGCGGCTTAGCCGACCCAGAGCTAATCATAATCATACTGTAATTAGCGAACTCGCCTACCTGATATGTCTTTCTCTTTCACCGACAGCAGCTTTTATCAGTCAGAACGGTGGAAATTCCAACTAAGTGCCCCGCTTGTAATACCCGTTAATTCCGGAATAAAATTATTCGATTTCGAATCGCTGCTTCTGGATAATTAGTTTCTTAATGACCAATCTTAAGAAGGATTTACATCCTTGGTGATGTGAACTCTTTTTTCTTTGTCACGAATTATTAAAGTAAAAACTTTTTTAAGCGCGTAAAGTTATTTTGGATAGTGGGTAAACTTATGGTTTTGTGTTACCCTCACGCGTCACCTGCACGGGTTATCAATATGCTCTACTGTTAACATTAGAGCAAATTAGCTTGATGGTAACGCGAAACGATCCTATCAAACATCGCTCAACGTATCCAAGTAGTTTAAACTGGAAAAATGTGTGATCGGCAGCGAGATACGAACCCATGAACTCCAAGCCGTTTAGCTTGTGATATGTACCACTAACCAACTAAGCTAGACTGGCTTTGATAATTCGTTTTTTTTTCGAAATTTCGACTTTATTTTCAAGGTTTGATTTTTTTATCAGTATTTGACATTCTCTGGAAAATACTGACTTCTCCCCTGATGGTGTAATGTTTATATTACTTTTCAACTATTTAACAAATTTCTTTTTTTAAATTTCCAAAATTCTCTTAAATAAAAGAAAAATTGAGTTTTTTTGTAGCCCTGCAAATCTCTTCTTGTTTTTCTTTTGTCGCTCTTTCTGTACTTCAATTTTGTTTCCAAATTTTTTTAGCATTCACGTTTTTCTCAAAATGTCGACTTTTTCCCTCAAAACTAGTTCTTTTTTTAGAAATTTTGTTTTCATTTCATTTTTAAACTTTGCTTTTCCTTGCTTTGCTTCCTATGGTGAAAGGGAACGGTCCTTGTATCTCTCTGAAGTATCTCTCTAAAGATGATAGCTTGGCTACCGAAACGCGTTAGAGCAACCGTTCTTGTGTTTTTAATCTTTCTTGGTTTCAGGGGATAAGGGGATAAGGTTTTTATTTCAATTTTTGAAGATAATCAATGATCATTCTGTTTCACCAAAATGTTCATCTAAAGAGATGAAGATGAGTAGAATTTTACAAAAGTGTAAAGTTTTACCATTTTTCAAAAAAATATTTGACTTCTTTGACACGTTTTTATAATAAATTTAAACCTTTTTAAATCTCTACTCTCTTCAACAATTTTTATTTGTTTCTAAATTTTTACCATTTTCAAAATAAATTTATAATATCGACATTATTAAAATTTATTATTTTAAAACTTAAAAATTTTCTAGAAATTTTCACTTTTTTCGACTACCTCAAAATGTTGATTTTTCGTTTTTTAAAAATTTCATATTTTTCGAAATTTCGACTTTCTTATAAGTTCAAATTCTACCTTTTTTTAATCCAAATTTTGATTTCAAACTCAAAATTTTGCAACAATTTGGGAATTTAGCTCGAAATCTGTTTAAATAATTTCGAATTTTTCGTTCGACATCTTGATTTCTTTTCTGGAAACTGCATTTATTTCAGTAAGTTTCTGGTCTAGTATTAAACCTAGGTATTTTGTTTTTTTTAAAGTAGGGGAAAATTTGTTAAGGACATCTAGAAAGGTACCCAGATAGTGTCGGACTTCCGCTCAAACTGTGGGTACCGACTAAAAACCCCTACCTCCTCTGACCGGGCCCTTGGCCCCCAATCCCTTTGTCGAAACAGTACCACAGTGCTGGAGCACTATTGTAAGCTGTTTTGCCTGAAACATAAGATACAAAGAAAACAGAAAAATTTCCAGAATGGAAGACGCAGCCTAGAGAACCATCCTTGGTCTCCTAATCCTGGTTGGGATGTCTGGATCGTAATCCACTCCCTGTCGAACTAGTTCGCTGGGATGCGTTTCTGCTCTCACCATCGCCCTGGAATTAATTTCCCTAAGAAAATCTCTTACCAAAGGTATTTCAGCTTCCCTATGGAGTTGATTGTTTCTCATAAACCATGGAGCGTCCATGGCTTGTCGGACTTCCGCTCAAACTACGGGCCGGTCCCTTGGCCCCCAATCCCTCCGTCGGAACAGTACAAAAGTGCTGAAGCACTATTGTAAGCAGTTTTTCCTGAAACATAAGAAACAAACAAAACAAAAATTTCCGAAATGGAAGTCGTAGCCTAGAGGACCATCCATTGTCTCCTAATCCTGATTGGGACGTTTGGATCGTAATCCACTGCCTGTCGAACTAGTTCGTTGGGATGCGTTTCCGCTCTCACCATCGGTTTGGAATTAATTTCCCTAAGAAAATCTCGTACCAAAGGTAGTTCAGCTTCCCTGTGGAGTTGATTGTTTCTCACAAACCATGGAGCATCCATGGCTTGTCTTTGAAAGACGTTCTGGAACACTTGGAGTTTCTTCATCTGATTATCCGTCGCCTGTGACCAAGCTACAGATGCGTAGGCATCGCTGGTCTTATGATTGATTTGTATAGTAACACTTTGAGTCCAATGGACAGGTTACTATTTTTACCAATCATCGCTTGCAGCATTCCCTTCAGCATTTTGGCTTTGGACACTATGCCTGGAATGTAAGTCTTTTATCAAGAATTACACCTAGATACTTTGCCTAAAGTCTTCAGTCGACGTTTGGCCAATGAACATTTACATGTCCATATGGTTGGAGTCTTCTTCAGGTGAAAAAGACTGCTTGGGTCTTCTCTGCTTTGACTTGGATTCTCCATTGACCGAAGTAATCTAGTAGACTGTCTGTTGCCTCCTAAAGTCGTCTGGTAACCATCTCTAGACTGTAGGAGTACGCCAACAAAGCTGTGTCGTCTGCATAAGTTGCCAATAAGGTGTGGTCGATTGTTGGATTTGACTCGGGATGTCTGCTGTGAACAGAGAATACAGCAGAACCTTGAGGCACTCCATACTTCCTGTCCCACCTTTGCTCTGAATGAGCGCTGGTCCAGGAACGAGCTTACCATTTGAACCGTTGTTAAAGGTATTCCAAACTAGTGCATCTTGTAGACTAGTCCTTGGTGCCAAACTGTGTCAAATGCCTTGGAGATATCGAAGAAAACAGCTTCAACTACCTGGCTTCAGTTTATGCGTCGAGTGATTGTTTCAACCACTCTCAGCAGCTGATCTGAGGTAGAGTGCATATGTTGGGACCCAAATTGTTCCTTAGGAATGATGTCGCGGTCGCTAATGATATTCTGCAGACGCTTCCTGAAATCTTTTCCGCCACCTTACCAAGTTGGATAAGAGGCTGATTGGCCTGTAATTTTTGGAAGATTTCCCACTTTTACCTGGCTTAGGAATGAGGATAAAGTTTGCAGTCTTCCACCTTTGGGAAAATACCGGTACTTTAACCTGGAATTGACTATTGCTCCAAAGTATTTGACAGTTTGGTCCGGAAGAGACTTCAGAGCTTGGTTTGGAATTCCGTCTGGACCTGGAGACTTTTTAACGTTTAGCTTGTGCAGAAAGCTTTGGATTTTCTCCTCGTTAGTTGATTGGCTTCTTCTGTCACTTCCTCCTAAAAAACTTTAACCTCTTCTTCTACCTCCTCTACGAAGTCTAAGTCCACTTCTTCAAGTGTGGCCTGACAGCGTCGTTCAAAGTTCTCAGCGAAAGCTGCGGCCTTATCCTGATCTCAGTAAGCCATTCCTTGAGGTCCGTGTATCGGTGGGATAAGTTTCCTAACTTCTCTTAGAGCTTTGTCTGTGCGCCAGAGATCTGGTGGAGTTTTGAGGTTGCAATTTCTTAGGTGTTCCTGAAACTTAGAAATTTTGTGTTCTCGGAGCTCATACCTGACCTCGTGGATGAGCCTGTTGACTTCCGCTTTATCTGCTTGCAGATTGTTCCATCTTGCTCTCTTCCTGAAACGATTTTTCTTTCTACTCAGCTCCACCAAGTGATTTGGTAGTCGTTTCCTTCCTTCCATAAGCCGGAAAGTTGATCGCTGTCAGAATTGAATCTGTTATGGTGATTTTCAGTCTTTCCACCGCTGCGTTGATGTTATCCTTTTTGTTGAACCCTCCAGGATTTTTCAAGTTTGCCGGTAGATACTCCCTGAACTGTGTCCAGTATGTTTCCTTGCAGGTCTCTGGAGGCATGGGTCCACGACCATCCCGATGGTCATCACCACTGAGTTGTGGGCCGAGCTGAGCTCACTAACTGATGTTAACTCAACAGTGTATCGAACATTCTTCATCAGTGCAACGTCCAGGACATCTGGTATTCCTGAGGCGAGATGATGGTGGGTTGGTTCTTCTGGAGCCATTACATCGATTTTTGTTTCATTTGAGAAGTCAATTTGTACCCCGTTCATGATGGGCGCTATTAATGAGAACTTCCTTCTTTTAGTGAATGGAATAATAACTGTTTCGCTTGGGTTGACTCTTAGGCCTTCTTTCGAGCACCAATTGTTGATGATATTTAGAGTGGTTTGCATCAGGTTTGATATAACTCTGTCGTGATTAACGACAGATGTAACGACAATGTCATTAGCATATCCCTACGTTTCAAAGCCTGAGTTGTGTACGTTTGTTATAAGTTAAACTTACTATTGTGCAACGTTTAAATTGTGCTTTAATTGGATTATTATTTTAATTGTTTAACTGCAGGATCACTATACAGTAAAACAGTAACCACCACCAGTAGTAGACTGCAAAAATGAACTACTAAACATCTTTTATGTTCGGATATCCACGTCTTGAATGAACGGTTTGTTTCCCCGATGTATGCAGAGTTACTGCAACCGGAATGTTAGAAGATACTCTTTTGTTTCTTTTTATTAAAGTTACTTTAGGTTTCACATCCTTAAATGTATAAGTTTAAGTAAAATATTAATTGAACTATTTTCTCTTCAATTAGAAAACCACAGAGATACAAAACGTGCAGCATTTTCAAGTTTATACAAATTAGGATTTTAATTAAGTCGGCGATTTGTTAGAAGCAATTTCGCAAAAGGATATTAAATGAAATGATTATGTATGAATACAAGTTCGGAATGAATAACTGTGGCGGGGGAGCAAAGGGTCGCTTGTTAACCAGTTACGTTGGGATTTCTGCCCGACGTAACGTGCGCTCATATTTCACAATTATTAGAGCAACTCGAATCATACACATAATAGGTAATTTCTTGCATTAATTACTCGATTAAATATTAACGGTGGCAATCATAACGCAGAGCTGCACAACCCTTCCGACAGGCTCTATAGATTATGCGGAGCTGGAAATAACGGGACCGGGAATTCCCCCAACGCACCACAGAATGAAACTTGTTACCGAATGTTTCACTTCGCTTTCCTTTCCTGAAAACACCCGCTCCTTTCCTTAAACCCTTCTGGGGGCGAAGCTAAGCGTCTCCGCCTCTCCTATGTGTATCGTATAATCTGCTGAGGTGTAGTTTGGTGTTTGATTAGTTTCAAGACTCGAACAGAACTAACTGCTCGTATATTGTATGCTCTACTTAAACTCACTTGGAGTTTTGGGGTAATTAGTATATATATGACAGCTGACTTACTAACTTCACGTGATTTCCTTACATGGGCACTTGAGGGCAAGTTCCCCCGAATTCGAATGAGCCCCCTTCCCCAAACTATTTGAATGCTGTCAGCATACCCTGCCCACACGCATATATCTTCTCACACCTTTAGGGACTTCTTAAAACGCCTAAAATATAAAAAATAACAAGAAACTACACTATGTCCATCCATTACTTTGTCTTATTGTAAAGCTGAACTTCAGTCTCGATTTTTAAGCAAATTTAATATAAGTTCACACTGAATGGGATACATCTTGACATTTTTTCTTGACAGATTTCACATTTTTCCGGTAATTTTGTCGCAAATTGAGTAGAAGAGTCCAACATTTTCAATTCAAAATCAAATTATTTACCTAGAATTGTTACTCTTGGTTTCAGGGGACAAGATTTGTATTTCAATTTTTGAGTTGAGAATATTTTTTTGGAATTCCCAATTTTCTCAAAACTTCGTGGTGTTACTCATGATTTTAAAATAGGATATCTTTGCAAGCATCCATTTTTAAAATAAATATAGCTTATATTATCGATTGGCCTATGTTAGATTTCATAACGAAAGGGGGTGGGATAACATTAACCGAATGTATCAAAGCTGTTAGTCGGACCATCTAACTTGATGTTATTAGCAAAAGTCGGCCTCATCTTTTGGTTATGTCATCACCATTATCGCCACAACGCTTTTACTTAATGCTCTATGCGTTAATACACCCATTAACACCATTTTACCACAATATTCCTATTTTAAGCTTTGGAACGGCCACATCAGAAACGAGGCCATCTGAGACTAATTTATCTATGTAACCCTTAACGGCACGAAAACCTATCTATCCTTTTAATAAGACACCGTTAAATTGTAACATCTGATAAATTGTGTCGTTTATATTTTTAGGTAAATCTCCGAATTGTTGTAGTTTTTATTGAAGGCATGAAACGCTCGTTTTCGTTCACAAAGCTTTTTATAATTTAACACGTTGGTCAGGTTTTACTATTCCATGACAATTTTATTAGTATTGAACTTTCGAATTATTTAATATGTTTTTTTATTCAAATCATCCTGAAATAATGATATGACCCAAGCCACTAGATATTCCAAATCACTCAGTTTTAAGCAGTTAGTTGGACGCGTCGTTACTAGTCATGGTAATAGTTACGCGTCGATTTTTGTGAGCGCCTTTCAACACGGTGATCAAGTATACTCAGTTTGAACAACATGAAAATTTTAAGTTTTGTTACAGCGAAAAGTCTTAAGAATATTTAAGGGTACAAGTAGGGTAAGGGATTCCTTTTTTTTTGGTGGAACGGACTGATCCTTGCTTATCTTCAAATCTTGTCCTCTGAAACCAAGAAAGATTAAAAAACACATCAAAGGTTGCTCTCATGCGCTTTGATAGCCGTAGCTATTTAACATTCACATTCCATTAGATTAGTGTTAAATTAAATTGAATTAAATTAGATCAAATTAAACCAAAACCTGTAAACTCTGTACATAGATGAAATAGAATACAAATAAAATTAATACTTGGTTTTTACATACTTTGAACATAACATCTTAAATCTAGAAAAACTTGCACAATTTTTTAGTTCCTTAGGTAATTCGTTAAAGTATATTAGTTCTTTGTAAAAAATACTATTAAATATTTTACTTCTTTCACAAGCTTCTACATAAAAATTTCCTCGATTTCTTGTATCGTACTTATGAACTTCCGATGTATATTTAACATTTTTTATTATATACTCTGGTTGAATATCATGTTTTATTTTATAAATGAATTTAAATGCGGAAAAAATGACTTTCTGCTTAACAGACATAAAATTCAAAACATGCATCATTGTCAAAACAGGTGTGTATCTATTGCATTTTAATATACCTCTCATTGCGCGATTTTGAATTTTTTGTATTTTTTGCATTTCGTTTTGTGTAACATTAAACAATATTGCAGAACAAAATTCCAAGTGGGGCAATACTATTGCATTGTATAATAGAATTCTAATATGCATACTAAGATCTTTACTTATGCGATTAAGGAACCCCACTTTTTTTGACATTTTCCCCATTAGATAATTGACATGCTTTTTAAAATCTAAGTGCTGGTCAAGAAACACTCCTAAGTATTTTATTTCCTTTACCCTCCCAAGCTCCGTATTGTTGATTTTTACATTTATTACATCCTTTAACAAACCTAACTTATATTTCGATCCAATTACAATGAACTTACTTTTTTTAGTATTGATAGCCAAATCATTATCGCATAAGCACTTATAGATACTATCAAGATCTGTTTGTAACTTGTATAGCATTTCTTTTACATTAGTGCCGCTAATATATATCACTGTATCATCAGCAAACAGATAAGTATTATTATGATTAACAATGTTTACAATATCGTTTATATATAAAATGAAGAGAAGAGGACCAAGCACCGTGCCCTGGGGTATTCCCCAGTTGTTTACAATACATTCAGATGCAACATTAATATATTTTACCTTCTGTTTTCTATTACACAAATATGATTTAAACCATTCTAAGACTTGACCGTGAATACCCATTTTGTTCATTTTGTCCAAGAGTAAATTTATATTTTTTGTTTCAAATGCCCCCCGAAAATCTAAGAACGCTGCAATTATGATTTTCTCTTTGTCCATCGCTTTTAACCAGCTGTCACAAACACTTGTAATAACCGACTCACAGGAATTTTGTGACCTCAAACCTGACTGATTTGGCACTATTATAAGGTTTTCATCACAATAATTTATTAGTTGATCTTTCATCGCCAGTTCTAGTAATTTTTCGTAACATGGTACTGTATTTATTGGGCGAAATTCTTCACATTTCAGGGTATTTTCAATTTTCTGCACAGGTACTACAGTTGATATTTTCCAATCTTCAGGAAACTTGCCAGAACCCAATGATTCATTTATTATGTCCAACATACGATTTCCTACACATTCACAGCAATCACGTAAAATACTGCTTGAAATTCCAGTTTCTAGGTTAGTACTATATTTTAGCACACCTAGGAAACTTTTTAAAATTTTCATAACAATTTTTTTTAAATTTATCAAAAATATCATAAGTTCTTATTTTCTGAATGATACTCTCCTTATCGCTGTATTTATTTATACCTTCCACTATTTCCCTTATACTGTGAACAAAATACTCATTGAATTGTTTAGCAATTTCAATATCACCATAAGCAGTTTTATGAACAAATTTAATTTCATCTCGAGAATTATTATGTTTTCTTTTCATTGGTAGTAAATCTTTTAAACTCTTCCATAGCTGTTTGGAATTTGATGTGTCTAAATTATTTTTAAAAAAGTGTTCTTTATCTCGTCTAATCTGATTAGTAACATCATTCCTTGCACGTTTATATTGGTTCCAGTCACAATGTGTTCCAGTTATACATGCAATTTTATATTTGTCGTCTCTAATTCTCATTTTTTCAATTATGCTTGCTGTTATCCACTTCTTATCCTTGCTTTTCGTCTTTATTGTTGATTCTAGAATTGGACACATTTCATTTATTATATTAGTTAGCGTACTAACAAATCTCCGTGATATATCATCTACGTTACCATTATTATCCCAGTGTGTATCAAATAGTTGTTCTTGAAATACACCTTTATTAGAGTTTTTTGTGTTCCTGTATTTAATTATTTCAACACCCCTTTTTTAATTGTCTTATATAACAGGGACAACTCCTATCAGTGGCAGCGTGCATATAATCCAGATTTAATTTTGTTTTTTGCACAGCATTAAAACAGTTGATACATTTTATGGCATTATTCTCATTACATTCACGAGTTCTGTGCTCACCTGCACATCGTGTACACGTCAGAGGTTTTGTACATTTGTCCTTAAAGTGGTTATAACCCCCACAATTGAAGCAGCGGAGGACTGCATGGTACTCGAAAACATTACATTGCCTCCATCCAATAAAGAGGCTTTTACGATCAATTAAATTTGCCAAATATTTTCCATTTATTACAAAAATAATATTCCCACAAAAGTGAAATTTTTGGAATAACATAAAAATTTGAGCAGAAAAAAACAAATTTAAAATAAATAGTAAAATTCTCGAAAAATACGTATTTCGAGCAAAAAAGCGAAATTTGAAGAAAACAACAGAAATTATCTGCAGTTAAATTTTGAAAAAATGATTAAATTTTGACAAAAGTTGTTTATTACACAACTAGGGAATTCGATCCCGGTCATTATTTCCATTCCCGGGATTTCGGAATTATATTTGGTCAATCCCGAAATCCCAGGATTATTTTGGTATTGAAGATTACGAACAAAAGAGAGGAAAATTTTATAGAAGTCAGCTCTTTAATTAACAAATTAAAGTTTAAATAGCAATTAACGTAATCAAAATTTAGACAAATATCAATGCAATTTCCTCTCTTTTCTAGCTAATGACTTTATGTAAAATTCTTTTGCGACATCTTTTTAAAGTTTTATAAATTGAAGAATCCTCCAAGTATGTAACCAACTGTGGAAATAAATTGTGAAAATTAACAAAATTCCATCTTATATAAACCGATGACTTTTATGTAACTCCCTTGTCAATAGTTAACAAAAAGCAAAAAATATTTATTTAAAAATCATATTAACCAATCCCATTCCTATTAGGTAAGTTAATAGGAATCAGTGGCGTGTCGTGACTTTTATGAATAGGGAAGCTGACCGGAAACCATTTTAAAAAATTGAAATACAGAACTTGTCCCCTGAAACCAAAAAAGATTAAAAAACACAACAGAGAGAGACAGTTTCTTTCTGAAGATGACAGCTTAGCTGTCGAAACGCGTTAGAGCAACCTTTGTTGTGTTTTTTAATCTTTCTTGGTTTCAGGGGACAAGTTCTGTATTTCAATTTTTGAAGATAACCAAGGACCAGTCCGTTCCATCAAACGAAAAAAGGAAACCATTTTAAACGATTAATTATAATTTTGCTTTTATTAGCATCCAAAAAATATTTCTTTCTGGCGTGTTTAGATTATTCGAAATATCGATATAGATTCACGATTTCAAAAGAAAATTTAAATTTCGAAAAGATGTTAAAAAATATTCGAAAAAAATTACAAATTTTTTGTTTAACTTCAGACATTGTCGAACTTTATTTAAAAAAAATCCAGACCGAGTTAAACTTTAAATATAAAGTATTTCTTTAATATTTAGTTTTCAGTTTAAATTTGGATCCTTATTCAACATTTCGAATTAAAATTCTAAGTTAAAAAATTACAAAAATCATTTGATTCAAAAAATGTAACTTAAGCAAAAATATATTTTTTCCTGAGATCTTTAAAACATTAAAAGAAAATCAAAATTTTAGGAAAATGTAAATTTATTTTTTGAAACTGTCGAAATTTTTAAAAAAGTCCAGATTATCAAATTTCAGAATTTTAAAAAAAAATCGAAATTTCAAAAGAAGTAACAACATTCTTAAAAAATTCGAAAAAAAGTCAATTCTTTAAAAATTAAAATTTTTTAACAGAATTCAAAATTTACAAAAAAAAAATGAAATTTTTAATAAATGTTAAAACGTTCAAGTCAACTCTGGAGGCAAAATCATCGAAAGCATTTTACTCACAAAATGGAACTGAACCGAAAATATATTTTTTCCTGAGGTGTTTGAAACTTTAACATTTAAAGAAAATCGAAATTTTAAGAAAATGTAAATTTATTTTTCGAAAGTGTTGAAAAAGTCCAGGTTATCAAAAGTCGGAATTTCAAAAAATGTCGAAATTCCGAAAGAAGTCAAAATTCTTAAAAAAAATTAAAACAAGATCGAATTTTTAAAAATTCAAATTTTTTAACATCAAAATTTACAAAAAAAATTGAAATTTTTCAAAAACGTCGAAACCTTCAAGTCAAAATTCTCGAAATGCAAAAGTTTGAAAAAAGCGTCAATCTTTAAACTAGAGTACAAAAATGGAAATTTTGAGAAAAAGTTTAAATTTGGAAAAATTCTAATTTTTCAAGAAGTCCACATTTTTAAGAAAATCGAAATTTTTAAATCAATATTTCAAAAAAATAGAAATTTCTACGAAAGCTGAAATCTTTAAAAAATTGAACTTTTTCAAAAATAGTTAGAATTTTCGGAAAAAGATCTAAATTGTAGAAAAAATCAAATTTTTAAAAAATTCGAAATTTTTAACATAATCTTAGAATATAAAACCTCAGCATAATAATTAAATATTTAAAAAAGTCATAAATTCAAAAAAAGTCGAAATTTCCAATCAAAAATGTCGACATTACGAGAAAAATTTAAAATGTTGAAAAAAGAAAATTTTGAAAAGTTAATAAGTTCAAGTCCAAATTGTCAAAAAAGTTCAAATTTTCAAATTTTAAGAAAATGTAAATTTATTTTTCGAAAAAGTCGAAATTGTTGAAAAAGTCCAGATTATCAAAAGTCGGAATTTCAAAAAATTTCGAAATTCCGAAAGAAGTCAAAATTCTTAAAAAAATTTAAAACAAGATCAAATTTTTAAAAATTCAAATTTTTTAACAGATATCAAAATTTACAAAAAAAATTGAAATTTTTCAAAAACGTCGAAACCTTCAAGTCAAAATTCTGGAAATGCAAAAGCGTCAATCTCTAAAACCAGAGTACAAAAATGGAAATTTTGAGAAAGTTTAAATTTCGAAAAATTCTAATTTTTCAAAAAGTCCACATTTTTAAGAAAATCAAAATTTTTAAGTCAATATTTCAAAAAAAGAGAAATTTCTACGAAAGCTGCATTGTTTAAAAATTTAAATTTTTTTAAAAATAGTTAGAATTTTCGGAAAAAGATCTAAATTGTAGAAAAAATCAAATTTTTAAAAAAGTCGAAATTTTTAACATAATCTTAGAATATAAAACCTTAGCATAATAATTAAATATTTAATAAAGTCATAATTTCAAAAAAAGTCGAAATTTCCAATCAAAAATGTCGACATTACAAGAAAAATTTAAATGTTGAAAAAAGAAAATTTTGAAAAGTTAATAAGTTCAAGTCCAAAATGTCAAAAAAGTTCAAATTTTCAAATTTTAAGAAAATGTAAATTTATTTTTCGAAAAAGTCGAAATCGTTGAAAAAGTCCAGATTATCAAAAGTCGGAATTTCAAAAAATGTCGAAATTCCGAAAGAAGTCAAAATTCTTAAAAAAATTTAAAACAAGATCAAATTTTTAAAAATTCAAATTTTTTAACAGATATCAAAATTAACAAAAGAAATTGAAATTTTTCAAAAACATCGAAACCTTCAAGTCAAAATTCTGGAAATGCAAAAGTTTGAAAAAAGCGTCAATTTTTAAACCAGAGTACAAAAATGGAAATTTTGAGAAAAAGTTTAAATTAGGAAAAATTCCTATTTTTCAAAAAGTTTACATTTCACGATCAAAATTTCAAAAAAAGTTGAATTTTCGAAAAACTTGGACATTTTCAAAATGTGATCAAAATGTCACGAAAAAAAACTAGATTTTAGAAAAAATGAAATTTTGAAAAAAATCAAAATTTTCAGTGTCATGAAAAAATAGCCAACATTTTAAGAAACGGTCGAAATTTTTAAAAAAGTCTTAATTTAAAATAATCGAAATTTCAAATAAAAAAAGGCGACGTTACGTAGAAAAATTTTAAAGGAAAGAAAATTGAAATGTATTAATTGTCAAAAAAGTCGAAATTTTCAATAGTAGATCGAAATTTAAAGATTCCAATCAAACATCAAACATCAAATTTTTTTAAAGATCTTTAAAAATTATAAATGACGTCACGCTTTCGAAGAAAATTTGAAATTTTGAGAAAAATACTGAAATTCTGAGAAAAAATCGAAATTTTGACAAAAGTCTAATTTTTCGAAAAAAAAGCTCACTTTTCAAAATAATTCGAAATTTTATTACAAAATTTTTTAAAAAATTCATAATTCCAGAGAATGTTGAGTTTTCAAAAAACTATTCCATTTTTAAAAAGTGATCAAAATGTCACGACAAGAAATTAGATTTTAGGAAAAATCAAATTTTCAAAAATGTCGAAAATTTAAACGTGGGGAAAAATTTCGAGCAAAAGTGTAAATTTTATTAAAAAAAGTCAAGATTTTTTAAATAATTGAAATTATCGTCAAAATTTGTAATCGAAATTTCAAAAAGAAGCCGAAATTTTGGATATCTTTTGTTCTTAATTTTCAAAAAAGTCGAGATTTTCGGTAAATATTGTTAAAAAAGGTATTTCTATATAAATTTTTTTAAGAAATAGTATACAGGGTGCTACAAAAGTCCGGGCCGCTACTTCAGGAGCATATTCTACACATTAAAATATGAAAAATGTTGAAATACATTTTTTTCTTTAAATTGCCTCCTAACGGAGATATGACCATTTAAAGATGGCGCCCCTAAAGTGGTTTTTTTACTACAAAAAGTTAACGGTTAGTAGCAAAGTCATGAAATTGGGCAAGCAGTTAAAGAATTGGATTAGGCATATTCTCATGTAACATATTTTTTAAATAAGCAGTAGCGTGGTGTGTAGGGGGTTGCCCGCGAATATTTTTTGCCGTAACTTTTTTGTATTGCAATATTTCGACACAAAAGTGCCATAATCGTAAAAAGCAACATTTTTTATACAAAAAAGGTACTCTTTCTCAAAGTCGCTAAAAGTAACCGTTTCCGAGAAAAAGGCGTTTAAATAATCCTATCCCGTCTTCGAAATTCTAACAAATTTGTATAAGAAAAAATAAGTGGGTCATGCAAACTGATCGTAAAGAAAACAATTGTACTTGACAATATCTGCCAGAGATTGACGTTGTGTCACTGATAAAATTTGGTCGTAAGCTGTAAACTTTAGCAGTTTTTGTTGTCAATAGTAAGTGTAGTCGAGGAGGTCCGATACCATGGCCAGCTAGGTCTTCTGACCTCAACCCACTCGATTTCTACTTATGGGGACATCTAAAGTAGATCGTCTACAGTTGACAATATCAATGATCTTCGTGAACGAATTGAAAATGGGTTCAACCAGATTCACAATACACCAGGCATTTGCGAAAGAGTAAGGAGTTCCCTTAGAAGACGAGCCGAGCAATGTATTGCTGCAGGGGGCAGTAATTTCGAACACTTGCTTTGATTTTTTTTTTCTTAATTTTGTACTATTTTTATATCAATGCAGTTAGTAGTGGATAAATTAGAAATTTGCAAAACGAATTCTAATAAATGCAACAATTTTGTTTAAACGCTTTTTTCTCGGAAACGGTTACTTTTAGCGACTTTGAGAAAGAGTACCTTTTTTGTATAAAAAATGTTGCTTTTTACGATTATGGCACTTTTGTGTCGAAATATTGCAATACAAAAAAGTTACGGCAAAAAATAATCGCGGGCAACCCCCTACACACCACGCTACTGCTTATTTAAAAAATATGTTACATGAGAATATGCCTAATCCAATTCTTTAACTGCTTGCCCAATTTCATGACTTTGCTACTAACCGTTAACTTTTTGTAGTAAAAAAACCACTTTAGGGGCGCCATCTTTAAATGGTCATATCTCCGTTAGGAGGCAATTTAAAGAAAAAAATGTATTTCAACATTTTTCATATTTTAATGTGTAGAATATGCTCCTGAAGTAGCGGCTCGGACTTTTGTAACACCCTGTATAGTGAATTTTTCAAATAAATAGTTCAAATTATCAACAAAGAGTAATTTTTCAAAAGAAGTTGTAATTTACAAAAATTCGAATTTGCACAAAAAGTCGAAAATTTAAAAAGAAGTTAATATTTTAAAGAAAGTAAAAATGTTCAGTCAGAATTTCAAGCAAAGGCCCAAATTTAAAAAAAAATTACAATTTCGTCATCTGAATTTGCAAAAAAGTCGAAATTTTTAAAAAAGAGTTCATATTGTCAAAATATTAGAAATTGTCAAAAAAAAGGGATTTTTTTTATTTTTTGAGAAATAGTTTGCATTTTCAAAAAAGATTAAATTTTGAGATTTTGAGCAGAAATCGAATTTTTCGAAAAAGTTGAAAACGAGATTAAATTTCGACATTAAAAGTCGAAATTTGGAGAAATAATCAAAATTACTAAATTTCGTGAAAACAGAAATTTTGGAATACGAAAAATTTGAAAAAATGGAAGAAATATCGAAGCTTCCACTAGAAGCTTTAATGACATTAAATTAAAAAAATCGAAATTTTGAAAAGATCAAGATTTACAAGAGAGGAAAGTTGGAAAGAGAAAATTTTGGAAAAGGTAAAGTTTTGAAATGTCTCAATTTCGAAAAGAATCGAAATTTTTAATAATAAATAGAAATTTAAAAATGTTAAATTGTTCAAAAAAAGTTAAAATTTTGAAAATATTCGACTTTTAAAATAACAATTTTAAAAAATGTCGACCTTTTCGATAACATACGAAATGTTTAGTCTTTCGCTCCTTCAAAATTTGTACACAAATAAATTCCTAATAATTATGTCAAAAATAAGTAGAATTTGTTATTTTATAGATACAATTGTTAAATTTTGATCATAAGCGTTACTAATGGCAATAAACAGTGGTAGCAGCTGTTGTGTAAAAAAAAGAGATTTTAAAATAAAATGAATATGAACATTTTTGGATATTCTGGGTATCTTCTTTGCGAAGCATTGGTATTTTTATTCATGTTTTATTGGCTCTTTCTTCGCAAGTTCCTTAACAGAAGGTTTCTGAAAATCTAGAATTGTGGAAGGAGTAACTGGCGAAGAAAAACCAATAAAACATGAATGAAAATAGACATTTTTATTTTATAAGAGAAGCTGCGCTTCCCAAGCTTTCACAAAGAACACGCCACTGATAGAAACATTGTAATTTGAATTACGAAAATATGATCTGAGAAATAACAACACGTCAATCACCAATATTTTTAGTTAAAAATAAAAAAAGTTTTATCTTAACTATTCATAGCAACCTCGACTGGTTAATTTATGGTACTTGCTTGGAATAAAAATTTGTATTTTATATTAAAAAGATAAGCAAGCAATTTTTTTGAGAGCACTGACACTGAACGTTTCACTATGTGCAGGCTATTTTACATTTTTTTTTTTTTTGAAATGATATTAATCCCGAAAATCCCGGGATCAGAAAAATTTATTCTCGAAAATTTCAAGACTGAAAAGTGGTCGGGATCCCGGGATCAAATCCTCTATACCCAACTTATGGATTTTGTTCCAAATTCAACTTCACAATTTGTTCGAAGTATTCTTTTAGTGTTTACTTTGTTCTTCTCCGGATAAAGGACCGATAGCGAACTTAAAATTTTATGTATATTTTCTTTAAAATAAATTTTGACTATTTTTCATATTTCATCTTTCTCAAAAATTTCGTGTTCATAAATTTTGAGATTTTTGTTGTACCTAATCTTGATCTTAAATTTTTAAAAATATTTTCCGAATATCCAAGTTTGAACACGAAAGTTACTCATAAATTCCATGTTTTGAATTTTTTGATTTTTTTTAAATGCAACTTTTTCAGAATTCCGAAGTTTTCATTTCGAGAAAAACGGTCGAAATTTCACGGTCGAATTCGAAAGTCAATTTTAGGAAAAAATCAAATTTCAGGAAAAAGTCGAATTTTGGAATAAAATCAAAATTTCGGAAGAAAAAACGAATTTAAAAAAAATAGTGAAATTCCCGAAGAATACGTATTTCGACCAAAAAAACGAAATTTCAAGAAAACAAGAAAAATTATCTGCAGGAATTTTGTACAGAAAGTTAAATTTTGAAAAAATGATCAAATTTTGGTGGAACTTGGTCCTTGGTTATCTTCAGGTCTTGTCCCATGACACTAAGAAAGATTAAAAAAGACAACAACAAAGTTAGTATCTCTCTGAAGATGATAGCTTGGCTATCGATGTTTTTTAGTCCTAATTGGTTTCGGGGGACAGGATTTGTATTTCAATTTTTGATCAAATTTTGAGAAAAGTTGTTTATAAAAAGGACGAATTTTGAACAAAAACATCGAAATTTGGAGGATGAATTTCGAAAAAAGGTTGAGATTTCTAGAACCATAAAAAAATGATGTTGACATAAAGCCTAAATTTTGAGAAAAAAAAATTCAAGAAAAAAATTAATTTCAAGGAAAAAAACTAAATTTCGAAAAACAAATTAGCAAAAAATAGAAATTTCTAGAAAAAATCGAAATGTCAAAATAAAAGAGACCAACCTTAAAGAAAGTCGTCATTTCCAAAAATAATAAATACCGAATTTTAAGATAAACATGAACATTTCGAGAAAAACATGAACATTTTAAGAAAAAGTTAAATTTTAAGCAAACAGGTAAAATATCTGAACGTACTGATCCCAACAGGTAGAAAAATTCAGAAAACGGAATTTTGAAAAAGACGATTTTGAGAAAAAACTTGAATATTAGAAGCGAAATTGAGAAATTCCAATTTTAAGAAAAATTATTGTCAACAAACATTTAAATATTTCCAAACTGGGCCGAAGAAATGTTAAATAAAATTAATAAACTTTAAGAATAAAGTCAAGCAAAATTAAAAAAAGACGAATTTTAAAAATCGGAATCAAACCTATTTAAATTAGAAGCAACCAAAAATTGAAATTTCGCTTAGAACGTAAAATTTTTAGGATGGATGTTTCTGAAACAAAATTTTTTTTTAAATCTAAATGTCAAGAAAAAGTTGAAATTTTTAGAAACTGAAAGAATCAGTTTTTGGTTTTTGGGTCGATAAAAAGACAGATTAAAAAAATGCGGACATTCCGAAAAAGAGACGAAATTTGAAATTTAGAGAAAAATGTCGAAACTTCAAGAGAAACATGAAAAGTATGAGGAAAAGATCGGAATTTCAAGAAAAAAGCCGAAATATAGAAATCCCAAATATCTCAGAGATTTACATTTTTTTTTTCAATTTATTTAACATTTCCTCGGCCCAGTTTGGAAATATTTAAATTTTTATGGTTTGTTGACAATTTTCTAAACAGTTTTTGAAATGCGACTACGTGATATTTAAATTTATTGAAACGTCACTTCATGACAGTTCACAAATTAAGAGGTTAGTTTATTTTACATAGAGTAGGAATAATGAAAAATAGGAGACCAAAAATTAGATATGGAAAAAATAAAAATTTGTTGTTTTGATAAATTAGGAAAATATAAAAAATACATAAAAAGGTTGTAGCACTGGACATCGATGTTTCGCTCTCATTTGAGCTCGTCAGCAGTGCATAACATGGAAAGGGAACAATGAGGAAGAAATACTTAAAAATATTTTTTTTTTAAATTATAAAAGAAAAATAAAGAAATTTTAACATGAATAGACGTTTCATCATCAATTTACTGTGTTAAAAATTTAAATATTTCCGGTCAATAAGGGTCTACCATGAAGAATAAACCTATTCCTCTAACGGAACGAACGGACTTCGCAAATGGTGAGTGCTTCTAACTACCAAGCTGAATAGATTTCAGCGGTTAGGAACAGTAGTCACCAAGAGCATGTAAGTTCGACGTACAAGTGTAGTTCAATGCCGGAAGGGGTATTATCCCTCGGAGTAGTTGTTTCTTGTGGATCGGACTTCAAAAAAGAAGAATGTTGAGAAAAGAGTCCATACTTCGAGAGGATTCCGTTTTAAGGAAACGACATTTTGTTAAATTGTGAAAAAAATATTCTAGGACCTTTGTCTTTTTAGGAAAATTTACAATTTCCCAAAAAATTGTTTTCAAATTTTTACTTTTTTTTTATAAAAAGATTGACGAAATTTTGAGAAAAATAATTGATAAATAAGTCGAATTTTGTTGAAATTCTAATTTTAAAAAGTGAACATTTTTGGAAAAAGTAGAATTTTGAAAAATCGAAATTTTGATAAAAAGCGAAAAATTTTGAGACAAAAATACAAAATTTTAAAGAGGTCGAATTTTGGTAAGAAAACAGCACAAATTTTAATAATAAATCAGAAATTTCAAAAATTTCAAAATGAAAAGACACATTTTGCGAAAAAAGAAGAATGTTGAGAAAAGAGTCCATACTTCGAGAGGATTCCGTTGTAAGGAAACGACGAATTTTGAAGAAAAATGGTAATTTCTAGAAAATATGCATTCTTTAGGTGAAATATGCAATAACCTGTGAAAATGGTTTTTCTTTACCTTTTTCTGCTTCTCCTTTTCACCTTCTTTTCCTTCTCCTTCTCCTTCTTCTTCTCCTTCTTCTTCTTCTTCTTCTTCTTCTTCTTTTCACCTTCTTCTCCTTCTTCTTCTTCTCCTTTTCACCTTCTTCTCCTTCTTTTTCTCTTACTCCTTCTCCTTCTCCTTCTTTATCTTTTTCTTCTTCTTTTCACCTTCTTCTCCTTTTTCTTATTCTTCTATTTCTTCTTCTCCTTCTTCTTCTTCATCTTTTTCTTCTTCTTTTCACCTTCTTCTCCTTTTTCTTATTCTTCTTTTTCTTCTTCTCCTTCTTCTTCTCTTCCTTCTCCTTCTCCTTCTCCTTCTCCTTCTCCTTCTCCTTCTCCTTATCCTTCCTATTCTTCTTCTCCTTATCCTTCCTATTCTCCTTCTCCTTCTACTTTTTCTTCTTCTTCTCCTTCTTCTTCTTCTTCTTTTCCTTCTTCTCCTTCTCATACTTCTTCTTTTTCTTCATATTTTTCTTCTTCTTCTTTTCATCATCTTCTCCTTAATTTCATTCTTCTTTTTTTCTTCTTCTCCTTCTCCTTACCTTTTCTTTTTCTTCTTTTTCTTCTCCTTTCTTCTCCTTTTTCTTCGTCTTCTTTTCCTCCTTTCTCTTTTTCTTCTTTTTCTTTTTCTTCTTCTCCTTCTTTTCACCTTCTTCTACTTCTTCTTCCCCTTCTTCTTCTCCTTCTTCTCCTTCTCCTTCTCCTTCTCCTTCTCCTTCTTCTTCTCCTTCTTCTTCTCCTTCTTATTCTCCTTCTTCTTCTTCTTCTCCTTCTCCTTCTCCTTCTCCTTCTCCTTCTCCTTCTCCCTCTTCTTCTCCTTCTCCTTCTCCTTTTCCTTCTCCTTCTCCTTCTCCTTTTCCTTTTCCTTCTTCTTCTCCTTCTCCTTCTTCTTCTTCTTCTACTCCTTCCCCTTCTGCTTTTTCTTTTCCTTCTCCTTCTCCTTCTTCTTCGTCTTCTTTTCCTCCTTCCTCTTTTTCTTCTTCTTCTTTTTTTCTTCTTCTTCTTTTCACCTTCTTTTACTTTTTCTTCTCCTTCTCCTTCTCCTTCTCCTTCTTCTTCTCCTTCTCCTTCTCCTTTTTATTCTCCTTCTTCTTCTCCTTCTCCTTCTCCTTCTCCTTCTCCCTCTTCTTCTCCTTCTCCTTCTTCTTCTCCTTTTCCTTTTCCTTCTTCTTCTCCTTCTCCTTCTTCTTCTCCTACTCCTTCCCCTTCTGCTTTTCCTTTTCCTTCTCCTTCTCCTTCTTCTTCGTCTTCTTTTCCTCCTTCCTCTTTTTCTTCTTCTTCTTTTTTTCTTCTTCTTCTTTTCACCTTCTTTTACTTTTTCTTTTCCTCCTCCTTCTTCTTCTCCTTCTCCTTCTTTTTCTTCTTCTTCTCCTTCTTTTACTCCTTCTTCTTCTCCTTCTCCTTCTGATTCTCCTTCTCCTTCTCCTTCTCCTTCTCCTTCTCCTTCTCCTTCTCCTTCTCCTTCTCCTTCTCCTTCTCCTTCTCCTTCTCCTTCTCCTTCTCCTTCTCCTTCTCCTTCTCCCCCTCCTCCTCCTTCTCCTTCTCCTTCTCCTTTTCCTTTTTCTTTTCCTTCTTCTTTGTCTTCTCCTTCTCCTTCTTCTTCTCCTACTCCTTCCCCTTCTGCTTTTCCTTCTCCTTTTCCTTCTTCTTTTCACCTTTTTTTCCTTCTTCTTCTTCTTTTCTTTCTTCTTTTCCTTTTCCTTCTTCTTTTCCTTCTCCTTCTTCTTATTTTTCTTCTTCTTCGTCTCGTTCTCCTTCTTCTCCTCCCTCTTCTTCTTCTCCTTCTCCTTTTTACCTTCTCCTTTTTCTTATTCTTTTTCTTTTCCTTCTCCTTCTCCTTTTCCTTCTCCTTCTTCTTTTCCTTCTCCTTTTCCTTCTCCTTCCTCTTTTCCTTCTCCTTTTTCTTCTCCTTCTTCTTTTCCTTCTCCTTTTCCTTCTCCTTCTTCTTCTTCTTATTTTTTTTCTTATTTTTCGTCTCGTTCTCCTTCTTTTCCTCCCTCTTCTTCTTCTACTTTTTCTTCTTCTTTTGCTTCTTCTCCTTCTTTTTCTTCTCCTTCTTCTTCTTCTCTTTTTTTTCCTTCTTCTTCCTCTTCTTTTTCTTGTTCTTCTTCTTCATTCTCTGAGGTAGGTTTCTCAACCTGTTCTGGTCTTCAAGTCTCTTGTACTTCTGATGAAGAATAATGATTAGGATGGGATAGTCCCAGCTATGTCGCAATTAGTAATTAAAATTTGTTAAACCATTTGCAATATGTACTTACTAATATTGCAATAAATACTTACCTAAAACGTTATTTCTATAGAACTTTCAAGCTATGGAACTGGAACTCCTTACCAAAAGACTTTTTCTTCATAAATTACAACCTATCCTTGCTTAAGAAGGTGGTTCATTGCCATCTATCCTTGTTCCCGCATCCTACTCGCAGTGCTTTAAAGGTATAATGGGTTACCCTTTGCAAGTGAATTAAACTTAAAAAAAAGCTACAATCTTCAGAGAGTTACTGAATCAGTATCTCTCCCTGAAACCAAGAAAGATTAAAAAACACAACCAAGGTTGTTCTAACTCATTTCGATAGCCAAGCTATCATTTTATGAATCAGCATCTCTCAGTATCTTTCTGAAGATGATAGCTTGGCTATCGAAACGCGTTAGAACAACCCCTGATGTGTTTTTTAATCTTTCTTGAACTCAGGGGACAAGATTTGTATTTCAATTTTTTAAGTGATTTTGTCTAGTTTTTTTTTCCGAATCTACATCTGTTATAAAATTTGAAAGCAGTGATTTAACCACTTCTAGTGAATGGCAAAGTGTCACTTAATTATGTGTTTTCATTTTTCATATTGTACCCAAACAAGGTTTTATTTCTGCAGACGCGATTGCGATCTTATACTGTTGCGTGTTATTGGTTCAAAAATTAAAACTTCATAAATTGCGAATAGTTTATTTCATACTTATTTCGGAACACTACTATTATGATTCACCTAACTATCAGACTATTTAACTATGTGACTATCGAACTAACTGATTACCTCATTAATTAATTAATTGACTAACAACTGACTATCTAAGGGAAAGACGATCGCGTATTTATACTGTTCCGGTTTTCTAGAACGGATCTGCGTACAGATAAGATCGCTTGCGGAAACGTCTCGAGCGCTTATCTGTCGTATGATTCATTCTCGCGGCCGCTTCCCATTATTAAATATTTCTAGAGAGTTCCTTTCACTACACAATCACTGACACAGATTTCATACAGTTTGTTACAGCACTTTGACACAAAATTAGTAACAACCAGAAGGTTAACTCTTGTCTTATCTCTTTGTGGTCGATGCCGACAACCCTTAACCTCGAATTGTTATAAACAGCTTTTTTTACATAGGCGTACATTATTTCAATTATTGTGTTTTGATAATATTTGAGAAATTCTAGGAATTTTTTTCAAAAATTAAATCCTACACTAACATTTGTAGAAGGAAATATGATACTTGGATATATAAACCGGACTCGATTCCTTTAAAATCTCGGACCTTACCAGCTCTACTGCACTGACACTTTCAACATAGATTTTCAACATAGACGGATTTGAAGGTCACGGGATTCAAACGGTCATGTGATGAGTTCTTCTTCTGGTTGTTATTTATTTTGTGACTTTAATTTTTTTAAAAAGAAAAAATTTACAGATTTGGAGAAAGACATAGGCGAACATGTCAATCACCCAATTGTTACATTCATTTAAAGAGCATTTTACACAGTTTCAAGTTATAAGCAGTAATCTTCCAATTTCACGTGATGCTAATTAACGCAATCGAATAAATGAATTTTGTCCCGAGTGATGGTTGAGAGAAGAGTCCGGAAATAAAGGTGAGGATTGTCAAATGGTCTGCCAAGCGAAAGAGAAGATTTACTTGGCAGTGAAGTGTGGTGACGGGAATTGAACAGCTAAATTATACAGTAGCCTGCATACTGCATGAGGACCTAAACGCCCAAGTTAACTTGCAGCTTTGCCTCTGCACCGATCACTTACACTTCTGACCGACCCTTCCAGACATCATTCGTACGTCAACTTGATATCTTACGCAATTCTCCAAACTGCCAGCCAACATTGACCTACTTTGATATGTCGAAAAAAAAACCGAATCATCAGGAATTCACGAAGCACGTTCTCGCATATTATTAGAAAGTATACCGGATTTTTTATTGATCTGAACAATTCTCATGTTTGTAACTTAAAGTTCAAATACTTTACAACAGTTGGCGTTACTGTGTTACTGATTTTGAAAGAAAATCGTTTTGAAAGAAATACGTCTTTACGTCATAGAATTTACTTGATGGGGTAATTTGCTTCTACGCATGCAGATTTGGTGATGGCGATCCTCATACATTATCAAAATTTCCATCTAACCTTTCGGGTGTAGGGAGTTTAAGTACGTTCCATTTTAAAATATTACAATTTGTTAAAGTAATTATTTGTACACAAATCCTGCCCGTTCCTTTTTGTTCAATGCCAGTTTTCTTGCCTCACTCCATAACAGGTTTAGTATTTTTCCAACTACATTATTCCAGTTTTCGAGAGGTCTTCCTCTTCGTCTATTTGCGGGTATTCGGGCTTCCCAGACTCACTTGTCTTTCGTCGTGCATTCTTGTCATGTGGCCCCACCATTTTAACTTATTCCTCTCTATAGTTGTTACAACAGGTTTGATTTCTAGGTCTTGTCTGATGTCCTCATTTCGGTTTCGGTCTCTTCTAGTTATCCCTGGTACTCTACGATGATATCTCATTTCCGTCGCTTGTAATTTGCTTTTTTGTGCTCTAGGAAGTACTCATGATGCGCTTTCAAAAGAAAGTGCTGATCGAAATATTGCTTATTGATCGAAATATTGCTTACTGATCGAAATATTGTTTACTGATCGAAATATTGTTTAACATTGACATTTGACAAGATTGACATTTTTGTCTTCTTTGATACTTCTTTCTTGACCATGAAGGTCTTGTTTAGAGCATAATGCAGCCTCGCTGCTGATGAGATTCTTTCATTTATTTCCATTTCAATTTTCCTTTTATCGTTTATTGTTACTCCTTGGTATTCAAATTCTCAAACTTGTTTTAATTTTTGGTCTCCTATTTCAACATTTATATCTCTACTCTGATTTGGGGTGACCATTGTCTTCGTTTTTTTGCTAAATTGATTTTCCTGTTGAATTCTTTCAGCGCTTCGTGTCAGATATTTAAATATCTTTGTAGATCTTCTTTACAGGAGCCAAAGGCCCCAAAGCGTATTGCAAAATTATTACTGGTATCATCTTCAGGTAGCCCAATTTCACTTCCTTTACTCTGTGTCTTGTTTTCTTTGGTGTGTCCCCATCATTATTATAAACAGTAAGGGGCTTAACACTTTCTCTTCTCTTAAACCATCTCGTGTATCAAAAGTTTGGGATTTGCCATTTCTGCATTTTACCTAATTTGGTTATTCCTGTATACACCATTTATTGCTTCGATTAACCTTGGATCTACGTTTCTTCTTTTCAAGTTTTCCCATACCATTTTTCTAGATACTCTATCGAAAGCTTTTTCAAGATCGATAAAAGCCATATGTACTTCCGAATTTTTCGGAAAGGTTTCCTGTAGTTTTGTGCATCAACTCTTTAATTGAAAGGATGTGGTCTTGTATACTATGGCCTTTTCTAAAGCCACTCTAACTCTAGTATTTCTTCATTCTATTCGTAATCTGTTTTCTAATATTCTTTCATATATTTTCCTCACTACTTTTAAAAGTGTTATACCTTTGTAGTTCCTACATTCTATGCGATCTCCATTTACTCCCATTTCTCAGTCTTTAGGGAGCGTTTCTTCAGCCCTTGCTCTTCTGAAAACTGTTGGTAATAATTGCATACCATTTACCCTTAAATGTTTAATCATTTCAGGTGTCATTTCATCGTGTCCTGCTGCCTTTCCTAGTTTCGCACTCCCAATTGCTTCTTTAACCTCATCTATCTTTATTTCTTCACTAAAAATTTCTTTTTGGTGTTCTCTCATTGTCTGTTAATTTCCATATTGTTGTCATCACTTTTTATTGGCTTAAGAAAATCTTCTTCTTTTCATACCTCCATTTTATAATAGTCATCAGTTATTAGTTCTCCTCTTCTGGATTTGATGTTAGTTATTGTACATGGTTTTTCTGTTCTTAGATTTTTCAGTATACTGTAGAAGAGTTTTTGATTACCTTTCTTGTTATCTTCCATTTTTTTGCCAAAATCTTCCCATGATGGTTTCTTCGCATTAGTTATTAGTTTTTTAACTTCCCTCTGTTTTTTGTAGCCAGCATAAACTTCTTCCGTTTTCTTAGATAACTAATTTTTCCATTTTTCTTTCTTAGGTTTAACTTGTACTTTTATTTTTTTCATTCCACGATGTCGTTTGTTTCTTGTATTTATTTTGTCTACTTCTGCCACATGCTCTTCTTACTACGTCTTGGAATGTATCCCTAAATATTTGCCAAATTTCCTCTATGTTCATATTTACTCGCTGCTCTGTTATCTTTTCAATTTATACATCCACATAGGCTTTAGGCTTGTTTGCAATTTCTTTGCTATCTTTCAATTTACATACTTCATATTCAATCACCCTATAAATTCGTTAATTTGTTCTTATTTCTTTTCCCTTCTCTTCTTCTAATTTGACCACGATGGTCGGTGTATAACTCTGGACCTCTCTTCACTTTTGCATCCTTTATTGTTCTTCTTTTATTTTTCCTCATTATTAGGTAGCAGTGGCGGCTAGTAGCTAAAACTAAAGGGGATGCTGCGATGGCGTTTAGGTTAAAATTGTGTAAAAGGAAATGAGTTCAGAAAATTAATAACATAAATGACCTCTGTTGCTTCTCAATGAACCTCAATAGAAATCTCAACTTTAGGAAAATAAAAAAATGCAAAATTTTGAAGAAACATTGGAATTTTGTGATTAAATAATGAATTTTATGTGTTTTTTAGAAACTTCCTAACCTTGAAATATACAGGGTGTTTCATAATTGCATGCTGAACCGGCAGGGAGATATTCCTTGGGCAATTTTAAGACAAAATTTTCATATTAACATAGGTCCGGAAACGCTTCATTTTCGATATACAGGGCGGTAAAAATTGAAGAAAAAATCGGTTTTCTTCAATATTTCTGAGACTGGTTTAGATATTTTTTTGATATTCAGTACACGATATCTGGGTATAAAAGCAAGTATTTTGACAAAAAAACATTTGTTCTGATTTCACCAGTGGCGTTCCCACAAACAGGTCAATACACATTTAAAAAAAAAAATGTGACGCCAATGCTATTTTTCAAAATAGGAATTATTTTCCTAGTCTTTGTTGTGTTTCTATTAAAAATGAGCTCTTGACTTTTTGTCCTATGATGGACGGTTTCCGAATTAAAAAATAAAAATCATTTACTTGCTATGCCGCTGCGGTAGATTAATTTATTAATGAAAATCTAGTAGGCCACTGAGATTTAGTTTTGTGTTTACAACCAAGTGTCAAATTTTTCACTTCAATACTTTATCTGAATGTGAGTGATTGATAAGTATAAGAAAATATGTTTGAGAATGCTGAGTTTGCCGATATTCATTACATGTACGGTCTTGCGGATGGAAATGCATTTGAAGCCAGGCGACTGTATGCAGAGCGTTTTCCGCAAAGAATTGTGCCAGATGCAAGAACTTTTTCAAGCGTTCATAGAAGACTACGCGAGAAGGGATGTTTTAAACCCGATCATCACTTAAAAGGGGCACAAAGAACCGCAAGAACAGAAGAAACTGAAATAGCTGTTCTTAATTCAGTTGAGCAAAATCCCGAAATAAGCACAAGGAAAATTGCTAGTAATTTAAATATCTCCCATATTTTAGTCTGGAGGATACTTCACGATTTTTTGTTATACCCTTACCATATTCAACGGGTTCAGGCCTTACTGCCTCGGGATTTACCATTTCGTATAAATTTCTGCCAATGGTTTATTCAAAAAATTGTTGAAAATCCACTATTTGACAGAGAAGTATTATTTACTGATTGTGGGAACGCCACTGGTGGAATCAGAACAAATGTTTTTTTGTCAAAATACTTGCTTTTATACGCAGATATCGTGTACTAAATATCAAAAAAATATCTAAACCAGTCTCAGAAATATTGAAGAAAAACCGATTTTTTCTTCAATTTTTAGCGCCCTGTATATCGAAAATAAAGCGTTTCTGGACCTATGTTAATATAAAAATTTTGTCTTAAAATTGCCCAAGGAATATTTCCCTGCCGGTTCAGCATGCAATTATGAAACACCCTGTATATTTTTTGAAACTGATATTTTTTTCTTTTTAAATATAAACTTTTTGGGAAAAATGTTAAATCAAAACTCAAAATTAAAGAAATTGTAAGAAAAATTTTTATTTTAATAATTGCTCTAAGTTTTGAAACAAGATTAAAAAAAAATTTGCAGTTCCAATTACAAATAAATTCCCAAAATGTGAATTTTAATCACAGAGGATCGACTTTAAGCTGAAATATTTGATCTTTGAAGTTTCTCTGGGAACTTCAAAATTACTAGAAAAAATTTAAATTAGAACATTAAATTGGCAATTAATTTTTTTTTTAATTTTAACTATTTTTAATTTCGAGATTTTAACTTTTCTAGAAATGTTGACTCATTTTTGAAAATTTCCTACTTTAAAAGTCGAAATTTTTAACAATTAATTTATTTATTATTTTTTATTTATTAATTTTTTCAAAAATATTGTACACAAATAACAAATTTCAACTTTTTTCTAGAAACGTTGTTTGCTTTTTCTCCAAATTTTGAGATTATTCTTTAAATTTCAATCTATTTTTTATCAAAATTTGACGGGTTTGACAATTCCAATAATAAATTTAACAAATAAAACTAACAGTACTTGAAAAATTGGAAATTTCGAATTCGAATTTTCTTCGGTTCTATAATATTGGTAAGTTTTTTTTAGCGAAATATCAAATCGCAAAAAAGTTCAAATTTAGAAGGTTAATTTTTTTAAAATTCAATATTTATCTTAGAATAACTTTTTTTTTAAATTTCTTCGTTTTTTCCAAAAATGTTGATATTTTTGGAGAAATTTCAAGGTTTTTTCCAAACATTTTTTGTTAAAATTTCTATATAAAGAATACATCAAAACAATCACTAAATACGTACTTAATCGATTTTAAAAATGTTAACCCCAAACGGGGTAAAAAAGGATATTTAACTAAACACTCAAATTTAAAATTTTCTTTTACAAGCTAAAAATTGGGTTTTGAAAATCAATTTTGCTCGAACAAGGCAACATTTAAAAAGTCAAAATTGTCGATAAACTTAAAAAAAAAAGAATTTACAAAACAAAGACGCATTTTTAAGTCCTAAGGGGGTGACAAACGGTATTATTGAATATTAAAAAATGTCATCACTTTCTTTTATAAGCTAAAAATTAGGTTTTCTAAAACAATTTTGGCTTAACAAGACAAAATTTTGAAATGTTGAAAGTTTAAAAAAAAATTGAAAATTTCGTTAGTTATCATTTTGAAAAACTGTATAATGTTTTAAAAAAGTCAACATTTTTAAAAAGGATTGAAATTTTTAAATCTAGAAGAAATTTTAAAAAAGCTCTAGATTTTCAAAAAAATCGAAATTTTCAAAAAAATTTTCCAAATAAAAGTCGAAATTTAAAAAAAAAGTCGAAATTTTGAAAATAAGTCGTAATTTTCAAAACAAAAGTCAAAACTTCGAGAAAAAAGTCAAAAATTTAAAAATTAACTGGAATTTTTTAATAAAAAAAAAATCATCAAAAATCAAAATTTTCCAAATTTTGGAAAATCGAAATTTTCCAAATTTTGGAGAAAAAACACTACATTAGAATAATCGAAATTAACAAGAAAAAAATATCAAAGTTCGTGAAAAAATAAAATTAGAATTAAAAATCGAATTTTCAAAAAAGGCAAAATTTTGAAAGATTCAACATTTAAAAAAAGTTTCAATTTCCACAAAAAGTAAATATTTTAATGAAGTCGTAAATTTTGGAAACAGTAGAATTTTTGTAAATTTCAAAATTTTCAAAAAAATTTAAAATTAAAAGAACAAATCAAATATTGTAAAAATGGTCAAATGTCAAAAAATAAATTGTAAAATGCGAAAATTTTTGAGATTGAGATTTTGCAATTAATTCAAAAATGTCAAAAGAACCAAAATTCTTACAAAAAATCAAAATTTCTAGAAACATACGAACGAAATTCTTAACAAAAGTGGAAATTTTCAAATGAAATCAAAATCCTGAAAAAGGTCAAAATTTTAAAAGATTTGAATTTTCGTAGAAAGAAAACTGAAATTTCTAAAAAGAATTGAAATCTCTGTACAAAAAAGTCGAAATTTTAGGAAAATAATCTAGTCGGTTGTTATTTTTTTAGAAAAATATCAAAATGCGGAAGCAATGGAAAATTTCCCTAACATTTTTTCGTTCCTTTCCAAAATCTTGACATTTTTATAGAAATGTCAGGATTTTTTTTTAAAAGTTATGAAACAAACCTTTAAAATATCAAAATGCCGTGAAAGAACCTAACATTTTTAAAGCAAATAAAAGGAAATTTCCAGAAAATTTTAAGAGGAAAATTTGCTGGAAGAGTAGAAATTTCGAGAAAATTCATTGATGTGAAAAAACCTAACATTTTTAAAACAAATAAAAGGAAATTTCCAAAAAATTTTAAGAAGAAAATTTGCTGAAGAGTAGAAATTTCGAGAAAATTCATTGATGTGAAAAAACCTAACATTTTTAAAACAAATAAAAGGAAATTTCCAAAAAATTTTAAGAATAAAATTTGCTGGAAGAGTAGAAATTTCGAGAAAATTCATTGATGTAATATATTTAGGAAAATAGAAACTTTCTAAAAAACTTTTCCAACAAAACGAATAATAATATTAGAAAAAACTAAACTAAACTAAAAGTTTTTCTACAATACAATGGAAATTAGAAAATCAGGTAAAAAATCGAAGATTTGGTATTATTTTTTTTCAAAGAAATATGTAAAATGCGAGAAGAGGTGGATTTAGATTGTTTCTTGAAATTTTTATTATTTTATCAAAATGTTGACACTTTTAGGGAAATTTACCCTTTTTTTTTCAAAATTTCAATGCTTTGTCGAATACTGATTTCTTTTTTAAAAGTTTTGCAAAAAATAGTTTTTAAAAATGCGTTTTTCATCAAATTTAGAAATAAAATAAATTTTAGCAGATCATAACATAAAAGAAAGATGAAGTTTCTATAAAAGAAATCAGAGAAAATTTTAAGACCAACATTTTGAGAAAGTGACGAATTGGGGGTGCTGCAGTTTCTCGGTGCATATACGCGAGCCGCCACTGTTAGGTAGTCTATTATTGATTTTTCTGCTCTGGTTAGGTTAGGTTAGCAAGCAATGAAGGATGAAAATTTTAAATTGTAGCATTCCATGTAAACAAAAATTTGCTCTTTTTTTCTAACAGGGGAAATCCAAAGACAACTGGGAAGAAAATCTAGCTCAAAAAGTATCGGATTCCTGTTAAGATTTCCGACTAAACTTCTGCTTCTTAGAAAAAGTGTCCCCCAATTCTGCTCACGAAAACCACATTAGTGTCAAAGTAATTTTTTTTCCTTCGGAAGACCATTATTTCTCCTTCCTGAAGGACTATTCGTAGCCTTTTTATCCTGTTCGTGATAGTTAGATGGTATTCTATTATTGCTCTTCTTTAATGGAACGGACTGGTCCTTGGTTATCTTCAACAATTGATATACAGATCTTCAAAAATCTTGTCTCCTGAAAGCAAGACAGATTAAAAAGTACAACTTTTCAGGGGACAAGATTTGTACTTTAATTTTTGAAGATAACCAAGGACCAGTCCGTTTCACCAAAAAAAAAAACAAATTCTGTCCTCTGAAACCAAGAAAGATTAAAAAAACATAACAAAGGTTGCTCTAACGCGTTTCGATCTTTAGAGAGGTACTCTTCTTTGGTCATGGTCTTCTTATCCTAATGGAGATAGTTGGATGCCTATCGAACTAGTTTGTTGAGGTGAGTTTTTGCCCTCAATATAACCTCAAAATTGCCCTCATGGCAATATTGTCTCATCTTTGGTAAGTTCGGACTTCTCTGTGAAGTTCCTCATTTCTGACAAATCATGAAGCATCCATGGTAATGTATTACAAAGATATTTTGAAACTTCTGGGGTTTCTACATCTGATGATAAGTGATGCACCAAGCAAGATTTCTTGTCTTGTTTGATAACTTCTTTTCCTGCTTTGCTTAATGAGTTGTTTAATTTCATGTCTTGCTGGGTTGACTCTTGTCTTGCTAGCGAGAGTCTTGTTCTTATTTGCTCTTGCTGTCTCCCTAGTGATTTTGCGGTTTTATTTGTGTTGGTAGAATGTATTTGCAATAATTAGCTCATTCTCGTTATAGAAGGCGATTAATTTTCTACCATTTTTGTTTCTGGCACTTTTTCCTTCTTTTTCTACAACTTCCATGGTAGTGCCATCGTCTGTTTCCACTCTAGCATTTAGATCGCCGACGGTAATTAAGGTGCTCTTACTATTTTCTGCTGATATTGTAATATCTTCCCAAAATTTTTCTTTTTCTTTAATTTGTTCATCTTCATTCGGGCCATATGCAACAATGATCGTTTTCACAATGGTATTCTCTTTTATTTCGATTATTAGTATTCTTTCTGAAACATAGTTCCATTTCGATACCTTTTTTGACCATTTTGGAAAAATTGAAATACAAATCTTGTCCCCTGAAATCAAAAAAGATTAAAAACACAACAAAGGTTGCTCTAACGCGTTTCGGTAGCCAAGCTATCATCTTCAGATATTTCCCTAAAGTGATAGCTTGGTTATCGAAAGGCGTTGAAGTACTTTTGTTGTATTTTTTAACCTTTCTTGGTTTCAGGGGACAAGATTTGTATTTCAATTTTTGAAGATAACCAGGGACCAGTTCCATAAAAAACCGGAATATTCTCAAAATTAAATTTTTTTCTCAGAATTTGACTTTCTGTGGAATATTATACATTTTTAGAAGTTCGGTCTTTTTCTAGAAATTTAGTTATTTCCAAATTTGACTTTTTTTTAAGTATTACTTTTCCTCAAAATTTCAATTAAGTTTCAAAATTCATTTTTTTTTTAAATTTTAACTTAATTCCCAAAAGACTTTTATTCCAAAGTTTCAGATTTTAATGGGAAATCAGAACTTTTTTCTGAAAGCTTTGGACCATAAATTGTTATTTCGACTTTGGTAAAATTTCCCCTTTTATTTTCTTTTTTGTTTTCTCATTATCTTCAAAAATTGAAATACAAATCCTGTCCCCTAAAGGGACAAGATTTGTATTTTAATTTTTGAAGATAACCAAGGACCAGTCCGTTCCATTTCATCATTGTTATAAAACTTCAGTTTTTTTTTACAAATTTTGATTTTTATATCAAAATTATAAGACTCTTCTTGTTTCTCGAAATTTTCATTTCGATTCGAAATTCATTTCTTTCAAAATTTCGTCTTTCACTTGGAAAGTTAACTTTCTAATGGAAAGTACCATAGATCCAAATTTTTTTAGAAAGGTTCAAAATTTGTCCCAAAATTTTAGATTTTTTCTCAAAATTTAACCTCCTGCAATCTGAGAGATTGAGACTTCTTCCTTTAAATTCGCTTTTTCATTAAAATTTTGACTTTTGATCTCAAAAATTTTGCTGAAAAAATTCGCCTATTTTCAAAAGTTTGGTGGTTAGAATTTTAAATCTGACTCTTTGAAAACAGGCATTCTTTTTCCGGTTCTTGAAATTTCAATTTATTTTCAAATTGCGTTTTTTTGGTCAAAATGTAGACAAAATTCTCAAAATTCGACTCTTTTCTCGAAATTTGGCTCCCAGAAAAATCTATATGTTTCAGAGGCTTAAAATGTTACTTAATATGTAGATATTTTTTCATTATGAAATTTCCATTTCTTTCTTAATATTTCTGTAACTTGGATTTTTTCTGAGAATCTCACCCTTTATATTACAATTCTGCATTCTATGCTTGTCGAAATTTCGATTTTTTCCTCGAAATTTGTTTTCCCGGAATTTCAAAATCTTTTTTTTTAATCCGTTATAAAATGGGTAAAAGTTTGTCCCGAAATTTCGATTGTTTTTCAAAATTTAACGTTTTATACTTCTGCAAATTTCGACTTTTTCCTCCAAATTCGTCTTTTATTTAAATTTAAAAATTTTATTTATTAACATTTGTCCTTTTCAAGTTTCGTTTTTTTTTGAAAATAGTTATTTTGTTCTGAATTTTATTGTCTTTTTAATTTCAAAATTCATCTTCGTGCAAATTTTCAACTTTATTTGGAATATTTTCTTGAAAATTCATTTTATTTTTCTTAAATTTGTATTTTTGTCTTACATTCTTTTTAAAGTTTGGCTTCTCCTGTAAATGTTAACTTATATCTCAAAATTCAAAATATTCTGTTTTTTTTTTAAATTTCGATACTTTCCAATTTTTTTTTCGAAATGTATTAGAAATTTTATTTAATAGATCAAAAAGCTGGCAGATAACTTGGTTGTCGAAACACGTTAGAGCAACTTTTGTTGTATTTTTTAATCTTTCTTGATTTCAGAGGACAAGATTTGTATTTCAATTTTTAAAGATAACCAAGGACCAGTTCGTTTCACCCCTTTTTGGACTCAAAAAGCATCCCGCTCTATTTTTTGCTCTAGGTTCTTTAGCTACTCCGCTATTATATTAGTGAATAATCACTAGTTTCTTGGTTCCCTCAATTTCTGCTTTCTTTAATACATTCTTGCGCTAGTTCTATTTCTTTACCCTTTAGTCCCCTAATATTCCATGTTGTCATGCTTCAGCAGCTTTTTGATATATCTTAAGTCTTAAACCAATTTTATGCCTTGTCGTCATCATAGTTCCATTATTCTTTTGTCTCTTTGGTAGTTTTTTTGAATCTCTCGATTGCGCTATTTTCTTTTCTTTTGTGTCCCATCGCCATTCCTTGTCGTCAACCGTGATCTTTTGGAATATTTGGTTTTCTTTTCTTCTTCTCTTCTTTTGCAATATTTCGGCTGAGTTTTTGTATATCTCCCTCTTTAGTCAAATCAGTTGGAATGTATATTTTTGGTTCTTCCAAACCATCTAATCGGTATTTGTTCTTAAATAAATTCATCTTTTTCTCAAATGAGTTCATTTCGTTCCCACATATTTTTACTTATTTTGTATGCTTTTACAATATTTGCTTCTCCTTTTTGTGTTATTTCTAATCCACGCTTTTATTTGGTCACGAAGTCTCCTATTATTCTTGGTTTTAAACTCCATACTGAAAAGTATAATGTTTTTCTTCTGATTTCTTTCCATTCGCTTTTATTTTTCATCTCTTGGTTTTCTTTTCCTATTCCTTAATTTTTTTCTATAAGGCTTTGAAAAGATCCATGAAAAGTCTGATTTTCTTGTCGCATTTTTTTTATTTCAGGCATGAGTTTTTTCATCATTCCTTTTATCTTGTTCATTTTTGGAACTTTCTTCTTAGGGCTTTTTGCTTTTGGGAAATGCTTTATCGTTGCTTTTTGGCTCTATAGGATACTTAAATATCTTTTATGTCTCACTATTGTTTCAATAATTTATAAGTGAATATTTCCACTCGCAACGGCCAAAATTTTGGTTTTATTGCGGAGCATATACACACATGCACCAGTAATTTCACTGAGGGTTGAAGAATAATTCTTGAGGAAAATCCCTTATCTATATGAACGATGATGCTCTTCTAGCCCTAAATTAAAATGCAGAACTTGTCCTTTGAAACCAAGAAAGATTAAAAAACACAACAAAGGTTGCTCTAACTCGTTTCGACAAGCCAAGCTGTCATCTTCAGTTTCTCTCTGAAGATGGTAGCTTGGCTGTCAAAACGCGTAAGAGCAACCTTTGTTGTGTCTTTAAATCTTTCTTCGTTTCAGGGGACAAGTTCTGTATTTCAATTTTTGAAGAAAACCAAGGACCAGTCCGTTCCACTAAATCTTCTAGCCCTGAAGGTATAAATCTTTGAAGAATTTACTCTTTCTAGCAGATAAGCTCCTTGTATGTCATCAAACCATATTACACCACTGTTCCATAGTATAATTCCAAATTGATTATTTTTGATTGTTGGGGTCGCTGGATTTATTAACAATTGGCTAGTTTGGTTCAACTATTTAATTTAACTTGAAACTGTGCTGGTGTTGCTTGTTATTTTATTGTAACACTTTAATTGTTAATAGACAAGACCTAGTTGCCTTCTACTGTCGACCAAATTCTTAACGTTACAATTCTTCGGCAAAAGAACACAGAACGCATCCAAGAAATGAAATATGAAGATTTTAAATTCTAGCATTCCATGTAAACACAGATTTACTCTTTTTTTCCAACAGGGAAAAGAGAACTGGGAAGAGAACCCAGCCCAGAAAGTACCGGACTCCGGTTAAGATTACCGACTAAACTTTTGCTTCTTCTTTTCCCAATTCTTCTCACAAAAACCACATCAGTGTCAAAGTAAGATTTTTTTTACCTTCGGAAGCCCATTACTACTCCTCTCCAGAGAACTATTCGTGGTCTTCTTATCTTGTTGGGGATAGTTAAATGCTATTCCATTATTGCTCGCCTTTGGTGAAACGGACTGTTCCTTGGCTATCTTCAAAAGTTGATTTACAAATCTTGTCCCCTGAAACCAAATAAGATTAAAAAAACATAACAAAGGTTGCTCTAACGCTTTTTGATAGCCAAACTATCGTCTTCAGAGACATACTCTTCTTTGGTAACGGTCTTCTTATCCTGATGGAGATAGTTGGATGCCTATCAAACTAGTTTTTTGAGGTAAGTTTTTGCTCTCAATATGACCTTAAAATTACCCTCTTTGCGAAATTCTGTCATCTTTGGTAGTTCCGCTTCTCTGTGGAGTTCCTCATTTCTGACAAACCATGGAGCTTCCATGAAATGTATTACAAAAATATCCTGAAACTTCTTAGAGTATCTCGATTTGCTGATTAGTGATGCATCAAGCAAGATTTCTTGTCTTGCTTGATAACTTTCTGTCTCGTTTCTGACAAACCATGAAGCATCCATGGAATGTATTAAAAAAATATTCTGGAACCTTCGGAGTTTCTCGATCTGCTGATTAGTGATGCACCAAGCAAGGTTTCTTGTCTTGCTTGATAACTTCCTGTCTCGTTTCTGACAACTCATGAAGCTTCCATGGAATGTATTACAAAAATATCCTGAAACTTCTAGAGTATCTCGATTTGCTGATTAGTGATGCATCAAGCAAGATTTCTTGTCTTGCTTAGTAACTTCTTGTCTCGTTTCTGACAAACCATAAAGCATCCATGGAATGTATTACAAAAATATTCTGGAACTTGTAGAGTTTCTCGATCTGCTGATTAGCGATGCACCAAGCAAGGTTTCTTGTCTTGCTTGATAACTTCCTGTCTCATTTCTGACAAACCATGAAGCATCCATGGAATGTATTAGAAAGATGTTCTGGAAATCCTGGAGTTTCTCGATCTGGTGATTAGTGATGCACCAAGCAAAGTTTCTTGTCTTGCTTGATAACTTTCTGTCTCGTTTCTGACAAACCATGAAGCATCCATGGAATGTATAACAAAAATGTTCTGGAACTTCTGGAGTTTCTCGATTTGCTGATTAGTGATGCCCCAAGCATCATATAGCTTGATAACTTCTTGTTTTGTTTTACTTAATAAGTTGTTTTACTTCTTGTTTTGCTGGGTTGACTCTTGTTTTGCTAGGTTGATTCTAGTCTTGCTAGCAAGCGTCTTGTTCTTTTTTGCTCTTGCTGGTTTGCTCATGATCAACAATAGAATAGGCTCAGAATTGACTGTGACGCAATGAATTTAAAAAGTACGCCATCTATAAAAGATGTGAAGGTAAAATAGAACGACGTGGATCTACTCTAAAAAGATAACCCTATTATACTGTAACGCAATGTGAATAGGTGGAATAGAATTTAGAATAGAATTGTAGAATTCAGTAAATAAAAAAAGTTTCTAGAAGGATCTGATAAGGGGAAAGCGGCCGCGATAACGAAACAAACGGCAGATAAGCGTTCCAGAAATTTCGGCAAACGATAAGCCTTATCTGCCGAAAAGTTACAGAAGCCGAGAGCCAAAATTATAAAAGGCGGTCAGCTTTCCCTCAAGTCAGTCAGATAGAATCAGTGTAATTAGTGACTTCGTAGAAGTCAATAATAAGTGAGTTAATTGTCAATTGTGGTGATCCACGTTAGGTTCAGTAATAAAGTGGGTATAATCCATCACGTGTAATCAATTCGAACCGATAAGCCGGTAACAATACTTTTAAAGCACCGCGAGTAGAATGCGGAAACAAGAATGGATGGCAACGAACCCCCTTCTTAAACAAGGATAGGTTGTAATTTTTGGGGAAAGTTCCTTTCAGTTACTAGTTCCACATCTTGAAAGTTCTATATAAAAAAGAGTCTCCGTAGACAGAGGTTTTCACTGTGTCAAGCTGGACCGCACAGAAATTTGCTGTCACTGACTGTCTTGTATGCCTGAAATATCCTGCCCTTGGGGGATCAATCCTATTAGTTCCTGTGACCATCTTTCATGACAGTACTTGTAGCAAAGAGATAAGTCACCAACCATCCGCCTGTGCTTAGTGTTTCGAGAGAATCGATAAGACTCTCGTCATCAATTAGGCAAATCGCTCTACTTTGAATTGAATCCAAAAGAGCTTTGTGGCTGAACTCCAAACATGAGAACAGTACTCTAGTGTTGGCCTAACTTGGGTCTTGTCTGCGTTAATTTGGATTCCTAATTGAATAATGTATTCTAAAAGGTTGTTTTTGATCAGACGTGTCAGTGGTCAGACGTCTGATGACCTAGAAATGTCTTCGTAAACAGAGTTTAGACCACAAGACAGAGCCTTGCGGTACCCCATAGTGTAGCCTATAATGCCTAGATAGTTTCTCTTCTTCTACCTTCTATCTACCAGTATCGAGTTCTCCGTACGATTAGCATAGTTTCCTTTAAAATAAAGTCTTAATTTCAGTGAAAATATCGAGAAAACCAAACTGAATTTACTAACAAAATTTTGACTTATATTTTAATATTTCGTTTCGTCTGGAAAGTTTTGAATTTCGAGGAAAAAGTCTAATATCCGAAAAAAATTTCTTTAGAAATTTCGATTTTTTTTTTTGAAAATTTCAACTGACCGCAAAATTTTAACCATAAATTCGATTTTTTTTAAATTTAAACGTTTTTATATTGAAAATGTTGACTCTGAATCCGAAATTTCGACCACAACGCTGTATTACGTTTTGCCAAAATTGCATTTTATAACGTGAATTATTGTGTACGCTCCCTAATCGTCGACTAATTTACAAATTAATAAAACCTAATTAGAGTTACCATAGAATTGAAAATAACAGCAAGCAAACTTCATCTGCATGGGAGCTAAATATGTATCAATCTACAGCGCCCAACTCTGCATTGATCTCATAAATAAACAGTGAAAATTAATTACTACCTGGAAATTTCATAATGGGCAAGTTGTGTTTGATATTGGAAACACGTGTTAGTTATTGGTTAGCCATTATATATTAATTGAACACGCACCAACATGCGTACGTACTATATTGTTAATGGTGTTGCCATATTGCATAATTCAAATTATAATTCGAGATGTAGTCATGTCGGGGGCTCCTGGAGAATTTCATCTAATGTGAAGGCAATTACCTCGCATATCATACCATTTACTGGCCAAAAATGGTGATTAATTTCGCCACACTCCTTTTTCTATTTGGTTTGGATAAATAGGCCTTCCCCAAATTTTTATTTTTTTATCCAAAAATTTTAAGTGTTGTTTTAACTTTTAAGATAATTCTAGAAACTTCAAGTTTCATCTCGATATTTCCGACTCTTTTCTCGAAATTAGAATTCTAACCACCACTAAGCATTGGTTTGTGACTGAGCCGTTATTCATTTCTTTTTAAATTGCTGTTTCAGTTTTCGCTAGACTGATTAATAATTTTCCCATACATTTTCTTCTTTATATTTTACATATCGGTTAATTGGAGAAACCAAAAATATAAAATAGGTGCAATTATTTTCCTACTAGTTTCATATGGATGGAAATCTAATATAAAATAATTACTTTTTTTTTGGTGGAACGGCCTGGTCCTTGGTTATCTCCAAAAATTGAAAGTCGTAACAATACGAACCTTTTGGACAATTTCTGGTCCATAATTAACCGTCTTCTGCATTCGGCGTATTTTTTCAATTTACGGCGCATTAAAGCAAGGGAGGAATATTAACTTTTTCAATTGGGGTTTCAGTTGAAAAAATGTTAGGGTAAACATTCATTAACTGAAACAAGTCCGTTAAAATAAACCCTAAAAATCTTCTCCCGAGTTAATTAAATTTGAAACACGTTCAACCGGCAATTTATAAAGTAATATTTCTTTCTCCATTTGATATTCATGAGCTACAGCAACTTAGCCAGTAAATTAAGAAATTAACTTATTCCCACTTGTATGGTTTATTGTGGCTTTACTTATTCAGGGGCTTCTCTGTTGGGAACCATGCATTCTATATTACCGGCAGTTCGTGAAATGTCATGTCGAGACTTTTTATTCTTCTGATTCATTCTTGACTTTTGTTTGTACCGTTGGCAGCGGATTGGTTCTTTCTCTTAATTAAAACTTAAAAACATCGATAAATCAAAGCGATATTTTAATTATTGAAAGGGCGCAATACCTTTGGACAGAAAAATGTTAGAACGTTCCAACGGTTCAGCATGATATACGAGGACCAGATTTTAAAAGTGCAATCTAGTTAGGAATGCACAAACTTTTTTAAAGATCGATACTGCATTCAATCGATGTATTGAAAAAAATATATCGATATATTTTCATACATCGCTAAATTTATTCGATAGTCGATGTGTCATATAAATACAATACTAAACAACCAGCGAGACGAATTCCTACTTTTTAAAACAAATATTTACTTACTTAAAATATTCGACTTTTTTAAAAATTCTGACTTTTTCAAAATTCGACATTATTTAATAAAAAACTTTTGCTTCTGTTAAAATATTCGGTTTTTTTTAAGTTCAAAAACTGCAACTATTTATTAAAATTTTAGTTGTGAAGCTTTAATTTATTTTGCAAATGTCGAGTTTTTGAAAATTTGAAATTTGTTTACGATTTTATTTCAGAATTAGGACTTCTCTTTTCAGAATTTGCACTTTTTCTCAAATACCGATGCTTTTCAAAAATTTTTATTTTCTTTTAAAATGTCCACTTCAACCTTTGAAAGGTTGGATCTTTTCGAAAGCTTAGACCTTTTTTGAAATTTCAGGTATTTCAATTTTTTCAAAAGATTCGATATATTTTGAAAATCTCAACTTTTGATAGTTTCGACATTTTATTTTAAATTTTCGATTGTTTTTTCAATTCTCGACTTTTTTCACCGACTTTTGGGCCATTTTATATTCAGAATTTGTACTTTTTCTCAAATACCAATGCTTTTCAAAATTTTTATTTTCTTTTAAAATGTCCTCTTCAACTGTTGAAAGGTTGGATCTCTTCGAAAGTTTAGACCTTTTTTTGAAATTTCAGATATTTCAATTTTTACGAAAAATTCGATATATTTTGAAAATCTCAACTTTTGATAATTTCCACATTTTATTTCAAATTTTCGATTGTTTTTTTCAATTCTCGACTTTTTTCACCGACTTTTTGGCAATTTTATATTTTTTCAAACCTTCTTTGAAATTCGTTATTTTTTTTAAAATCTTCATTTTTTTTGGAATTTCTAAGTGTCTTTTTTTGGTGGAACGTACTGGTCCTTGGTTATCTTCAAAAATTGAAATAGGAAAATATTGGGTTTTTTAATATTTCTTGGCTTCAGGGGACAATATTTGTATTTCAATTTTAAAACGTCTGTATTAAAATTTAGAAATTTTTTAAAGTTTTGACTTATTTTCAAATTTTCACACTATTTTTCAAAATTTTAAGTTGTTTTAAAGTATCTTCTTGACCATTTTATAGAATTTATATATTTTTTCAAAATTTGATTTTTTGAAAAACTTTTTTGTCAAAATATTTTTTAAAACATTTTTATAAATACGAATATTTTTGAAAATTTCCTCCTTTTTCAAAATTGATTTTTTGAACTCGTACGAATTTTTTTCAGAACTTTGACCGATTTTGTATGAAAATTTTAATTTCTTTAAAGATTTCGACATTTCACAAAATTTTCCTGTAAAACTTTTACTTTTTGTTAAATTGTTTGTTTGGAAAATCGGGCTTTTTTAAAAATTGAGACATTTTTTGAAAATTCATTTATTTTTCAAAATGTTGAAAATTTTTCTGTTTTGTTTTTTTTAATTTAGATTTTTGTTAAATTGCTTGCTTTTTTTAAGACTGAGTTTTTCGGGAAATTTTTATTTTTTTTTCAAAATTTCACTTTTTTTGACGATTTTATCTGTTACAATATTTCGACGTTTGTAAAAATTAAATACGATTTTTTTAAAACTGCAATATTTTTGGAAACTTCAATTTTTTGAAAATTCTTACTTTCTAAGAAAATGTCTCCATTTTTCAAAATTTTTAATTTTTTGAAAATTTTCCGATTTATTCAACATTTTAACTTTTTGAACAATTTGATTCTAAAATTTTGACTTTTGCAAAAATTTGGAATTTTTTGAATACCTTGCATTATTTTTTGAAAATTCATCTATTTTTGAAAATGTTGAAAATTGTTAAATTTTTTTTTTTTTTCAAGATATTTGTTAAATTGCATGATTTTTTTGAGACTGAATTTTTCGGGAAATTTTTATTTTTCTTCAAAATTTTACTTTTTTTGATATTTTTGTCTATGTTACAATATTTCGATGTTTTTAAAAATTAAATACGATTTTTTTTCACACTACAATATTTTTGGAAACTTCAATTTTTTGAAAATTTTTACTTTCTAAGAAAATGTCTCCATTTTTCAAAATTTTCAATTTTTTGAAAATTTTCCGATTTATTCAACATTTTAACTTTTTGAACAATTTGATTCTAAAATTTTGACTTTTGCAAAAATTTGGAATTTTTTGAATACCTTGCATTATTTTTTGAAAATTCATCTATTTTTGAAAATGTTGAAAATTTAAAATTTTTTTTTTTAAATCAAGATATTTGTTAAATTGCATGATTTTTTTGAGACTGAATTTTTCGGGAAATTTTTATTTTTCTTCAAAATTTTACTTTTTTTGATATTTTTGTCTGTTACAATATTTCGATGTTTTTAAAAATTAAATACGATTTTTTTTTTACACTACAATATTTTTGGAAACTTCAATTTTTTGAAAATTTTTACTTTCTAAGAAAATGTCTCCATTTTTCAAAATTTTCAATTTTTTGAAAATTTTCCGATTTATTCAACATTTTAACTTTTTGAACAAATTGATTCTAAAATTTTGACTTTTGCAAAAATTTGGAATTTTTTGAATACCTTCCATTATTTTTTGAAAATTCATCTATTTTTGAAAATGTTGAAAATTTTTAAATTTTTTTTTTTTAAATCAAGATATTTGTTAAATTGCATGATTTTTTTGAGACTGAATTTTTCGGGAAATTTTTATTTTTTTTCAAAATTTCGCTTATTTTGACATTTTTGTCTGTTACAATATTTCAACCTTTTTTAAAATTAAATTCGAATCTTTTTTAAAACTGAAATATTTTTGAAAACTTTAATTTTTTGAAAATTTTTACTTTCTAAATGTCTCCATTTTTCAAAATTTTTATTTTGAAAATTTCTAGATTTATTCAACATTTTAACTTTTTTTGAACAATTGACTCTAAAATTTTGACTTTTCCAAAAATTTGGGATTTTTTGAATATCTCGCATCATTTTTTATATTTTCTAAAATTGGCACTTGAGTATATTACATAAAAATATCAAAGCTTTTAAAGAAAATGTGTTTAAAAAAAAACAAAAATTTAAAAACTGAAAACCTTGAAACAAGTAAACATTTTAAAAGAGGATTCATTTAAAAAAATTCAAAGTTAAAAAAAAATCCGAATATATCTTTCAAAAACATTCCAGATCTTTAAAAATTAGAAATTTTGAAAAATTTTAAAAAATTCGAAATTTTGGAAGAAATGGGTAATTCTCCAAACAATTAAAATTTCCAAAAAGTCAAAATTTTGAAAAATGTTCAAGCTTTTATAGACAGTTAAAACCTTAAAAAAAAGTAAGAATTTAAATAAAACCAACATTTTAAAAAATGACCAAATTTTTGAAAAAAAAAGTTTAAATTTTAAAAATTATACTTGAATAAAAAAAATATTTAAAATTATGAAAAAATGTCGAAATTTAAAAAAAATGAAGAATATTTAGTAAAATCTCCCAAAAATCTAAATTTTTGAAAACCCAATTTCCAAAAAAAAATTAAAATTATCAAACCTTTCGAATTTTTTGTTAGTTAAAATGTTGAGAAAAAAGTAAAAAAGTCACAAATCTTAAAAAGAAATGCAATTTAGAAAATTTTTAAAGTGTTCAAAAAAAGTTAAGATTTTCAAAAAATGTTGATATCGACATTATGAAAAAGTGCAAATTTTCGAAGTAAATCAAAACCCGGAAAAGGCAACCAAATTTTAGCAAAATAATCCAAAATTTTAATTAAAGCCGATCTAAAAAAATCGATATTTTCAGATAAAAGCGAAATAAAGTAGAAATTTCTGAAAACCAAAATTTTAAAAAATGACGAGATTATAAATTTTTTTAAAATTTTTATTAAATATTAGGACTTCAAACAAACTTTTGAAAAATAATGCCAACATTTTAAATAGACACTCTTAAAAGACCACCTTTTTAAAAAAATCAAAAATTTTGATAAAGAAATTTTCAAAAAAACTCTTAGAAAAGTTGAAATTTTGAAAAATAATTTGAATTTAAAAAAACAGGTTATCAAAATTTTGAAGAAATGTAGATATTTAAAAAAGAGAAGCATTTTTGGTTAAATTTTCGAAAAAAAGCCGAAATTTTTGAAGAGCCCAAATACTGAAGAAAAGTGAAAATTATCGAAGAATTCTAAACTTCTAAAAAAACTAGAAATGAAGAGTGAAAATGTTGAAAAATAGAAACATTCTGGTTAGTTAAAAAAAAGATAAATGTGTTTTTTTTTAGAGTCGAAATTTCTGACCGAATATTTTCAAAAAGATTGGAATTTTGAAACAAAATTGAAATTCTCCAAAAAATCAAAGCGACACTTGATGAAGTTGAAGTTTATAAAACAATTCGAAAATTTTAAAACCGGCGAAAGTATGAAAAAAAAAATAGAAATTTTGCAAAACAATTCAAAATGTCAAAATAACTCGAATAGAATAAAGTCAAAATTTTAAAGAAATTTTCAAAAAAAATTCAAAGCTTTCAAAAAAGGTAGACATTTTTTGAAAAGTAAATATTTAAGAGGGGGCTAAATTTTATAAAAATAAGAATTCGGAAAAAACGTCGGAGTCTTCAAAAAGTCAAGGTTTTAAAAGTGAACATTTTGGAAAATAAAATCTACATTTTTAAAAGCCAAAATAAAAAAAAAAACAATTTATTTTTAAAAGAGAGATTAAAAAATTTTAAAATTCGAAAGTCTTAAAAAACTTAAATTTTTGACAAGAAATCGAAATTTTTGGAAACATGTTTAAATTTTGACAGACAATCGTAATTTTGAAAAATAAACAATTTTTCAAAAAATTGGACATTTTAAAAAAATCTTCGGTGTCAAACTATACAAAAAATCTAGAATTTTCGAAAAAGAAATATTTAAAAAAAGTCGAAATTATCAGAAAAGTCGAAATTTTGGATAGTTAAAAGTTGTCTGAAAAAAAATTTTAAAGCACAAGTTTTAAAAAGGTTGAAATTTTGTTAAAAAATTCGAAATCTGGAAATGACATCGGAATTATAGAAAAATTTAAAAAAAAAACTCAACATTGTGGTTTTTTCAGAGAAGTTGAAATTTTAGGAGTTTTAAATTAAAAAACTGAACTGTTTAAAAGTCAAATTTTTTAAAAAGATTGACTGTTCGATTGGTTAAATAACATTATGAAAATCGTAATTTTCATTAAAGTGAAGTGGGCAAAAAAAAGTTGAAATTTTGGGAAAACCCCAACGTTTGAGAAGAGGTGAAATTTTAAAAGTCGAAATTTTAAAAGTCGAAATAACCTTCGAAAAAGTAAGATTTTTTTAACTTATTTCACCAATTGATACGTCGAAAAAATATATCGATACCGCCGAGAATCGGAACGAAAATATCGATACAGAAATATCGAAATTTTCAAATAAAACCAGTTTTTAAAAAAGGTAAAAATTTTTGGAAATATCGAAATTTAAAAAGAGGTCAAATTTTAAGAAGGTAAGAATTTGAGGAGGGAAAATTTGGAAAAAAACGTATAAGTTTTCAAAACGTCAATGTTTTCAAGTGTCAAAATTTTGGAAAATAAAATCTACATTTTTCAAAGCCAAAATTAAAGAAAAATCTTGTTTTTAAGACAGAGGTTTAAAAAAGTTGAAATTTTAAAGTCGAAAGTCCTAAAAAACGCAAATTTTGACAAGAAACCGAAATTTTTGGAAAATTTTAAATTTTGAAATACAATCGTTATTTTGAAAAAAATACAGTTTTTCAAAAAATTGGACATTTAAAAAAATCTTTGGTGTTAAGCTTTCCAAAAAACCTAGAACTTTTAAAAGAGAAAGATTTTAAAAAGCCAAACCTATCAGAAAAGTCAAAATTTTTAAAAAAATAAAATTTTGAAAAAAGTCGAAATTTTGAATAATTAAAAACAGAAGAGTTTTGCCTCTGGTACGGTGGCTGAGATAATGCGCTCTTTTGTCTAAAGTCTCTTATGTTTTGTACCAATTTTCAATTCAGAAGAGTTTCGCCTCTGGTATGGTGGTCATACTCAGTTACTGTGCTCTGATGTTTTGAAATTGGCCTTTTCATTCTCTCATTTTTGCATATTTCCTCATATTCTTCTTTTTATTTATTGTTTCTTTTCTTTGTTCCTGAAGAAGCCCCTACGATGGTGGGCGAAACGTCGAACACTTTTAGTAGTTCTTTGACACGATCCAATCCCGGAAGAAGTATATTCTGTAATTAAAAATTGTTCAAATAAAATTTTAAAGCAAAAGCTTTGAAAAAGTTGAAATTTTGATAAAATAATCGAAATTTGTAGATAAAGTCCGAGTTATAGAAAAATTGATTAAAAAAACTCGACATTCTGATTTTTCCAGGAAAGTTGAAATTTCAGAAATTTTAAATTAAAAAATTGAAATGTTTCAAAAATATAATTTTTTAAAAAGATTAAACGTTCAGTAAGTTTAATAACAGTAAAAAAATTGTAACTTTAAAATGAAGTGGGCAAAATTTTGAAAAAAGTTAAAATTTTCGGAAATACGAAATTTTCGGAAATACAAAAGTTTGAAAAAAGGCGAAATTTCAAAAGTCCAAACTTTAAAAGTCCAAATTTTAAAAGTCGAAGTTTTAAAAGTCGAAATTTTATAAGTCGAAACTTTAAAAAAAGTAGAAATTCCAGAAAAAGGCTAAATTTAAAAAGGCAGAAATTTCAAAAAAAGTCATATTTAATAAAATCGATTTATTTAAACAAATTAAAGTAGTGGCTTTGAAATAGTGGCTGGTTCGTAGATAACCGTCGAAAAAGTAAGATTTTTTTGAACTTATTTCACCAATCGGTATATCGAAAAAAAAGTATCGATACCGTCGATACATCGGTACGAAAGTATCGATACAAAATATCGAACATCGAAACGAAAACATCGATGTTTTTAATATATCGATGTATGGTGTGCTTCCATATATCTAGCTATGAAAGAATAAGCGGTTCGTCAACATCACTGACATTCACACACTTAGTCCAGATGCGTTTCAAAGTTGTCTATGTAGAATTCCCACTTTTTTTTTGGTGGGGTGTACATTGGGAAGCCAGGCCGTACTTTTAGGACGCGAATGCCCGCGAACACAAAAGATATTTTACATCTAGATCATTTTTATAGTCGAGCATCAATCTAAAACTAGAGGTAGAATCCTCTTGAAATGATTTCGGTTCTTCCTAACGTAACAATAGCTCGCTTTTCAGCGCTAACCTTCCGTATTGTTATAGGAAGATAGACCAAGTCATTTAAATGTAAACACATAAAAATAATCTTAATATATTTGCCTGGAAACCAATTGTGTCACCGGTAAACGAAATATACAAATTAAATCCAAAATGTTTTCAATGAAATCTAAAAAGAACAATTAAATCCACAAAGCATTAACGTAAGACTGGGTCACAAGGTGTATCTAGTTAATTTTTTGTGTTTTATGCTAATTTGATTGAGCAGGGCTTACATTAGTGGTTTTTTTTTTGTTAAAAAAAATCGATGTCAGCAAGAGAGTGGACCAAAATAAATCCTTCTAACAGAATGCGCAATTTTAGTCAGGATTACCAAAGCATCCCTAGTTGATTTGTTGGTTTTATTTTATATTTACTAATGGAGCAGGCAGGACACCAAACGAAATGTAAAGCCGCTTGCCGAATGCACTTGCCTAAGCTTTCAAACGTAATAAAAAATATCAACGTCAGAATCAAATGCATCCCCGAATCGATAGAAAAGCAACGATGCAATAATTTTGAAATAAAATATAATTCTTTAGTAGTTGATGTATATTTAATTCACTTGACATTTAACGAATTTTTTACAAGCAGTGAAAAAACTTAAAACTACGAGAAAGAGAATTTTTTTGGAAATACCAAGTTTTAATATCAAAAATAGAAATTTCATAATTTATAGTGTAACAAACTGTAGTTAAAAAATGTATATCAGTGATTGTGTAGTGTAAGGAACTCTCTGGAAATATTTTATAATGGGAAGCGGCAGCGAAAATGAATCATATGGCAGGTAAGGGTTCTAGACGTTTCCGCAAACGAGATCTGTACGGAGATCCGTTCTAGAAACCGGAACGGTATACATACGCGATCGTCTTTCCCTCAACTTAGTTGGTTAGTTACTTAATCAGTTAGTTAGTCACTTATTGTTAGTTAGATAATCACATAGTTAGATAGTCTGATAGTTAAGTGAATCATAATTGTAGAGTTTCGAAATAAGTTTGAAATAAAGTGTATACAATTCACGAAGTTTTAGTTTTCGAACCGATAACGCGCAATAACAGGTGTCAAGAACGAAATTAGTTTTGTGGATTGTTTATTAAACATGACTGTCAAAATTTTGAGTTTCAAAGTTCCTCGTTTTTTTTTTTGAAATTTCGCCATTTCTCGAAATTCGACTTCTTCTGAAAATTTCGACCTTTTTTAGTTCTGAAAATTTTAGCTTGTTTGTTAAAATTTGCCTTTTCCTTAAAATTTGGTCGATCTTTTGACAAAAAAGGTATATTTTTTGGAAATTTAAAACTTTTGTGGAAGGACAAAAATGTCAACCATTTTTAATCCAAATTTCTGAGAGTTTGTCAAAATTTTGATATAATATCACAATATTTGACATTTTCTGATGGTCATTAAGGCAAGGTAGGGCGCCTGTCTTCCTCTGAATTTGAGAGTCCACAGAAGATAAATATTCGATTTTTTTCTTAAAATTTGCTCTTTTTCTGAATTTCGATAAGCCCTGTTCTTTTTAGAAAATTTCGAATTTTCACTAAGATTAAACGCTTTTTCTTAAAATCTAGATCTTTTTTTGCAAAAGTTCTCTCACAATATTGTCTTTTTCTCAGGGTTTTGACTATTTTTTTTTAAATTTCGACTTGTTTTTAAAATTTGACTTTCATTGGACAATTTTTTTTCTATTTAAAAATTTTCTCTAAATTTCGCTTTTTTTCCAAATTTCGATATTTTTTCTGAACATTTAGCTGAAAATTTCAATCTTATAAATTCTGATTTTTTTAGAAACTTTGACTGGTTTCCTAAATTTTACCTTTTTCAGAAAATCTTTTTTTTTGTGGAACTTGGTTATCTTCAAATATTGAAAAACATAACTTGTCCCCTGAAACCAAGAAAGATGTAAGAACACAACAAAGGTTGCTTTAACGCGTTTTGAGAGCCAAACTATCACTTCAGAGAGATACTCAGGAAATCTCGAATTTTATCTCAATATCTGATATTAAATATTTCTATAAATTTTCGAATTTTTATAAAATGGTCTTTCTTCGGACAATTTTTTTATGGTATTTCAAAGTGTTTTCGAAATTTCGCTTTTTTTTCCAAATTTCGATATTTTTCTGAACATTTAGCTGAAAATTTCGACCTTTTAGAATCTGATTTTTTTTTAGAAAATTTTGACTGGTTTCCTGAAGTTTACCTTTTTCAGGAAGTCTAGATTTTTGTCTCAATATCCGATATTTAATATTTCTATAAATTTCTCTTTTTCCTGCTAAATTCGCCTTCTTTTTTAAATGTTGAATATTTTCTAAAATAATCTTGACTTTTTATCTCAATATCCGATATTTAGTATTTCTATAAATTTTTCTCTTTCCTGTTACATTCGTCTTTTTTTTTTCAAAATGTCTAATTTTTTTAAAATGGTCTTTTACCCTAAACTTTGCCTGTTGCTCACAATTTGTCTTTTTCGAAATTTTGATTTTATTTCCAAAATCCTACTTTTTGGACTTTTTTCGAAAAGTGGTTTATTTATTTAAAAATGTTGTCACTTTCTTGAATATTTGTCTTTTTTAATAAATTACGACTTTTAGATCAAATGATTTTATGGTTCTGAAAATGTTCACCTTTCTTTCTAAATTAGATCGAAAAGTTAATAAAAATATTGCGAAAATATTTTTGGGGATTTCGAGAAAAATATTTCTTGTAAATTCAATATCTTTACTGAATTTTAAATTTTGAGAAAAATGTTTTTGGAAACTGCGATTTTTCTTTCTTAAAATTAGACTTAATTGAGTATTTTCACAAAATTAGACTTTCGAAAATTTTGATTTGTTTGAATTTTGAACATACGCTTACTTACTTTGTCGTAGTCCTGCTGATATAATTTGGTGGATGCGTCGGGACTTCTGCTCATCTCTGGTCTAGCAGGATAAAACAAAAGTTAATAAAAATATTGCGAAAACATTTTTGGGAATTTCGAGAAAAATATTTCTTGTAAATTCAACATCTTTACTGAATTTTAAATTTTGAGAACAATGTTTTTTAAAACTGCGATTTTTCTTTCTTAAAATTAGACTTAATTGAGTATTTTCAGAAAATTAGGCTTTCGAAAATTTTGATTTGTTTGAATTTTGAACATACGCTTACTTACTTTGTCGTAGTCTTGCTGATATAATTTGGTGGATGCGTCGGGACTTCTGCTCATCTCTGGTCTAGCAGGGTAAAACAAAAGTTAATAAAAATATTGCAAAAACATTTTTGGGAATTTCGAGAAAAATATTTCTTGTAAATTCAACGTCTTTACTGAATTTTAAATTTTGAGAACAATGTTTTTGAAAACTGCGATTTTTCTTTCTTAAAATTAGACTTAATTGAGTATTTTCAGAAAATTAGACTTTCGAAAATTTTGATTTGTTTGAATTTTGAACATACGCTTACTTGCTTTGTCGTAGTCCTGCTGATATAATTTGGTGGATGCGTCGGGACTTCTGCTCATCTCTGGTCTAGCAGGATAAAACAAAAGTTAATAAAAAATATTGCGAAAACATTTTTGGGGATTTCGAGAAAAATATTTCTTGTAAATTCAACGTCTTTACTGAATTTTAAATTTTGAGAACAATGTTTTTGAAAACTGCGATTTTTCTTTCTTAAAATTAGACTTAATTGAGTATTTTCACAAAATTAGACTTTCGAAAATTTTGATTTGTTTGAATTTTGAACATACGCTTACTTACTTTGTCGTAGTCCTGCTGATATAATTTGGTGGATCGTCGGGAATTCTGCTCATCTCTGGTCTGGCAGGATAATTTTGATTTGTTTGAATTTTGAACATACGCTTACTTATTTTGTCGTAGTCCTGCTGATATAATTTGGTGGATGCGCCGGGACTTCTGCTCATCCCTGGTCTAGCAGGATAAACATGGCGAATTGGCCTCCAAATGAGAACCTATAGTAATATTATCAAAAATTTATTACCTCGGCATATGAAAAAAATGTATGTACATTTAGGCTCGATATTTCAACGTGACTAAGAGATATTTAAAAAAAATTATCAGTTTAAGAATTTTCCCTAATTTTGTATATCTTCTGAACTAAATAATTTAGAAAAATGAAACTAACGTCATAATATAGATGTTGGCGCCATATATGAAAAAGTACTTGTTGGTGCCAGCAGGTGTTTTATACGATAACGAAAGAGAGATTATTGCGCCGCCACCAGAGAAGACAGTGGTAGAAATTTCGGTGGGTTAATTAATTAGTGTTTTGCTGGGGTTTTTCCTATTTTCCTTTCCCTTCCCTGGCAAACCTTAGGCAGAAAACACCGTACATTCAGGTGAGTCATTTATGCATTATTTTTTGACATCATCTTTGCGGTACATACAATAGATAATATTTTGGGCCGCGTCTTGCTCATCCCTGAGGTAGGGCTTTACACCTAAGATTTCGAGACCATCATTTGCAGCAAGTGGTTAAAAATCAATATTGAGTTTTTTCAGCAAATAAAACTACATAGGTAGGCATCCAAAATTTTTAAGAAAATCTTAATTTTTTTCCCAAATTTTGATTTTTCTCAAGAAAATTTAAATGTCTTCTAAAGTTCTTATTTTATTATCGAATTTTTATTATGGATTTATGGATATTGTTACTTTTATTTTAGGATTATATTGTAATTGATGTAATCATAATATTTTGAGGTTGGTTTTAAAATTTTGAATTTCTATTCGAAATTTTTTTTTTCTTTTCGATTTTTTTTTAAACATTTTAAATTTAATGAGGAAATTTCCCCAACAATTCTCACTTGTTCTTGAAACCTTGATTTTTAATCTCCAGAGTTCGAATTTGAGCTGCAAATTTCAGAAAACATTTTTCAAGGAATTTCGGAAATTCATAATGCCGAAAGCACATTTAAAATTCACTTTGAAATGGAAAATTTAAGCAAATATTGTACATTATAATAGTTTAAGAAAAAGTAAATTTTAAAAAAAAAAGTCGAATTTTTCCCAAACTTTGAAAGTCTCTAGTATTAACTAAAAAATCTGATTTTTTATTTTTTAATATGAAAATGTTCAAATATTTTTATTTCGATTTTTTGTTTTCAAAATTTTGAAATTAACAGTTTTACTATATTCTTGAAAACAAAATCTAAAATTCACATTCAATATATGATTTTTAGGTTTAAATTAAAAATAACAAATTAATTTTTAAATTGAATCATCAAATTTCCAGAAAAAATTAGAAACATCAGAAAAAGTTTTCAATCTACTTAAAGGGTCAAGCCGTACTTCCATAGTGAATTGCCCCCAGCGGGAACCTTTGTCGTGATCTGTCTCTTAACGTATAGGATCACATTAGTAATTACTATATATCAGTTTTCCCCCTCCACCTTCGGTTACTAAGGAGATAATTTAAAAAAACCTTCCTCAAGCACCTTTTTTTCTAAGCGACATATTTATAAAACTATTAAAGGTAGCAAAACAAAACAAACTAATGGTGATGGTACACTGTAGGATTTATTTTATAAATATTTTTGGGGGAGCTAGCCCTCCTACAAATATTAATGAAATACAAATAAAAATTTTGAGTACTAATTTTTGTAGGGTCTCTTTAAGTGATCACTCTACAAAACAAATGAAAAATGTGTCCATATGTCTTCTAACAGCGTACCAAGTTTCATTAAAATCCAAGTAATGCAACATGTCAAAAAAATTAAATATGTCTGCTCATAACTTCTGCGCCTGCTGCCTCGTATATTTGAAATAAATATAACACAGGCCCACAAAAAAAAAGTGGTGTGTGCTGGGTGTCGGACCCACATAGTCCGGCGTATTTTTTCCCGCTGAACACGAATCTGTAGTCTAAATTGGGGGTCAAACTGCTAAAAGTAGAGAAAAACCAAAAAAACCGATAAAAATCACGATCTCGTATTTTTTTCTGTTTGATATTATCATTCTTATAATTTTCGTCTTTTCCTGACCCTTTTTTCTTCAAATGACCTGTGAAGTGGATTTCTGCTACGTTTTGTTCCTTTTTCTTGAGTTTCTCTGTGTAGCATCCAACAGTAATCTGCAAACATATTTATTCCCCACTGTCCCTGAAACCGCCGTTCAAACTCTTTGAGATCTTGGTGAAATCTTTCTCCTTGCTCTTCACTGAAGTCTCCGTTATTCTCCGGGAATTGGTCAAGATGCGAATCAAGGAAGTGCATTTTCAAATTCATTAGGCAACCTGAATGCTGAAAATTTCTTATCATATTTGCCACAATGCTTTTGTAATCAGCATCCTTGGTATTGCCTAAAAATTTGGTACACACTTCCTTGAAACTTAACCACGATGCCTTTTCTTGGTCATTCATGACTGCAACAAACCCTTCATCTTTGAATAACTTTCGGATTTCCGGTCCATCGAAGATGCCTTCCCTTAATTTAGCATCAGATTTTTTTTTAAACACAGTACGCAGGTACGTAAAACATTCACCATCTTTATCAAGAGCTTTGACATACTGTTTAATTAAGCCAAGTTTTATATGAAGAGGAGGAATGAGAATTTTGGCTGGATCAACAAGCGGTTTCTTTATTATATTATGTGATCCAACCTTAAATGAAGATCGTAAAGGCCATTCTTTTTTTACGTAGTGATTTTTTCGATCCCTACTGTCAAACATACACAAATAGCATGGATATTTTGTGAATCCAGATTGCTGTCCAAGGATCATGGACAAAATTTCTAAATCACCACATACTTGCCACTTATGTTCTTCGTACTTTATTTTCTTTAGGACAACTTCGAGGTTTGAATACTCTTCTTTAAGTACAGTGGAGTGGGCTAAAGGTAGAGGAGCGAATTTGTTGGTGTTGTGGAGAAGGACTGCCTTAAGACTCTGTTGAGACGAATCAATGAATAACCGCCAATTTTCTGGCTCATATAAATTTGGCTTAAATTCATCGATAAGTCCTTTTACATCAGTGCAATAGAGTAAATCTTCATTTTTTTCAAAATATTTACGGAAGGCTTCTTCTCGATTCCGATAAAACGAAACTTTAGTACCTTTTGTCAATAGATTTCTCTTTTTCATATTCGAAGCCAATATTTCAGCCGCTTCTTTTGAGAGTTTAGCCTCTCTGAATAAATCATTCAGATGTTTTTGATCGTATTTTTCCGGCTTCCGATCTTCACCAATAGGTCTGTATTCTTCATTGCTCGAAAACTCTTCTTCCTCAGATTCGCTAGAAATGTTTTCACTACTAGTATCAAACTCTTTATCAATAAAAGCTGAATTTTCAGGATCGACGTCGACTTCCATTGTGTCTAATCCACTAGTCAGACTGTCTTGTGACGTGTCATCTTCTAAACCTTCTATGAAGTTTGCAACTGGTTGTTGAACACTTGACACAGAAGGATAAGAAATTTTATCCTTATGCATTCGGCCCACAGTGTTGACATTTGTTGTGCAAAAGTAACAATTACTTGCATCAAGTGGCTTTTTCCATATCGCTGGAGTTTTAAATTTAAGATTCGCCTTGACCTGGTGCTTTTCAAATCTATTGATCATATTATAACATGAGCCACAAACAAAATTGGGTATCCAATTTTTGAGATCGAGGGAAACTTTCATATTGAAGCACTTTTCATACAAAGTCACGAAACGATCTGTTAGTTTCTTTGTATTTTTTATCCCTATGTACTTTGCACAAACGTAGCAAAAAGCATTGGGATTTCCAGTACATTTGTGATTGCCACGAGTACTAGAAGTTCCAGCAAAATTTTCAGTAGAAGAATCCATGAAAAATAAATAAACCCCGCACGCTAGAATACCTAGGCCTAAGTATGAGGGCTTTCCGACTTTGACAAGGACAATGTCAACTCGTCGTCGGACACACTACGGCATCATTCTCATATTCTAGCGCTTCCCTGCAAAACAGCGCGCCTTCGCTGGCTTCGATACGCCGAAATGTTGACTAGCGAATCATTCTACACATCCCGATAAAGGGCAGTTGTCATCGTAGTCCAATCATTCCGGAGTAGCAGGTTTCTGCCGGTAAATGTACCGATTTAGTTAACCATTTCCTTATTTTTTGTCAAAAACAAAATATCATCTATGTGACACTTAAATAAGACACAATAAGTAGTGAATTAACGTATTTGCACATTACGGTTGGATATTACAGAGAGAAACAAGTAGAAACTGCAAGATGATAATATCATACAGAAAAAAATACGAGATCGTGATTTTTATCGGTTTTTTTGGTTTTTCTCCACTTTTAGCAGTTTGACCCCCAATTTAAACTACAGATTCGTGTTCAGCGGAAAAAAATACGCCGGACTATGTGGGTCCGACACCCAGCACACACCACTTTTTTTTTTGTGGGCCTGTGTAATTGTTATTCTACTTTAAAAACGTTTCCATATTGAATGAAATATTATTTCAAATTGCTTGAAAGATTAAAAGTTTATATTAATTTAAGTACTAATATTTTTTATTTCCAAGTCAGAGACTGTTTCATTATAGAGGAAAATAAAATTTAGTTTTATTTATATTTCGAAAACCCTTTGACTTAGTTTTATTTGGTTCACATTATGAGTACTTTAAAGGCTAACTTCTGCATTCATTTAGTTTTTTTTTTAAACGTACGTTAGGGTATTAACATTAAACTTTTATATGAGAAAAGTGATACGCCACTGTTTTTTAAGGTTTTGAAAAAATGAAAGTTTAAAAGTGGTCACCAAATACCAAAAAATACCAAAGAATGTATAACTGAACGCACGAGATGATTTTTGCAAACTTATAACAATTCATATACGTGGTGATTTAACAAAAACCTAACACAATCCAATAAAGTTTGTTATTTTGTTTTGCGACAAAATGAGAAAATCGTCAGATTATTTTTGGCAGGGAGACATATTTTGCAGTACATTTTATAGTTTTAAATCTAACCCCCCTGCTACGATTCAAGTTGCACATCAAACTTGTTTTCTTTTATTGTCTTTGCAACCATAAGTTACTTTTTAAATTTCGTTAATTTTATTGAAGATATATTAGGAAGTACACCCTGTAGCATGCAAACTTTCATTATCATTTTCTTTAAAACAAAGCAGTTATTTAGACATATGGAAAACAATGCTTCTAAGGTGTCTATTATAAAAGAAATTATTTTACTTGCAAATATTGTATTTAAATAGACAATCTGTTGAATTGTAGCAGTACTCTATCAAAATAATTTTATAAAAATAATGTATGTTTTTTTATAAGAGCTTGGTATGTTTAGTTGACCGATAAATAAATAATGATGACGATAGATGGCAAAATTGTTCTGAAATTAGTAACAAAATTCCGATATAAAGGATATAGTTTCTGCGACTAATAAAATACGAAACTAAATGTAATAGGGTAGATGTACCGTTTGTGGCCACTTTAAGCTTTTTTGTATGTTTAATTGAGATTTAAATATATTTAAATTAAATATTTAATAAGAAAAAATAAATTAATCAAATCTTCAATTTATCAGGAATTGAAATATCAAAAGCCCAAATGTTTAAAATTTAATTTGTCATGCAAAATTAATTAAAATTAATAATTACACCAATTTCACCAGTAGTGGCCATAGAAGCACTATTTTTGGCCATTTGCTGTTCCAGTTTTGGTCATAGTGCCTGAAATTTTTTGCTGGAAGGGAATTATTAATAATATTATCTTAATTAACAATCAATGCATCACTTTATTTATTAAATAGCTAGACAAGACACAAAAATTAGTAATACACATAAAATCATCAATTTTTTTTAGCATTTTTGCGCGGTTTAACTGATTTTTTTTGGGGCTAATTTTTTCTTAGCTTTTTCTTCCAATTTTTCTTCTTTAATTTTTTTTCTTCTTTCCTTATTTTCTTCCCTTTCGATTTTTTTAAGCTCTTTTTTTTTCTTCTCTTTCGATTTTTTTAAGCTTCTTTCTTTCTTCTTCTGCGCTTTTCTCATTCTCTTTAGCTTCCATTAGTTCGATCCACTTGTCAGCTGTGATTACGGAAGGTAAATGTTCTACCTTACGTTTTCGTGTCGTAGTCTTCTTTTTAGGCCACATACAAATTCCATCAATAACTTCGTCCAAAGACTTTCGACGCATTGAAATACTGTTCAAATGAGAAACATTAGTTGTACTAACGTCCTCAACTACAGGCTCTATAATACCTTCCATAACAACAGGTTCTTGAATAACTTCATCACTAGGAGGGATTACAATATTCGGGTTTTTATGATTATCTACGAGCATAGGAAATTCAATCGCAAGAGGTACTTCACAGTCGGTAATTTGGTTAAGAGTATCAGAAGGATAGGAATCCAACAGTTCATCGACTAAAAAAGTGCAAAAAAAATATCAAATTAAAATATAATTTAAAAATTTATAAATTATCCAAAGAATAGATCACTGAAATAAATTCAACATTGGGAGATTATTTTTTAACTGTTTTTTCAATTTTACTCACCTTCATGAAGATTAGACGCATCAAACTCAGGAAAAGGAAATTCGAAAACATTATCATTATGAGAAGCCAAAGGAGAAGGATTTTCAGGAACTAGAGGATGATAAAGTGGGGATTGCAATTCATTTTCCGGTTTGTCATCTTCAACAGCCTGGGCCCAAAAATTGTACAATGACTCGTGTTTATCACCAGTTTCCCAATCAATACCTGTAGCTTTGGCATTTTTGAATCGTTGTAATAGCTCAGGATTTATTTTACTCTCGATGTATTCTTGATGAGATAAGGCTTGCTGCATGGTTCTTTGCGAATTTATTTCATTAGAAATATTTTGATTGTTTTCTCGATCTTTCATTTCGACACACTTGCTATAGTCAACTGAATTCGCATTAAACGGACATAAACCGCAAGCTTTAAATCCATTCTTTATGACAGTCGTAAAATCTTCTTCAGTAATAAGTTTAGATAAAAAGCTGGAACGTTATGTTTCTGAACATCAACACCATCATTTTGTATACGCCAGTTTCTTATCAAATTTTTCCATCTTTGCTTCAAAGGAAAAAAAAAAGAAACGTCCAATGGTTGTAAAATATGCGTGGAGTGAGGTGGAAAACAGCACAGGATAATCTGTTTATCCTTACAAAATTTACTCAGATGAATGGACATATGAGAAACATGGCCATCCAAGAAAACTATCACAGGAAGTTGAATTTTGCGTTCAAGCAGGAATGGATAGAAAACATTCGTGAAATATTCGTAGAAAGATTCACTAGTCATCCACCCATTCTCGGATTTTCCTATCCCCAACCTTTGGGTGCCGAGTCAACGCAAATCTTAGGTAGTCGCTCATACTTGAAAATTGTCAGTGATGGTGCAAATTCTCCGGCAGTGTTTACATTAAAAAGTGTAGTAACATTTTCTTTTTCGTTTCCAGCAACATCATACACAGCTTTTCCCCTTTCTGCTAAACAAGACCACCTTTTGGTGATAAATGAACTGCCGTCTCGTCCATGTCGAATACTCGTCGAGGATCATCAAGGATTTTAATATTTTTCTCCAGTTCTTCAGCTATATGAGAGAACCATGACCGTATACCAGATTCAGTGACGATGGCTCGAGCCTTACAGAGGTGTTCAGCCCTTTTTTGACCCACACGTGGATGCCTCTTAAGAAATCCTTCAAACCACTTTCTTCCCGGGATATTATTTTTAAAAGGATTTTTTAAACCTTCTGCGTCGACTAATTGTTTCACTGAATGAATTAAGAAATCTCTATTTATAGGAAAACCCATTCTGCTGGTTCCTAATAGCCATTCTTCTAATTTTTCTTCAATATGATGGCCAAGTATAGACTCAGGTCTCACTCGACCTGTAGTTTCTGGTACTTTGCCTCGAAGTTTACTACGTAATGTAGTTCTTGGGACTTTATATTGATTACACGCCGTTGCAATAGCACAACCATTCTTCACTAATTCCAAAGCTTTTTGTAAGTCAGTTTCTGAGTAATTAAAAAATGTCCTTTTAGATTTTTCCTTTTGAATACCAGTTTTTGTTGATTTTGGAATTTTTTCAACGGGCTTCTGATTTTTCCTTGATGGCATTTTAACCTGCAACAGATAAAAAATAATCTTTCAACACCTACGTTTCTTTTCCAGTCTCTATTTCGAAATATTATCTTAAGTGTTTGAATATTAATTATTAAATAACATACAGTTGGGCAGCAAAATACATTAAATGAGTAAAAATTATGGCAAAACGGATATGTATGCACCATTTGGCCATGGTATGCCATCAAATAGCAATCACATGTGTTTTATTGTTCCATTATGGCCATGGACTATTTTGTTAGTATTGAGGTTATATAAGTAAATTAATTTTTAACATACTATTACGTTATCTAGCTACTATAAGCTTAAATTAAAGATTAAGATTTCATAATTATGATTAATTACTTAACTTGAATTTTATAAAATATCAATTGTGAGTACACCAGATTATTTTAATAACTAATTACTTTTCAGGAGTTTACAGCGTAGCCAACCAAAAAACCTATTCTTAAATGCTATAAAAATAAAATCTTTAACATCTCGACTACAAAGGAAAGGGCCCATTATGATCTACCGTTTATAGCAACATGTCATCAAACAGTTACCTGTCTCTACATCGTCATTTTAAATGAGATATTCAGTAATTCATTTTTTATTAGCCACAGATCTCGTCTCTCGAAATTTTGCTACTAATTTCAGGGATTCTATTATAATGCACACAGACCAATAGGTTTGAGCATTTATTAGATTCGAAGTTTGGAAACCAAATACCGGTTACGATCTTGTTAGATCTCGTCAGTTTGGTATATCCAACTCGAATGCTAATAAATGCTCCGACAAGTACTAAAACATTCACAGGCGTCAAGCCAGTGACTCTTTAGTACTAACACCTATTGGTCCATAGAGAAACTATGGCTATCGCCAACAATGTCGTATGCAAGAAGAATGCAACCTAGACTACAAATTCATGCAGCCCTCCAGGCGTGTATAGTGAATCATAGGTAGCTGAACTACCAACAGTTGAAACACTGCCACCTAGCGAAGCGGTTGCTCTCTAGGAGAGTTCCCAGAAGACAAGGATTCTATAATGCACAGACCAATAGGTTTAAACATTTATTAGATTCGAAGTTTGGAAACCAAATACCGGTTTCGATCTTGTTAGATCTCGTCAGTTTGGTATATCCAACTCAGTGGCGGCTCGTGACTAAAATTAATGGGGGTGCTGCTCCAGAAAATGTTGAGCCCTTATTTTAAAATTATTCTAAAGAAAATAAATATGTTTAGAAAAAAAATTTTTTTTCAAAACTTGATACAATCCTAAAATAACAAAATCAATATTTTTTATATATTAAATGGTTACAGTTCAAACTTTCATTTAAAAGTAAAATCTATTCTTCTTGTTTTATTTATTAATTTAAACTAAGGAAATCTTTTTCAATCGAAAGCACTGCAAGGGCATTTATCCTTTCTGATTTCATAGTGCTTCTTAGAAAAGTTTTGATTTTTTTTTAGTGTTGAAAAGCAGCGTTCTGCCTCTGAAGTAGTCATAGGAATTGTCAAAAAAATTTTAATTAATATTTTAATTTCACTAAAAACATCATCTAGATTATTTTCCAAGATAAATTTCAGTAGATCAATTAATTTACAATAATCAATAATATCAGACCTAGAATAAAATACTTTTAGTTCGTTTGAAAGTTTTTCCTTGTCAATCATGGGATATGCATCAGTGGTCAGTACTATCCCTCCTGTGGGATGTTCATTCTTAAAAGCAGAGAAACGCGTCTTGTCGAACAATTTAGCATCCACTAAATGATTAGTGGAAGAATATCTGTCCAATATATCAACAATTATACAGTCACAAACTTCTTTAGCTTCTGCCATGAGTGTTTTTGAAGGATTCTAACAGTACTTTGAATTTCTTAATTCTAAAATAGCAGTTTTTATTAAAGTAAAATAAACTGGGCATCGCAATTGCAAGAAAATTCAATGTTACAAAAAATACAGTCCAAAGCTCATAATTAAAATCGAAATTTAAAAAAATCTCCAAATTTATTTAAAACATTTTTATTGAAATTTAAAGATAAAATCGACATTTCATATTCAAGTATTCGACAAAAGGTTGAAATTCGAGTATAAAGACAAAATTTAAAAATAAATTTTTTTAAACAAAATTTATTTAATCTTTAATTTAGAAGATTGTTGCATGACTTAAGGTAGGAAATTATTATTTTATTATTTATCGTAATCTATTAATACGAGTTTAAAAATAAAAATGAATTATTTTTTATAAAATAATTCATTTTTGCAAAAACAAATTGTTCTCAAAGGTTGTTATTTTTTCTGAAATAATTACATAAAACCTTTTTCTTAAGTAGGGGAGACTGGGGTATTCTGGACCACGGGGAATTGCGGGCCAGCTTTATATTTTTTTCTCTAATAATGGTTGATAGCTATAAATAACTGTCGTCCACTCGCCTCATGTTAAGCTTATTTTCCCTTCAGTACTCGACTTGTGTACACGAACCCTTACGTAGCTTCGATACCAAATAGAATTGGGATATTTCGAAATTTTTTTTTCACTTTAGAATTTTCTCTAATTTAACCACACTTTTCGAGAACCAACTCATAATATTTGCGGAACATGAAGTTTTGCATGAAGTTTATATTGTGTTACTCATATGCTGCAATATTGTTAAAAATAACCTTCGGGGAATTACGGACCACTTTTGTCGTTGGATCATGGATCACCCAATTTTTTACATTTCACAAGCTAATTTCGTGTATTTGATGCATATAAGTGATTATTTATGCAAATTTTCAGCACAGCATTACTTTTCGGCAATTTCTAGTAGTTTTTTGGTAAAATAATAATTTCGTTTCAAACTGATTTTCGTTGCCATTTGTCACGCCACTACACTTTGTTTCTCTTTCATAATAAATCTTTTGCATCTGCATTCTGCATTCTGAATCAAAAACAAGAAGATTCTTCTACTACATTTTTCCATTTTTAATCGATTTACAAAGTGGTACGTAATTCCCCGACATTTTTCAAAATCACAAAAATGCAATTTTTGCGCCAACTGTTATAAGTTGTATAATTTAATACAATTTGACCAAACTGCTGCGACCCAAAGAGAGATTATTAGTTGTACTACAAATTCAAGCTTTGAAATTTTCAAAAAAAAATATTTTTTGCCACCTTTTAGCCAACATAAAAAGACGGTCCACCCCAGTCTCCCCTACATTTATTAAATTAATACTAATCCCAATTGACAAATAATATTTAAATGATATTAAATTAAATTAAATTATGCGTTCAATTCGCATTGCTTCGATTTCGCTCGCGGCGTTACTTCGGCGGGAATGATAGTAACCGCAAGTTTTAGCATAGTGCCGGGATAGATTGTAATGGCAGAGTTTAGTCGCTAATCTAGTACGCCACGGTCAGTACTGCGGGAAGAGCAGTGCTTTTTCACCTTTGCAGAAGCATATGAAGCTTTCTATGCGCGCAAACGTACAACGTTCAAATACCTCGTCGTTGAAACTGTGGAGCACACAGTTCCTTACTCGATACAAATATTATGTTTGCATCTTTTTTCATGAATTGGGGCATTGCTACTAATAAACTAATATTAACCTTAAGGGTTATATATCTATAATGTACAAGTATATATAAAGAAAGAGCAAAAGAAAAAAGACCTCATATTAAAGGTTATTGATAGATGGAAGTTGGGGGTGCTGCAGTTCCGCAGTGCCTATATGCGAGCCGCCACTGATCCAACTCGAATGCTATTAAATGCTCCGACAAGTAAGTACTAAAACATTCACAGGCGTCAAGCGAGTGACTCTTTAGTACTACCACCTATTGGTCCATAGAGAAACTATGGCCATCGCCAACAATGTCGTATTCAAGAAGAATGCAACCTAGAATACAAATTCATGCAGCTCTCCAGGCGTTAATAATGAATCATAGGTAGCTGAACTACTACTAAAGAGTCACTCGCTTGACGCCTGTGAATGTTTTAGTACTTACTTGTCGGAGCATTTATTAGCATTCGAGTTGAATATACCAAACTGACGAGATCTAACAAGATCGAAACCGGTATTTGGTTTCCAAACTTCGAATCTAATAAATGTTCAAACCTATTTTGGTTGTGCATTACAGAATCCTTGTCTTCTTCTTCGCTAGGTGGCAGTGTTTCAACTGTTGGTAGTTCAGCTAGCTATGATTCACCACACTATACACGCCTGGAGGAGGGCTGCATGAATTTGTAGTCTAGGGGTTGCATTCTTCTTGCATACTAATTTCAGAACAATTCTTACTGGAGTGTTATTTGTCGAAGAGATGAGATATTTATTACTTATTTTTATGAAACAATTTTATCGCAGGTACCCTTCCCGCAATCGAATAAATCATTTTAATTAGAGATAACATGTCAGAGTAAATTCACTTTCTTGTCTTGTGGAGATACTACATGGTCTATCATCGGAATCTTTTTTTATTACTATATAGAACAAAATCAATAAATAAACTAAAATAAAAGGTTCACATTTTACTGAATCTGAATGAGAAGCACACTACCATATATCATAAAAAATTAATCAAATTAAAAATAGATGAAGTATGAAATGGGTTTTCCAATGATCTGCAACATGGGTCCCTTTCCATTAAAATTTTTAAAAGAGATACAAGCCCTGTTTGGGAAGTTATCGTTAAAATGACCTAAAGTCTTGATTCAAACAAAATCAACCTATTTTTGCATTTTCTTCAACAATAAAAAAATCCTTCAATTTATTAGCTCTGTTAAGTTTTTGTTGCTTTACATCGTATATAAATTGTTATAAAATTGAAAAGGTATTTTCCTGCTGTTATTTATACATTTTTTTGGTACTGCATATCAATTCTTAATCTTTCATCTTTTTAAAACTTTAACATATAGTGGTATGGCATTTTTCTCATATGAAAATTTAATATTAATATTCTAACGTACGCCCCTGGCGTGAATAAATGTAAAAGATTTCCTTTAATATACTGATACTATATATCAAATTTTATGACGCCAGGTCAAAGGGTTTTAGAAATATAAATAAAAATAATTTTATTTTCCTGTATAATGAAACAGCCTGTAACTTGGAAATAAAAAAGATTAGAACTTGGGTTCATATGAACTTTTATTCCTTAAGTAATCCACAAAGCTATATTATTCAATATGGAAACGTATTTAAGGTAGGATAATATTAATAATTAGATTTACTTCATATCAGCAGGCTTAGAGATTATATGCAGACATATTAAATTTTTTTTTGACATTTTGCACCAACTGGATTTTAATGAAACTTATTATGCTCTTAGGTGACATATGAGTACATTTTCTGTATTTTTCGTAAAGTGGTGACTCTAAAAGACATCACAGAAATCAATAATGAAAATTTTTATTTGTATCTTATTGAAATTTCTAGGGGGGCTAGCCCCCCTGAAAAAAATTGTGATTATCACAATCAGTTTGTTTTTCTTCGCCGCTACCATCAATAGGTAAACAGAAAGATCGCCTAGAAAAAAAAGTGCCTGAGGAAGGTTTTTTTAAATATCTCCATGGTAACCGAAGATGGAGGGGGAAAATCCACTTACATTAATTTCTAATGACATTCTGTACGTAACGACATGGATCGCAATATAGGTTCCCGGTGGAGGCAACTTCGCTATGGAAGTACGGCTAGACCTTTTCTAAGCTCTCACTGACAGACAACCACAGCCTAATCGGTTGTGTCTAGAAGCATGAAAATTTCACACAAGGATTCTCCATAATACGTGGGTGAGCATTAAGAAAGGACATTTTAAAATGGGGTAGTGATGGTAGCGTCAAATTGCTAATTTTTGCCCTCGCCTAAAGCAGTTTTCACTTCAAAAACTTATAGCTAACCTAAAATTAATAATCATCAATCAACATGATACTTATTAATTAATTAAAATTTGGAAAAATTCACCTAAATGCTTTAATCAGTATTTTTCAACTCGTAAAATGACAATAACGAGCATAACTACTATTGCTTTGATCAGACAAACACAAGCATGGAGGATTTTTACCTAACATCAGTTATCTTGAAAGTAAGAACATTTTTCGTCGTCCAACGTTTTACGTCCTATCAGTTTTTCACCTTATTCAACCTTGGAAACCGAAGTTTCTTAAAATAATTAGAAAAGCTTCTGGAAAGAATCGATGACTTAAAATCCCTTAGGAAATTGAGATACACAAACAACTGTCAGTTTCTCTTGATGCCTGAAACGTTCGAGTAAAGTTCCCAACTTTCCATTTAATGAACGAAGCGATCGGAAATTTCGTTCAATCCGTTAAGAATGGTCTGCCATAGTATTCTTTTGTCTAATAAAAAACTTTAACTTACGACACATTATTTTTTAGATTTTACTTGGCGATCAGAATTTTGGTGGAACGGACTGGTTCTTGGTTATATTTAAAAATTGAAATACAGCTCTTGTCCCCTGAAACCAAGACAAATTAAAAAACACAACCAAAGGTGCTCAACAGCCAAGCTATCGTTCTTCAGAGAGATACTAACCAATTGTTTGTAGTTAGTATCTCTCTGAAGAACGATAGCTTGGCTATCGAAACGCGTTAGAGCAACCTTTGTTGTGTTTTTTAATCATTTTTGGTTTCAGGAAACAGGACTTGTTTTTCAATTTTTGAATATAACCACGAACAAGTCCGTTCCACCAGAAAAAATCTGTGATATTCTTCACGAAAAATAAGATCATCCTAACTTGAGTTAAAAAACATCCGAGGAGTGTTTTCGCTAAAAGCTTATTAGCTAAAAACAGAACTGGAACCTTCGTTTAAAGTCTCGCTATAAGCGATGGTAAATGAAATAATCGCTTAGGCAGTATCGGCTTTCGTTATCCTTAGATGAAATTATGTTGTTCCTTAATCGGAACTGTCACAATGGCAATGTATCAAGATGAAAAATCGCCCCAATTTCCTAACGCCGATCATTTGTAGCAATCAAAACGACAAGCAAGCGGAGGCAAACACTTGTCAAGAGAAGAGTATACTATTTGCAGATTAATTTTTAATGAAGTTAGATCAGATGTTATGTTTAAAATTAGTGTAAATCAAAGGGCACATGTATGTCTCGCGGGACAGGGCCGGTCTCGGGGGTTTCGGTGCATTATCAAATTACCGGCACCCGCCCCCTCGTTCCGTTAATCTGTTTTCAATGAATGCCGCGTTTCGTATACACATGATACTATACACAACGTCACAATATGTAGGGGAGGCTTTTATCTCATGCGAGAGCACATTTGCTAATGGGTGAGCTTGTGACTATACACTAACGGCTTAACAATAAAAAATAGTTTCTGTTTTTATGCAAAATATGTTTTTGGAAAAATCACATTTGTGCTTAAGCCGAATTAAAATGTAACACCTGAAAAAATTGCGATTCGCTGATTTGCACTCTATTGCAGGTAAGGTCTGTAATGAGGGTTGCACTGACGCTTCGGTGCTGTATTATAATTCGGCTAAATAATACAAATTAGATCTAAATACTAATGGTATTCAGTAAAATTATAAAGCAATACAATTTCGAGAATAAAATCTTTTATAATAGGCAGGCCACACGCTCGATTGGTTAAATTAGTTTAATTCTTATTGAAGAACTAGACAGATGTCCGATATCTCAGGAATCAGAAATCAGAAAAATCACTGACTTTTTTTAAAACTTGTTTCTAATTTTAGAAATGGCGTACTTTCCATACAAATCTTCGTCCATTATTATACCACCTAGAGAATGAATTTTCAAAATGTAGATTCAACTTCTATATTTCTAACCTCAAAAATAACGAACTTCCATACAAAATGTCATCCCCTAGTAAGCCCTTCTAGGAGAAGAATTTCGGAATTTCTAAGAACTCACCTATGTTATATGGGGAACTTCTGTGCAAAACTTCGTATTTTTAGATATACCGAGTTAGACTGTACGTTGTCTGTTAATCATGTTTGGATTCTTATTAAGTTGGTAATCTAATTTATTAGGAAATAACCATTTTGATCACAGACTGCCAACACATTTTACCCAAAATTTCTAACTGAAAGTTTATAATTTTGCTTGTTTCCTGATAACTCGAATACTTTCAATTTTCACGTTCAAAATTAAATTTAAACTTTGAATTCGATATTTTGGGAATAAAGTAAAAGAAACTCATAGGTGGCAGACTGGAGCTTTCAGTCATCCGAGGTAGTACCAATTCCAGTGTCACGAGGCGGTTTGAAGATAACCAGGGACCAGTCCGTTTCACAAAAAAAATCGAAGAAAACCTCTCTGTGACAGACACGAGAAATCATAAGTGTTCCGTTTTTTCCTTTTAGGATGCGAAACCCTAAAAATAAACGGAAATAAACAAACGTATTTCCCATAATAAAAGAAAATATGTATACATTTTAAGAATCATCACAAATTTCATTATTTAGAAGCCCTCATTAATCCGCATTTAATATAAATATCATTAATGTAATCTTTTCCTAGATGAAAACACTCTTTCAACCTTTGTAGTTGACTCGTTTCCAATTTGTTTTTGATGGCTTTTTAATTTTAAGCCATCACGATGAAGTCATTTAACTGAATTGTAGATGAGAGCGTGTTTTAATCATGTTTTTGTTTGATGAAGTTACTTGTGCTTCTTCCATAAATTTATAATTCATTTATTAAGCTCAGATCATTTCTAACCAAGCACCCAAGCAGAAATATTTCAGCCACCTTTCATTAAATAGCCTTAATAGACTTAAATTAACTGTGTCAAGTAGAAAATTTGACCTAGAAAAATTGAGTAATCTGTTTGGGAAAGATTAAATGACTTTTTAAAAAATCAAATATAAATTTCAGTTGGTTTATCAAATTTTCCTTTTTTGAAAATGTGTCGAACCTTTTGCTAAAAATGTGAAAATTTTGAAAAATATTTTTTGAAAACTTTCATTTTTTGTTTCAGGGCAAAATTTCGGTGAAAATTTTCTTAGGGAATCTCAACAGTTTTTTTTTAATTTAAATTTCTGAAAATTCCAGCTTGTTTCCCAAAATTTTGACAACGGGCTCAATACTGGATAGTCCCGTTTCCCTCTGGAGTAAACACTTATAACAAAGTAAAGATTCAGCCAGCAAATTCCTACTTTTTCTCAAAAATTCACCTAGTTTTCGAATTTTCAACAAAGTTTAACAGGAATTTTTATTAAATCTCTTATCGAAATTTTGATCTTTTGTTGTAATTTCGATCTTTTGTTTTGAAGCTTTGACATCTCAAAATTTTGCATTTTTTTATAGTTTGTTTTTTGAAATATTTGAAAACTGCAACTTGTTTTTCAAAAATTTTGACAACGAGATCAATACCGGACAGAATGGAGCCCTTTGTCCCTCTGGCGTAAACACTTATAACAAAGTAAAGATTCAGCCAGCAAATTCCTACTTTTTCTGAAAATTCACCCAGTTTTCGAATTTTCAACAAAGTTTAACTGGAAGTTTTATTAAATCTGTTATCGAAATTTTGATCTTTTGTTGTAATGTCGATTTTTTGTTTTGAAGCGTTGACATCTCAAAACTGTGCATCTTTTTATAGCTCGTTTTTTGAAATTTCTGAAAACTGCATCTTGTTTCTCAAAATTTTGACAACGAGCTCCATACCGGACAGAATGGAGCCCTCGTGTCCCTCTGGCGTGCACACTTTTAACAAAGTAAAGATTCAGCCAGCGAATTTCTACTTTTTCTGAAAATTCACCCAGTTTTCAAATTTTCAACAAAGTTTAACTGGAATTTTTATTAAATCTGTTATCGAAATTTTGATCTTTTGTTGTAATTTCGATTTGTTTTGAAGCCTCGATTTCCCAAATTTTTGCATTTTGTTATAGTTCGTTTTGTTTTTTGAGATTGCGATTTTTTGTTCAAAATTCGTTCTATTTTGCAAATGTCGATGTTTTTTCAATACATCTGTTTTTGAAATGGCTGCTTCAACTCAACTTTTTGCTTGAAATTCGTCGTTTTCATAATGAGTATTCTCAAAATTTGGTTGAGTTTTCTCAAATTTTAACATTCAACCTCACTGAACTGGGACTCGGAGAGAGCTGCTGATGACTAGGTGACGACTCGACGAGAACTGAAATTTCATATTTCCATAGAAATTTGTCTTTTTTTCGGAATTTCGATCGTTCTCTGTTTAAAATTCCTTTTCCAATTTCGACTTTATTCGGAACAATCCAATTTTTGTGTTTCTGTGCAAAAATTTGTTGAAATTTGTATTTTTTTCTCAAAATTTCGACTAGCTTTGAAAATTCATTTTTTTTTTTACATTTGGACTCTATTCACAACATTCTGATACCGTGTCGTTCGCGACATTTTTGTGAGAAGGGATCTGATCTGGAGGAACAGTCAGTTTGGGTGAAAGTAGGAAAATTTTAGGTTAGACGCAATGTTGCCATACGTACGGTAGTTACCGTATATGTACGGTAATTTTGACAAAAGTACCGTGTATGGTCCAAATACAAATACCGTACCAAAAAATAGGGTAATTTACGTTTTATTTTTTAATAACAATAAGTTTGTTAAGTAATTCACCAATATTATTTTACGCACAGTTCCACAATTTACAACCAAGTAAAAAATTTGCTCCGTGCCCTTTCGTTATAAGTAGAAACATTGTAGTTTAATTTTGCAAGTTTTTCCTTGGATTCTAAACACTAATTTTTATATTTTAATTATTTATTCCTAATTAGAAAAATCCGAGACATTTTTATTTTTTGTTTTGTTTTTCATTTATGTATATTTAGCTTTTTTACTAGGATGTAGAGAGAGCATTGATTTATAAAAATATATTTGGAAATGCAAAGTTTAAACTGGAAATTACTAGATTAAAGTAGACATTTCTATTTTATTTTCCAAATTTCGAATTTTTTTGAGGAAATTTCAAAGATAAAGTCGAAATTTCGGCTTTAATCTCAAAATTTCAACTATTTTTGACGAAATTTTAAGATAAGTCGAAATTTCTTATTCTATGGTTAGGTTAAGCAGATAACAGTTGCGCCCCACCAACCCTTAGAAAATGAGAATATATTCTTAGTACCAACCCCTTTAAAATTCAATATTGATACTTAGCAGTAGGGTGCGTTCAGTAATTTCAATTTTTTATTAACGAACATTTTGACTTTTTTTTAACATTTTAAAATTAAAGAAGAATTTTCGAGAAAAAGCCGAAACTTTAAATCCAAATTCGACATTTTACAAAAGCGTAGAAAAGACATTGATTAAAAAAAATAGTTTTAGAGATTTCGACGTTTTAAACTTGAAATTTTGGCTATAAACTCAAAATTTCCACTTTACACTCAAAATTTCGACTTTTTTCTCGAAATTTCTACTTTTTTCTTAAAATTCCGATATTAAAGTTGAACTTTCGACTTTAATCTCGAAATTTCGACTTTGATATCAAATTATTTTTCGAAATTTCGAGAACAGGTCTCCCCTTTCCCAACAATCTTAACAGTTGGTAGTAGGGTGCGTTCAATTATTGCTATTTTTAATTACCCAAATTTCATATTTTTTCACGAAATTTTGAAATTAAAGTGGAAATTTCGAGAAAAAAGTCGAAATTTTAGCAATAAGTCGAAATTTCGAGCCGAGTTTTAAATAAAATTCTGTGATTAAAAAACGAAATTTCAAGAAAAAAGTCGAGATTTTAGCAAAAAGTCGAAATTTCGAGGAAAAAGTCGAAATTTGAGGAAAAAGTCCGAAATTAAGAAAAAAAAATTTCGAGAAAAAATTCGAACTTTTCTCGAAATTTTTTTCGAAATTTGTACTTTTTTCTTAAAATTCCGATATTAAAGTTAAAATTTCGACTTTAATCTCGAAATTTCGACTTTGATATCAAATTTTTTCTCGAAATTTCGAGAATAAGTCGACATTTCTATGCCCTATGGTTAAATTAGACAGATGACGGTTGCGTCCCATTTTCCCCTTTCCCAACAATCTTAACGGTTGGTAGTAGGGTGCGTTCAATTATTGCTATTATTTTTAATTACCCAAATTTCATATTTTTTTCACGAAATTTTGAAATTAAAGTTGAAATTTCGAGAAAAAAGTCGAAATTTTAGCAAAAAGTCGAAATTTCGAGTTGGGTTTTAAATAAAATTTAGTGATTAAAATCGAAATTTCAAGAAAAAAGTCGAGTTCGAGAAAAAACTCAAATTTCTAAAAAAAAAGTCGAAATTTTAAGAAAAATGTCGAAATTTGTGAAAAAATCGAAAATTGAGGAAAACAAAAAGAAATTTTGACCTTTTTCTCGAAATTCCGTGATTAAGATCGAAATTTTAAGGAGAAAATTGGAATTTGAGAAAAAAAAAGACGAAATTTCGAGAAAAAAGTCGAAATTTCAAGATAAAAGTGGATATTTGAGAAAAAAAGTAGTAAATTGACAAAAAAAAATAACAACATTTCCAGAAAAAGTCAAAAAATTGAGTTTAAAGCCGAAATTTCGAAAAAAATGTCGAAATATCCAGAAAAAAGTCGAAATTTCGAGAAAAAAGTCGAAATTTGATTAAAATGTCGAAATTTTATAAAAAAAAGTCGATATTTAAGAAAAAAGTCAAAAATGGTCTTTTCAGACTAAGGTCGAAATTTCGAGAAAAAGGTCTCGAAATTTGGGAAAAACGTCAAATGTCGAGAAAAAAGTCGTAATTTCGAAATATCTCGGGAAAACAATCAAAATTTGAGAAAAAAGTCAAAATTTCGAGAAAAAGGCCGAAAATTGGAGAAAGCCGAAATTTGAGAAAAAATTTAAAATATTGAGAAAAAAATCGAAATTTTGAGTTTAAAATCGAGATTTCAGAAAAAGAGTCGAAAATTCGAGATTAAGGTCGAGATTTCCAGATAAAAGTTAAAATTTCCAGAGAAAGTCAAAATTTTGTGAAAAAAGTCGAAATCTCGAGAAAAAAGTCGAAATTTCAAGAAGAAAGGTCGAAATTTGCGAAAAAGTCAAAATTTGGAGAAAAAAGAGTCGAAATTTTGAGCTTAAAGTCGAAATTTCGAGAAAAATGTCGAAATTTCGATAATAAGGTCAAAATTTTAAGAAAAAAGTCAACATTTGAGAAAAAATCGAAAATTGAGAAAAAAAAGCGAAATTTCGACCTTTTCTCGAAATTCTGTGATTAAGATCGAAATTTCAAGAAAAAAAGTCTAAATATCGAGAGAAATTGTAGATCTTCAAAAAAAAAGGCAAACTTTTGAGGAATAAATCAATATTTTGAAAAAAAAGTCAAGATTTCGAGAAAAAAAGTCAAAATTTCGAGAAAAAAAAGTCGAAATTTTGGGATTAATGTCAAAATTTTGAAAAAATGTCAAAATTTCAATATTAAAGTCAAAATTTCGAGAAAAAATTCGAAATTTAAGAAAAAAGTCAAAATTTGGGAAAAACGTCAACATTTCGAGAAAAAACTCGAAATTTCGAAATATTTGGAAAATAAAGTTGAAATTTGAGAAAAAAATCGAAATCTCGAGAAAAAAGTAGAAATTTCGAGAAAAACGGTCGAAATTTGTGAAAATGTCGAAATTTTGATATTAAGATCAAAATTTCAAGAAAAAAGCCGAAGTTTTAGAAAAAATCGAAAATTTAGAAAAAAAAAACGAAATTTCGACCTTTTTCTCGGGATTCCGTAATAAAGATCGACATTTCAAGAAAAAAGGCGGAATTTGAGAAAAAAGTCAAAACCGAGAAAAAAATCGATATTTGAGAAAAAAAGTCGAAAATTGAGAAAAAAAAACAAACCTTTAGGAAAAACGTCGAATTTTTTAGATAAAAGTCGAAATTTCGAGAAAAAAGCCGAAAATTCGAGAAAGAAAGTCGAAATTTCAGAAAAAAAGCTCAAAATATTGAGAAAAAAGTCGAAATTTTGAGAAAAAGGTCGAAATATTGATATCTAAATTAAAATTTTGAGAAAAAAGTTGAAATTTTGAGAAAAAAGTTGAAATTTTGAGAAAAAAAGTCGAAAATTAGAGAAAGAAAGTGTAATTTGAGAAAAAAATTAAAATATCGAAAAAAAATCGAAATTTTGAGTTTAAAATCGAAATTTGAGAAAATGAGTCGAGATTTCGAGATTAAGGTCGAAATTTCCAGAAAAAAGTCGAAATTTTGAGAAAAAAGTTAAAATTTGAGAAAAAGTCAAAATTTGAGAAAAAGTCAAAATTTGAGAAAAGAGTCGAAAAGTGCGATGTCTTGAAATTAGAATATTTGGATGAAAAAAGAATTCCAGCTGCGAAATATGACATATTTCCCGACAAAAGAACAGGATCCATTGAAATGAAGATCGAAGAGAAAATAGAAATTAATTCTCGGTTAAACTCGAAATAAATTCGAATCTAACCTCGAATTTGCATATCGTGACAACCACGGGAAAGTTTTAAGGTCCAATGAATAGGCGAAGACTTTCTGTCGAGGTAAAATCGGCAGAGAAAGGCGAAACGGACAAACTAGGACGGTTAAATGCACAAACAAGGAAAATAACTCAATGAGTGTAAATTTTTTTTATTTTTGGGTGGAACGGACTGGTCCTTGGTTATCTTCAAAATTGAAATACAAATCTTGTCCCCTGAAACCCAGAAATATTGAAAAATACAACAAAGGTTGCTCTTAGGGTTTCGATAGCCAGGCTATCATCTTCAGAGAGACACTGATCTCTCTATCATCTAAGCTAGCATCTTTAGAGAGATAAGAGATCAGTATCTCTCTGAAGATGATAGATTGGCTATCGAAAAACGTTAGAGCAACCTTTGTTGTGTTTTTTTAATCTTTTTTAGTTTCAGAGGACAAGATTTGTATTTCAAGTAATGTAGAGTAAAAGTTCCAAGACTTGGGTCTTGGCACTGGAGTTTCAAAGTTGTTGCACTATCGTTAAATAGATTCGAAATTTCGTGTTCGTTACGTTGGGTTTTTAGTAGGAGGTAGACTGGGAAACGGGGAAAACATTGCATTGAATTACTGAACTGGGAAAACACTGCACTGAATCACTGAACTGGGGAGACACTGCACTGAACTGGGACTTGGAGAGAGCTGCTGATGACTAGGTGACGACTAGACGAGAACTGAAATTTGGTACGCAGCAGGAAGAGTAATGAGGTAAGTAAGTAATAAAAATTTAAGTTATTAACTCGTTCCCCACTGGGACAGTGCCCAACGTTAGGAGATACTGCGTCTTCGTTTATTATAATTGGAGTAAGCGGAGTTTACAGCGGATAGATTGCGAACGCGAATTCTATCCCGGTATCAATCCAATTTTCTTATATTAAAATTGACTTTCTTTGGGAAACTTCAATTTTTTTCCCAATATCGAAGTTTTTTTTGGAAATTTTGATCGTTTTTTTTTAAAGTCGCCTGTTTTCCTTAACATTGAAATTTTTTAAACATTTCGACGTTTTCTAATCCAAATTTGCAGAAATTTTGACCGAATTCTTAAAGTTAGGTTTGTTATAAAGTTTCTTTCTTAAAGTTTGGGTTTTTATCTAAAATTTTGATAGTTAATATTTCTAGAAATTTTCGACCTTTTAATGAAATTTATCTTTTTCGAAATTTTCAACTGATTCTCAAAAAAAAAAATACAGAAGTCATCTCTTTTGAAATGGTGGTGGTGGTTTCTTTATATTCGTCTTTTTCTAAAAGATGATGTTTTGGAAATTATAATTTCGAAATTATTTTATCTCAAAATGCGATGTCTATTTGGGTAATTAAAGAAAATTTAATGTAAGAATTTTGTTGCATTCTTCATGGTAGACCCTTATTGACCGGAAATATTATGTTTTTTTCAATTTATTTAACATTTCTTCGGCCCAGTTTGGAAATATGTTATACACTGCTGACGAGCTCAAATGAGAGCGAAACATCGATGTCCAGTGCTATAACCTTTTTAAGTATTTTTTTATATTTTCCTAATTTATCAAAAAAAATATATATTTTTTCCATGTCTAATTTTTGGTCTCCTATTTTTCATTATTCCTATTCTATGTAAAATAAACTAACCTCTTAATTTGTGAACTGCCATGAAGTGACGTTTTCAATAAATTTAAATATCACGTAATCGCATTTCCAAAACTGTTTAGAAAATTGTCAACAAACCATAAAAATTTAAATATTTTTAAACTGGGCCGAAGAAATGTTAAATAAATTGAAAAAAACGTCTATTATGTTGTTAGAAATGTTGACTGTTTACCTGAGATTGGTTTTCTTTTATGCAGTAATGAATAAAGTTTTATTTTTCAATAAGAAACCAATCCACAAAAACATAAAATTTGAGTAGATAATTTATTTTTGATAGAATGTAATTATTTTTGATAAAATGCAAGTAAGGAATACATTTTATGATAAAATATGCTATAGGTCAATAATATACCAGTAATTTATAAATTAGTGTCAAACTTTAGTGGATTTCTCAATAACTGTTTTTTGAAGTTGGTTTCATTCTGAAAAATTGGTCTTAAAATAGCGACAACACAGAAACGATCCTTTCCTTGAATTAATAAGGAACGGAAAATAGGCTTCTTGTTTATATATTTAATCGACTTTCTTTATTAATCAACGTATAATAGAAACAAAAACAAAGATTTATGAAGTATCTGTCTAGAAAAAATCCCGAAACACATTTTTTATTTACATGTTAAACACTAGTTTGGCGAAAGTTTCAAACTTAGTTGATCGTGTCAATAGCGGTGGTACGTGTTGAGGTAATTTCGTCGGTGTAGAAATTATGACGAAAATTAAAGCATCCGAAGTGGGTTACATCTAAAATTTAGAAGTAAAAGCCCAGATAGAGGAAGTAAGTAGCACCTAACAGGTCTAAAATTAATCAGCGGAGCTTAATCCTAGATCACAGCGGCAGTTTAGGGCGGATTAAAACAACGCATTAAAACATAGAACTTGCGGCTTTCAAAGCTGCATTACCGAACTTGTGTGTTCTGTTACCAACGTTGCTGATGGATTAACATCTGCCACTGATTTGGAGGATTACAGGGATACATATTTTACGCAGGGAATTTAAAAAATCGTGTCGGTGGTTTCCAAATTCGAAATTTTCTATATCTGTCGACAAAAGTAGTGGAAGGATGACTAAATACTAACTCAAAACATGTATGTTTTATTTTGGCACATGACGACATGCAATAGCATGTCTCAGACGAGGGTAAATCAAATATGAACCGGAATTTGTTTTCAAAAATTTATTGGTACAAGTTACATATATGAAAGTTCTTAACTATTTATCTACACAATCTCGCAATTTTGTTATGCATTTTTCTCAATGGATTAGGAGTTTTTAAATGCCATCATCATCATCCTCAACTTGAGTTCGTCCTTCCAAAAATTTTTGTGCCATTCATATACTTGAGTTTTCTTCAAACAACTACCTCCAAGCTGTGCTTCCACTCTACGAAGGCCTTTACACCTTCAACGGCGAGACATTTAATAATAATGCGCTGCGTAACGTGCGGATGAACCTCTTGCTCACTCATTGTATTTATATTAGTTTTAACTTTTTTAAAAACTCTAGAAATTAGTATTTGTTCCAAAGTTATTCAGTGGCGTTTTCCGTTGCTAACTAAAAAAAACTTATAACAGTATTCCTAATTACCTTTGTTTAAGGTGCAAAGTTTCTGATATTTTGTATGCACAATATTTGGAAATTAAATTATCCCTCTTAAATGTGGTGGTAATAGCAATCAATCTAGAACAAAGGGGAATGTCAAGTAATGAAACGTATTATACAATATCGGTTATAGTTACGTAGCTACAGCCCGTTGTATAAATAATTCGTTGGCAGCTGCATTGCATTATTGAGCATGTAGGTTGAACCAATAAAGTCTTTAATTATGACTCAATTTCACGTAGCCACGAACAATTAAGACCCTTTTAAAATTTTCAAAGGACCCAGATCGCTTCGCTACATAAACAGAAAGGTATACGGCCGTTTCGAGCCGACACCGCAAACTCTCCTCGTTTTCACGTAAAAAATCCCGGCGAACGATTGATCACTCGATCCCGGATGTTGTTATTTGAATTTATCATTCGACCTCGTTTAAATGAAGGGGAAATGGGGGTCGAACCGAAAGTGTCGTCCATCGGACCGGCTTGACGGGCGCCCTGTCACTGTCACAACGACCAAACAAATCAAGAGAGCATCGAAAAAGCATTTCGGGTTCGTGTCTGCTCATTTAGCCCATCATTTGTCCCCAGGTTCAACTCGTCTCATGCAATATTCAGCTCTCACTAAATATACCTTATCCTATAGCTGTCGTCTACTAAGTAACGAATCAAATTCCAAACTTAACTAGACGCGGAGGAAAATGAGAAATATATGTTGCTTCCATCTTCATTTGTAATTTCTATTTGTTGAAGCCCATATAGACAAGGATTTTACTTTCTCCTTAAAAAATAAAAAATGTGCCAGGATAGATTTTTATGGATGTGGTTACTGATTTATTTAGAATAAAATATTGTATCGACATGTAATTATAGAATTTAGAATGTAACGAAATTTTCTAGAAAAATCTGATAAGGGAAAGCGGCCGCGATAATCAACCAAACGGCAGATAAGCGTTTCAAAAATGTCGGCAAACTATAAGCCTTATCTGCCGAATTCTTCTAGAACCCGGACCGGGACCTATGTAAGGCGGTCACTTTTCCCTCAGTCGAAGTTAGTCAGGGTAGAAGTTGGTTAGAATTCAATGAATAATTTGGTTAATTAAACAGTGTTAGTGAATTGCAACTGAAGTGTTCCGAGTTCAGTTTAGAAATAAAGTGTTTTACAATTTACCTGTTAATCATTCGAACCGATAACGCGCAACAATATAATGGGTGCTTAAAAATATTTGATCGAAATGAAAACTTCTAAGATTAGATGTGAGACAAAAAAAATTATTATAATTTCGAAATATGACGCATTTTTCAGTTGGATAACATATAGTGCTCCCTTGGTAACATCGAGCGAGTCGCATGTTCGATTCTCACGTAAGCCAAGCTATTTTTTGTTGTATTGTCACACTATATTCATTATCTTCAATTCTTGTTTAAATTAACTCTGTTATTTTTATAATAAACGTCTACATAACTAGAGGTCAGACAATAAGGAAAAATAGACAGGCAAATTAAAATCTAAATGTCTTTACGCTAAAAAATTCAAAATAAATTTAATTATCTTCGTTTTAATGGAAATTACAGTAGTAAAATCATAGTTTCAGTTTTTGTTTTATCATTTTTTTGCTAAACATGTAATTAAGTCCAAAGAAGGTTTCACCCCTTTACCACATCGGCAATTAAATAAATAATTACGCCAGCGTACGTATTTCGCCAGCAGAACTGGCATTTTCAAGCGCACTAATCTAAAAAGATTAGCAAAAGATGCATCGACGTCATCTGCATTGAGATTCAAATCGATACTGGCGGTCTTTTGCTTTCTTTCCTATTTCTAATTGTTTAACACATCTGGTGCATGCAATTTTGACCTGCCACAAATAGTCTTCAATAAACTGGAGGCCGCCAATGGTCCTTTATCTCCGTTAAGGGTAACTGGCCTCTGATTGATATAAATTGTTTCGTATGCATCAAGTTCTCTGCTATTTGTGACCGATCTTAACAATTTTAAATTTTCAATGTTAATTTTGTGTCCTGTATTTATCATATGTAGGGCGACACTTGATTTTTCTTCTCTATTGTATCTAAAATGAGCGATATGTTCTTTAAATCTGGTTTTAATGGATCTCTTGGTCTGTCCTTAATCAGAAGCCACAGTGTTTAGTTCAGTGCTTTAGTAAACATGTAATGATATATTCTAAAAATTATGATTTTATTTTCAAACTTTAAGCTTAATCTCAAAATTTCAACTTTTTCAGGAAATAAATTCAAATCTTTGGATATTAAGAGGGCGTCCATTAGTTAGTTACGTAAGGTAAAAGTAGGGAGAAAGGATCTGTTATAATCTCACCAAATTTCATATAACTGGAAGGAACCACCTTAACATTGTGTGGCTGAGGTGCTGAGGAATTTTTTAGTCAGTAATTATTATCATATACAGGGTGATCCAAATTAGGTCGGCAGCATTGCTAACTTTGTTTATCACCTACCTATCAAATGCCTTTTTAGACATCAGTTTTTTCTACAATACCTCAACCGAGTGTAGGGATGCAACATCGTTTAAAAAAGCATCGATGTTTGAACATCGATATTTTTTTTCATAAAATCGATGTCTCAAACGTCGGTATTCTATAACGATACATCGATGATTTTTTGATGTTTTTTAAATATTTAATTGCAGCTTTAAGAAGTCAAATTTACGAAGGTGTATAAAGGACATTAGTTTAAAAAGATTTTTTTTTAAATGTCCAATTTAACCTTAAAATTTCGACTTTATTTTCCAAATTTCGAGAATAAAATTGAAATTTTCTCCAAATTTCACCTTAAGTCTCCAAATGTCAACGTTTTATCGAGATAAAAGTCGAAAATTTGACTTTAATATCAAAATTTCGACTAAAGGTAAACTCGAAACTTCTATTTTTTTCTTGAAATTTTAAGAAAAAAAGTGGAAATTTCGACGTTAATATCTAAATGTATACTCTACGGTTAGGTTAGGCAGATGGAAATTGCGCCACAACACAGTCCTTATCACACAATATTGACAGTTGGCAAAAGAATGTGTTTAGTAATTTCAATTTTTAATCAAAATTTCGATTTATTCTTTGAAATTTCTAGATTAAAGTCGAAATTCGGAATCAAACTCGAAGTTCGAGATTAGAGTGCAAATTTCGGAAGAAAAAGTTAAAATTTTGAGGAAAAATTCGAAATTTTGACTTCAATCTTGAAATCTCGAGAAAAAAGTCAAAATTTCGAAAAAGATCTCAACATTTTTATCTTAAACACCAAAATGGTAAAATATTATTTTTCGAATTGATGGTCCTTCAACGTTTAATTTCTTTATTTATTTGTCATGAAATAACAATTATTTTCCTTTCCAATTTAAACCTATAGTTTTGTAATTTTTTTCTTCCAAACCTTGACTGAGTCGAAGTTCGAGACCAAAGTCAAAATTTCGAAAGAAAAAGTTAAAATTTTGAGATTTAAGTCGAAATTTTGAGTATAATCTTGGAATTTCGAGAAAAAAGTCAAAATTTCGAAAAAGAACTCAAAATTTTTACTCTAAACTCCAAATTTGTAAAACATTTTTTTAAAAATTGATGCTCTTCCTACTTCTAATTTCTTTAATAATTTGTCATGAAATGACAATTATTTTCCTTCCCAATTAAATCTTATACTTTTTTAATTTTTTTCCCTTCAAACCTTGACTTAAAACTCAAAATAGGCGTTTTTTGAAAACTAATTTTTTTTAAAAAAGGAAACATTTTGAGATTAAAGCCCAACATTAGGGAAAAACTTCACGATTGAAAAGTTAAATTCAAAGTTTTAAAAATGTTCACTTTAGTCTGAAATAATAAAAAAACATGCTCGAATTTTCGATAAAAAATTAAAAATAAACTCTGGACCTGAAGAAAAGTTTCAAATTTTGGAAAAAACTAAGAATTTATAAAAATAAAATTTGGTTTAATATAAATTTTTAGAATTTTGGAAAATAAATGAATTCTTAAAAAGTCGAAACAGCCAAAATCTTAAAAAAGAAATTAAAATATTGAGAAACTTCGAAAATTTCATAAAAAGACCAAATTTTGAAAAATATTGAAATTTACATGAAAAATTAAAATTTTCAAAAAAATTCAAGTTTTTCAACAAAAGTGGAAATTCTGATAAAATTCTTTTTAAAAAAGTCGCACAAAATCTTGTAAAAATGGAAAACTTTATAAAAGTCGGAATTTAAAAAAAAAGTAAGGTTCTTAGAAAAAATTGAATTTTGAACAGAATTTGAAATTTTTTTTAAAAAAGAAACTTCCAAAAGATTTCAAATTTTCAAAAAAGTCAAAATTTTAACCGACGAATTTTAAATTAAAATTTTAATAGTCGAAATTTAGAAAACTATCTACATTTCCATAAAACGTTAAAATTTTCAATAAAAAGATTGTCAAAAATGTTAAAATTGAGAGAGGGATGCAATTTTGAAAGAACAGTAAAAAATTTCAAGACATAATTATGTAAAAGATTAAAAAAAAATTTTAATTTCCGAAAAAAAGGCGAACTTTTTGAAGTAACTAATTTAATTTGAAAATAAGCGCTATAATTTTGAAGGGAGCAAAGATTTTTAAAAAAGGCGAAATTTTCAAAAACAATCAACATTTCAACTAGATAAAATTTTAAAATAATATCGAAAATTGAATGTCAGAATTTTTAAGGCAAATTGGAAAATTTGAAAAAATTGCGAAATTTAAAGATATTAATTTTTTACATTAAGAAACGAAATTTCAAAAAACAATTTTAAAAATTCGTTCTAATATAATTTAAAAAATGTAGTTTTAAAAGTCAGAATTTTCAAAACAAAAATTCTAAATTTTGAAAAAGAGCAAAAAATTTAAAAAATAAGTAAAATTTTGGAAGGATTTTGTGATTTTAAAAAATCTGAATTTTGAAAAGTTAAAATTGTTAAATTGAAGTAACTAATTTAATTTGAAAATAGGCGCTATAATTTTGAAGGGAGTAAAGATTTTCAAAAAGGGCGAAATTTTGAAAAACAATCGAACATTTCAACTAGACAAAATTTTGAAATAATATCGAAAATTGAATGTCAGAATTTTTAAGGCAAATCCAAAAATTTGAAAAAGTTGTGAAATTTAAAAAAAAATATTTTTTTTAGTAAAAAACAAAATTAAAAAAAAATTGAAATTTTTGAAAATTCGTTCTAATATAATTTAAAAAATATAATTCTGAAAGTCGGAATTTTCAAAACAAAAATTCGAAATTTTGATAAATAGCGAAAAATTCAAAAAATAAGTAAAATTTTGGAAGGATTTTGTGATTTGAAAAAAATCTGAATTTTGGAAAGTTAAAAGTGTAAAATGAAGTTAAAATTTTAAAAAAATTAATCGACAATATAAAGAGCCGAAATTTTCAACAAAAAAAATCGAAAGTTTTTATCAAAAAGCAAAATTAAATATTTTGTAATTTTAAAAAAAAAGAAAATTTTAAAAATGTCGGAAATTTTAAATATAGAAAGAAACTAAAATTTTAGGATAATTAAAAATCAAAATTTTACTATTTTCATAAAAAAATTAAATTTTCAAAAAAAAAAATTCAAACTTTTTCAAAAAAAGATCAGTTTTGAAAAAATTCAAACTTTTTAAAAAAATAGACAGGATTTTCTGAAAATTCCCAAACTTTAAACATGTCGTTATTTAAAAAAAAGCGAAGTTTCCTACTAATTTTCTAAAAGGGTCAACATTTTCAAAAGAATTCGAAATTTTTTACAAAACGAAATATTTAAAAAATTCGAAATTTTCGAAAAAATGAAAATTTTGAAAAACAGGAGAGTCGAAATGTTAAAAAAAATGAAAATATTGAATAGTTTTGAAAATTCTTAAAATGTTTCAAATTTTTTAAATTGCGAAATTTACTTGATTAAAATTTTTAAAAACATCAAAATTATCAAAAAAAAACTAAAATTTTCATAAGAAACAGTATCAAATTAAAAAAATTGAAATATTGAAAAACCGAAATCATAAAAAAAGGCGAAATGTTGAAAAAAATCAAAACCTTTTGAAAAATTTAAAATCTAAAATACACGACGAAATTTTTTAAAAAATTCAGAATTGTTGAAAAAAACATTTTTAAAATAATTTTAAAATATCGAAAAAATTTTAAAAATTTGAAAATTAATTGTACTTATTTTCAAAAAATGTTGAGATTTCTAAAAAAGTAAAATTTTTAATAAGGATAAAAATTTAAGAAAAAGGAGAAATGTCGAAATTTACATAGAAAGTTAAAATTTTCAAAAAAATTATAATTTTCAAAGAAGTCGAAATTTTCAAAAAATATTTCGACCTTTTTGTTAATTAATTAAGGTCAAAATGGCAGAATATCGTAACAGAAGGAAATTTTGAAAAAGAAAGTAAACATTTTCAAAAAAAAGCAAAAAGATAATAAATGGAGCAATTAAAAAACATTAAATAAAAAGGCGAAGGTTTAAAATTAAAAAAAAGGTAAGTTTTTGAAAAAAATCATAATTTCCGAAAAATTCAAAAACTGAAAAGAATGACCAAATTTGAAAAAAGTTGAAAGGTTTTAAAAAACAAAATATTCAAAATAATTGCAAAATAAAAAATGTCGAGATTTCTAAAAAAGCGAAAAAATTGTGAAAACTAGAAATTTTAAAACAAAATTTTGAGAAATGTCGAAATTTTCATAAAAATTTAAAATTTTGAAAAAAATCAAAATTTTGAAAAAAGTCGAAAAAAATTACAATTTCGGAAAAATTCAAAAACTGAAAAGAATGACCCAATTTAAAAAAAAGTTGAAAGGTTTTAAAAAACACAATTTTCAAAATAATTGGAAAATATCTAAAAATTTGTAAAATCCTGAGAAGTAAATGAATTTAAAAAAATGTCGAGATTTCTAAAAAAGTAGAAATTTTAAAACTAAGTTTTGAGAAATGTTGAATTTTTCATAAAAATTTTGAAGAAATCAAAATTTTTAAAGTCGAAAAAAAAAAATCAAAATTTCGGAAAAATTCAAAAACTGAAAAGAATGACCCAATTTAAAAAAAAGTTGAAAGGTTTTAAAAAACACAATTTTCAAAATAATTGGAAAATATCTAGAAATTTGTAAAATGAGAAGTAAATGAATTTAAAAAAATGTCGAGATTTCTAAAAAGGTAGATATTTTAAAACAAATTTTTGAGAAATGTTGAATTTTTCATAAAAATTTAAAATTTTGAAGAAATCAAAATTTTTAAAGTCGAAAAAAATCAAAATTTCGGAAAAATTCAAAAACTGAAAAGAATGACCCAATTTGAAAAAAAAGTTCAAAGGTTTTATGAAACAAAATTTCAAAATGGTTGGAAAATATCTAAAAAAATTTAAAATCTTGAGAAGTAAATGAACTTTAAAAAATGTCGGGATTTCTAAAAAAGCAAAATTTTCAAATAATTGGTGAAAACTTGAAAATTTTAAACCAAAATTTTGAGCAATGTCGAAATTTTCATAAATTTTGAAAAAATCAAAATTTTTGAAAAGTCGAAAAATTATATTTGAATCAATTTTTTCAAAATTCAAAATTAAAAAATCAAAAGTTTGATAAAATAATTCAAAAATTTTGAAAAAAGTCTCAAACTCTAAAAAAAGTCAAAATTTGAAAAAATCAAAATTTTTGAAAAGTCGAAAAATTATAATTGAATCAATTTTTTTCAAAATTCAAAATTAAAAAATCAAAAGTTTGATAAAATGATTCGAAAATTTTGAAAAAAGTTTTAAACTCTAAAAAAAGTCAAAATTTGGAAAAATAGATAAATTTGGAAAACAAATCGCAATTTTTAAAAGCCAAAATATTAATTTTTTTAAAAAGGTTGAAATTTGGAAAAAGGAGCGTCGAATAATATTGAAATTTTGATAAACATTTGTAATTTTCAGAAAAACTGAAGATTTTTTTTAAAGAGTGAAACGTTTTTAAAATAGTCGAAAATTAAAAAAAAATCACATTTTAAAGAAATGCCGAGATTTAAAGAAATTGAAAATTGCAAAAAAGTCGACATTTTTTTACCTTTAAATTAAAAAAAAATGAAATTTTGAAAAGTCTAGGTTTTCAAACAAATTTGAAATATTGAGAAAAAACCTAAATTTAACAAAATTAAAATCAAAACCTTCACAAAGTAGCAAAATTTGAGAAATCAAAAATAAAAAAGGATCGAAATTTTGAAAAAATGTTAAAATTGTCATCATTAGGGTTGAGATATTTAAAACACAATCCAAATTTTTGAAAACATCTAAATATCCGAAATTTTGAAATTTTCAAAAAATTTTAGGAAAAGGCTGCAGTTTTTAAGAAGTCCAAATTTTGGAGAAAGAGGTTTTAATTCCGAAAGGAAATGGTGAAAAAATTTCAAAATTCCAAGTCTCAATTTAAAATAAAATCAAAAATATTACAGATTGGAGAAATTATCAAAATAAATTTAAAAAGTTTCGAAATAATTCGAAAATTTTAAAATAGTTTCCAATTTCAGAAAAAGTCAAAATTTGGAAAGGTGGATAAATTTTGAAGAAAGATCATTATTTTTAAAGGTCAATGTTTTTAATTCAAAAAAGTTATAATTTAAAGAAAAATGGCTACCTTAACTCAGTCAAAATTAATATTCTTGCCATCAGTTAGCATAGCTGAATTGGTTAATGCGGCAGATTTTGCTTCATTACTTCAATATGTCGCAGGTTCGAACCCCGCTCTCAATTACACGTTTTTTAGTACTATTATACGTCCTACTTATAGCTACATAATTCTGGTAACATTAAAGTACGTTTGTAAAGAAAATTAGCGTCATCGTGACGCGAAAGCATAATTTTCCATCTTTAATTTCTCAACGAGCCTAAAAAAGTTTTCACTTCAAAAAACCGAAATTCTGAAAAATGTGATTTTCAAAGAAATTTAAGATTTTGAAAAAAGTCAAAATTTTCAGTAAAAAGATTTCCAAAAATGTTAAAATTGAGAGTTGCAATTTTGAAAAAATATAGTAAAAAATGATTTTGAAAGAGATTTAAAAAAATCTAAATTTTCAAAAAAAAGACGAAATTTTCGAAGTAACTAATTTTATTTAAAAATAAGCTATAATTTTGAAGGGAGTAAAGGTTTTCAAAAAAGACGAAGTTTTGAAAAATAGTCAACATTTCAAATACACAAAATTTTGAAATAATATCGAAAATTGAAGCTAGAACTTTTAAGGAAAATTGGAAAATTTCAAAAAATTGTGAAACTTAAAAAACAATTAATTCTTTTTATTAAAAAAAGGAATTAAAAAAAAATTAAAATTTTTGAAAAGTCGCTCTAATATAACCTAAAAAATGTAATTCTGAAAGTCAGAATTTTCAAAACAAAATCTCAGAATTTTGAAAAATAGTCAAAAATTTTAAAAATAAGTGAAATTTTGTAAGATTTTTGTAATTTGGAAAAATCTGAATTTTTAAAAAAGGTAAAATTTCGAAATAAGGTTAAATTTCCAAAAAAATTAATCAAGAATTTGCAAAAAGCCGAAAAAAAATTAAAGTTTTTAATCAGAAAGCGAAATGTTCAGAAAATTAAGTATTTTGTAATTTTAAAAAATAAAGGTATCTTAGAAATGTCGAAATATTTTAAAAGAGGAAGAAGTTAAAATTTTAAGAAAATTAAAAGCTAAAATTTTAATATTTCGATAAAGAAATTAAATTTTTAAAACAAACATTTAATTTTCAAAACAAAAATTTAATTTTCAAAAATAATTAAATTTTGAAAAAAAGATCAAATTTTTTTAAAAAAAGGTGAAAATTTTGAAAAAACTCGAATTTTTAAAAATCACACTAAAATTTGTAAAAATGTCCAAACTTAAAAAAAGTCGTAATTTAAAAAAAGCGAAGTTTCCTACTAATTTTTAAAGAAAGTCAAAATTTTCAAGAGAACTCGAAATTGTTTAAAAAACGGAATAGCAGAAAATTCGAAATTTTCGAAAAAATGAAAATTTTGAAAAACATACCAATTTTGAGAAAATATCAAAATTTTTAATAGTTGAAATTTTGAAAAATGTCGAGATTCTTATAAAAAGATATTTTATACTCGACTTTTTTTAAAATCACACTAGAATTTGTAAAAATGTTCAAACTTAAAAAAAGTCGCGATTTAAAAAAAAAGCGAAGTTTCCTACTAATTTTCAAAAAAAGTCAAAATGTTCAAAAGAATTCGAAATTGTTTAAAAAACGGAATAATCAAAAAATTCGAAATTTTCGAAAAAATGAAAATTTTGAAAACATACCAATTTTGAGAAAATATCAAAATTTTTAATAGTCGAAATTTTGAAAAATGTCGAGATTCTTATAAAAAGATATTTTATACTCGACTTTTTTTAAAATCACACTAAAATTTGTAAAAATGTCCAAATTTAAAAAAAATCGTAATTTAAAAAAAGCGAAGTTTCCTACTAATTTTCAAAGAAAGTCAAAATTTTCAAAAGAATTCGAAATTGTTTAAAAAACGGAATAGTCCAAAAAATCGAAATTTTCGAAAAAATGAAAATTTTGAAAAACAGACCAATTTTGAGAAAATATCAAAATTTTTAATAGTCGAAATTTTGAAAAATGTCGAGATTCTTATAAAAAGATATTTTATACTCGACTTTTTTTAAAATCACGCTAGAATTTGTAAAAATGTTCAAACTTAAAAAAAGTCGTGATTTAAAAAAAAAGCGAAATTTCCTACTAATTTTCAAAAAAAACAAAATTTTCAAAAGAATTCGAAATATTTAAAAAACGGAATAGTCAAAAAATTCGAAAGTTTCGAAAAAATGAAAATTTTCAAAAACACAAATTATGAGAAAATATCAAAATTTTTAATAGTCGATATTTTGAAAAATATCGACATTTTTATAAAAAGATATTTTTTTCTCGATTTTTTTAAAAATCACACTAGAATTTGTAAAAATGTTCAAACTTAAAAAAAGTCGTGATTTAAAAAAAAAGCGAAATTTTCTACTAATTTTCAAAAAAAAACAAAATTTTCAAAAGAATTCGAAATATTTAAAAAACGGAATACTCAAAAAATTCGAAAGTTTCGAAAAAATGAAAATTTTGAAAAACACAAATTATGAGAAAATATCAAAATTTTTAATAGTCGATATTTTGAAAAATATCGACATTCTTAGAAAAAGATATTTTTTTAAAAATTTTCAATAAAAAGTCAAGGTTTCCAAAAAAGTGGATATTTTGAAAAATTCGAATTTTGTACAGGTTTTTAAAACCGAAGATTACATTTGAAAATTAAAATTACACTTCAAATTTTGAGAAAAAATTTCAACTTTCAAGAAAAACTTTAAATTTATAAAAATAAAATTTGAAGATTTGGTGTAACACAAAATTTTGAAAAAAAATTCTTGATTTGGAGCAAAATTGGAAATTACAAGAATGTGCAATTTTCAACTAAAATGTGGAACACAAATTCAGACTTTTTACTTAAAAATTGACGACTTCTAGATAATTTGTAATTCAGAAACTTGGATCCAAATTTTGAGAATTTTATTGTTATTAGGAAATTTTCATTTTTAACTTAAAAATTGGCCTATTTCTAATAATGGTTACCTTCTTTTTGAAAATTTCGACTTATTTCTAGAGGTTTTGAATTAAAATACGAAATTAAAAATAATTAAAAGTTAGAAAAAAGTTATTATAAGTAAAAAGGACGTCTTAAAGGAAATGAAAATTTGAAATTCAAACTAGAAATTTTGATAAAGATAAGAACTGTCTTTTTGCCTGAAAAGTTAAAAGAATACATATTAAATAAATAATAAACGAATTGTAAATTTAAAAGCGAAATTTTCAGAAATGCTGTTAATGTTTTCCAGTTTTCAAAGTGAATACTCGAAAAACTTGTCTTAAAATTTTTATTTTTCTCTCAAAATGTATGCTCTTTTGTAGATTGTGAAATAAACATACCCAAACTATGAATTTTCAAATATTTATATTGTCTACAAGCGGCACACTTTAGCATCAATTTGTTAAATATACATTGCTGCCCTCTTGTGACTAGTCACAAAACTGGTCTCGCCAATTCTATCCAATAGATGGCGCTAACTCTGTCGCGATGCGATATATCGATTTTTCAAACATCGTTTATAACATAGAGAAAAAAAATAAACTGAACGATATATCGATATTTTTTAAGCTTTACCATCGATTTTGAAACATCGATGTTTACAAACGATACATCGATGTTTTCAGAGATATTGATTCTCTCTGAAGATGATAGCTTGGCTGTCGAAACGCGTTAGAGTAGAGTAACCTTTGTTGTGTTGTTTAATTTGTCTTGGTTTCAGGGGACAATTTTTGTATTTCAACCTGCTAATGCATGTTTTTAGCAGGAGGCAATCAATTGCCCCCTACTATGAACTAATAAAAGATCGAAAAAAGTGGGAAAGCATTACCAGGAAAAATATTAGGGGATAAGCAAAGTACCTATGGAGGGTGGGTTAGTGAGTTTCGACATAAAACGCCACTTTTTCTGGAACTGATGGCTTTAGATATAAAGTTGGAACGTGTTAGGAGAGGGTTGAGTTGCTGTATAAGGTCTCTAAGGACCTTTTGTCGCCTCTGCTATATATAATGCAGTAACTTGCTTGTTAATTATTACACAACTAAGCCTTCTGTAACAGAACTAAATCTTAACTAAGAAAATTATAAAAACTTTTCTTTCCGCTCGGAATTTATTTTTTCTTTTAGTAAGCCATTTAAGCTTGAGCCAAGAGAGAAGTTCGACTTTATTGTTCTTTAACCAAGCTTGTAAACATATCGTGCAGAGTTTGAAAAATAATTTCATTTGCTTGTTAGAAAGTTATTGCATCTTTATGAAATATAACTTGCTTAGATACTAAATAATTTTTACTTTTAACTATTTCTTCGTTAGTAATTAATTAAATTGATTATTCTGCTGTCACTTACCTAATTCTATCCAATGCAGTTTTAATTAGTCTGAATTATCGAAGTCTCTGTATGAAAAATAATAAATTTTTTAAAATTAATTATATTATTTTGCCTAATATATCCTAACTTTTCATTGCAAATAAGGACAATATGCTAGTTTGTAACTTGGAATAAATTCATTAAATCAAGGATAGTTTTTTTTTCGGAAATATACTCGGACACGTTAATTAATATGTAAAAAAATTTTACACAGCATATCTGAAATTTAAGATATAGACCTCATTAACAATATTTTTAAATGGCAACCCTATTTTTTTGACCATTCTTAAAGGATATATTGTTACGGGCTTATCGGTTCGATTGATTACACTTATCGAATAAGACCCACTTTATTACTGATCTCAACTTGGATCACCACAATTCACAATTAAGTTTTACTAACTCACTAATTACACTGACTCTAACTGACTGACTCGAGGGAAAGTTGACCGCCTTTTTATAGTTTTGGCCCCCGGTTTCTAGAACTTTTCGGCAGATAAAGCTTATCGTTTGCCGAAATTTCTGGAACGCTTATCTGCCATTTGTTTCGTTATCGCGGCCGCTTTCCCCTTATCAGATCCTTCTGGAAACTTTTTTTTATTTACTAAATTCTACAATTCTATTCTAAATCCTATTTCATCTATTTACATTGCGTTACAATATTATATTACACATATATTACACATGTGTACCAAATTTCAATTTTTTATTCCTTGTCATTTAAAAGATATTTAAAAATTTAGTAACTAATTCGAAAAATCAAGAAATCTGATTTAAGGCGGGGGTCTGGTAAATCGAATTGTACGATTTTGGTCTTGGATTTAAATGTCCCGTTAAGGGGGGTAAGGAGACTGGAGACGGAAGGGGTCTCGAAGGGGAATTGGCTAAGAAGTTCGTTCAACATCGTCCGAATGCAAATTCTCAATCATTGATAAATTCGCAACTGTTGCTGATTTATCGTTTTTGTGATATTCGATCCAATCATACTCTTTGAGCCAACTTGCTTGTTATGTTGCCGACAGAGGTTGGTTTATTTAGTATAGTATTCATATTTGTTGTAAACCTACGAGCCCAGGCTCATAATAGTTCGGCCGGTAATAATTTGTAACTATATTTTTCAAGATAATATTAAACTTAAAACAAAGGTGCAAAATTTAATCAAAACTATTACAACTATATTCAAATTTATACTTTTAAGTAGCTGAAACTGAAAATTATAATTAAATTACGTAAAGAAACAAATCAGTATAACAAAAAATGTATTTCATTCACGTGGTGGATCATAATAGTTCGGCCGCTTATCGTAGTTGCGATGAAATCGAGCTGACTAGTTAAAACAAAGCAATTATGGAATATATCAACAAAACAGCTGTCAGTATTAGTTCTAAATCATTTTTAAAGCATAATGCCTCGCGGTAAGCCTTTAAGTAAAGATTTTCGTTTGTCCATCATTAATGCCCATAAGAAGGGTATTTCGGCACGTCAAATTTCAGTTTCTCATTCTGTGCCGCGTTCTACCGTTCAAGACATTATCAATTTATATAAAACTACTAATGGAGTTGATCAAAAAATTAAAACCGGCCGACCATCTACAATTACAGAAGCAAATAAAAGAGCTTTACGGAGAATTGTGAAAACAAATCGGAGATCTAACACTAAAGAGATTACTGTTTTATGGAGAGAAAGTACAGCCAAGGATTTTTCGTTGTCTACAACAAAAAGGACCATTAGAAAAATAGGATATAAATTTTATAAGGTAAAATTTATTCGTTTTTTTTTTTTTGGTAGAAACTGTTGGCATCCAATTTTTTTTAACAGGCAAAAGAAAAGCCACTATTGACAACTTTACAAAAACGCAATAGACTAAAGTGGGCTCGGGAACATCAGAACTGGACTCAACGACAGTGGTACAATATAATTTGGAGTGATGAGTCCAAATTTGATGTTTGTGTGGGCGACTCCCGTAAAAGGGTGTTACGAACATCCAACGAAGCATTCCATAATGACTGTCTAGTAAAAAAAGTAAAGTTCCCAGCATCAGTTATGGTATGGGGTTGCATGTCTGCAAAAGGAGTGGGCAAATTACACTTCATCGATGGAATTGTTAACGCCCAAAAATATAAGGAGATATTGGAAGCAAGTTTTTTACCGTCTATCGCACAATGTGCAGCCGATGACGGTGACTTTATGTTCCAACAGGATGGTGCACCTTGCCATACTGCGAAAACTGTGAAGACGTGGTTTCAAGAGCATAACATTCCTGTTCTAAAATGGACGTCTTCTAGTCCAGATTTGTCTCCAATCGAGACACTTTGGCACAATATGAAGAAGCAACTTCGGAAAAATCCAGCGCGGACAGTACCCGAATTAAAAGCTACTTTGCAAAATGTATGGAATAATATTCCACCAGAAGAGTGTGCACAACTTGTGGATACAATGCCCAGTAGAATTAAAGCGGTTATTGCTAATAAAGGCGACGTAACGCAATATTAGGTTTTGGCCGAACTATTATGACCCACCACGTGAAATATATTTTTTGTTATACTGATTTGTTTCTTTACGTAATTTAATTATAATTTTCAGTTTCAGCTACTTAAAAGTATAAATTTGAATATAGTTGTAATAGTTTTGAATATTTAGAACAATGGAGCCACTTGTGAATAGAAAATTATATCTTTCAAGTCGACGACGTTCACTAAAAAAGAGAAAAAAATAACTTTCTGAAAAGGTAAAAAATATTGCGCCTAATGTATACCAATTTCATATAAAAATGAACAGTGTGAGCTGCTTTGAGTCGAAATTTAGAGCTAAACATTCGTATACAAATTATTGTTTTCAATATTTCAAAAATCTAGAAACAAAATAATTTTTCACATACCTAGATTATTATTAGTCCGATTCTCTGAATAGGTTGTTTTCTTTCTGCTGTAATTTCGGTTTTATTGATTACTCAGGAAAAGGGAATACACAAAATCTATTCGTTATTAATTGTATTTTTTGCAGGTACCAAAATTTTTGCTAGCACCATTATGGCACTATATAACAAAATGAAGTTTTGACATAAAAACCATTTTTCTTAACTGTATTAAATGATAGAAGAAATTTTTGACTTGATTTGATATTTTGTAGCGTTAATGTGGTTGGTTGGGATTAATTAGAATGGATCATTATAGCCCCTTAGATTTAAAAATAAAATAGGTCCAAACAATGTGTCAGTACTTTAAAAATCATTTCTTTTATGTTCTTTGTATTCGGAAAATAGTGCAGGTTCCAAAAATGTAATGATATTTAAAAATCAAAGTTGGTCAATGGCGTAGCATGGATTTTTGCCTCTCGGGGCCAACCTTAAATTGGCCCCCTCACTAGTTTCACAATTTCGAAATTAAATTCTAAAATTTCCAGGAATAACTTAAATATTTCAGATTTAATTTAATTCAAGCCTACAGTTTTTGATCTTTATTAACTTTCTACTTAAAATTGGAGATCCAAAATTTTGACTTTTTTTCAAAATGAGTTTTCAACTTTGAAATTTGAAATCTCAAAATAATAAAAAGAAAGGAAATTAAAATTTTAAAATCCAATTTTGAAGAAAGATGTATAAAATGTCTAATTCAATGTCAACAATTTGAAAAGAAATAAAAATGTTTATTTCCCATTAAAGAAACTTCAGTTTACATTTACCAATTATTAAAAATTTAAAATCAGAATTTCGAAATTTATTTAGAAATTTGGACTTTTAAAAAACATTTCAATTATTTTCTCGCAATTTTAAATTTATTCTGAAAGGTTCCATTTTTCCTTCAAATTTAAAAAAATATATTATTAAGGAATAAATAGCAACAAAAAATTTAAAATTTATAAAGCAGAATTTTAAAATTTGTAAAAAAAATTATTGAAATTTTGAAAAACGTCATTAAATAGAGTCAAATTACTCATAATTTTTGTAAAATTGTTTTTTCAAAATTCTTACTCTTTCTGCAAGTTTAAGAGTACCTACAATAAAAAATTCAAATCTACATTGAATATTTTGAGAAAAATCGAAAAATTGAGATAGATTTCTAATTTTATAAATTAAAATTTCTTGAATTTTCAACTTGTCCGTCAAAATTCTATTTAAAGTTTAAACTTGCGAAAAAATGTTAATTGATAACATAACAACAAGAATCAAAGAGAAGAAAACTTAACTAAATAAAATCTGGAGGTTAAAGTTGAAGTTGTTAAATTAAATATAAAAAAATTGACACCCCATATATGTGACGCCCGGGGCCATGGCCCCCTTTGCCCCCGCTCACGCTACCTCCAGGAAGTTGGTATCATTTTTGAGAAACTGACAGCAATAGAGATATTATTTACAAATATTGAGTGCGGCAATATTGAATATTTATCATCATAAATAAAGAATAAAATATAGGGTGTCTGTAACACCCGATATAATTCATTTGTTTGGCCTAAATGGTGTTTGATGTTTATTTCATAAATCAAATTGATAAAAGCTCGGTAGAAAGTGTTTCTCAGTTAACTTATCAAGATGGCAATGAAAGGTAAAAAAATCTTTTTAGAACTCAAAAGTCAAAAAAATTTAAATTTAGTAAAACAAGCAATAAAATAAGGCATATTTTAGTAACTTGGATAGCAATCAGAAACACAAATTTGAAGGAAGTTTAAAAGATATGGACATTTTAAATCAATCGAACTGTTCTTTGTTATCAATGACTTCCGTTGATGGGTACATATTAAAATATACAATATTATAGATGTCATACAAACAATTTTTATTGCAGTAGCGACTCAGATGTATCTGATATTGAAATGCCATATCTTACAGAATTGCAAGGTTCTATGTCTGAAGATAAAGTTAAAGGATCTGGAATTTTTAACATAAAATTACTCATAGCACAATTGCAAAAATTTGGACAACATTCAACTATTTTCAGTTGCAACTCTTCTAACATGGAGTTCATTACGGAAAAAAGAAGGGGGTTTTATTCTGAGTTGCATTTTAAATGCAATATGTGTAATAGTGTAGAAGTCATTATGTCGCAGTCAGAAAATGACAATAATATGGACATTAATAGAGCAGCTGTATGTTTTAATTGCAATATTATGTGCCTATTAAAGAGTAACTATTTTAGGTTTTTGGTAATTTAAGTACAGGTCAAAGTTTTTCACAAATGGAAGAACGATGTGCAATAATGAATATGTCAAATATGAGTAGGCAAACTTACTTTAAATTGCAGTTAGATTTGTACAACCATATTAAACAAACAGCCACTGATGAAATGGAAAATGCCATTTCTGATGAAATTAAATTAGCTAAAAGTAGGGGGGAAGTAAATAAAAACGGTATTCCTCAATTGACAGTCATTGTCGATGGTTCTTGGGCCAAAAGGTCTTATAGGAGCAATTATAGTTCATTGTCTGGAGTCGTAAGTCGAATGTTAGATTTTTTATTAAAATAAATAAGGACCAATTTTTAGGCTTGTATAATTGGTTTCTATACAGGAAAAATATTATATATAGGAATCAGAAATGCATTTTGCATAATATGCATTAGAGCTGAAAATAAAAATATCACGGCCCCAAACCATATTTGCTATAAAAACTGGTCAGGTTCTGCTAATGCAATGGAAGCCGATATAATTGCAGATGGCTTCAAACAAAGTTTACCAATGCATAATGTAATGTACACTCGAATAATAGGGGCATGTTAGTTTATTAATTTTATACTATTCATAAATTATTATTCGATAATCTTCGATACTGAAACTCAATTATTCTTGTTTTATGTTATTTATATAAGTGCAAATTTTTCTAATACTGTTTATCTCAGGAGATGGAGACAGCAGTGTTTAGAACCGATTGCGAAAAATATGCCCATATGGTATTGACACAACTATAGAAAAAATTGAATGTGCAAATCATATCTGCAAAATTTTTAATATTCAAGTGAAAGCATTATCCAGCAAAAAGAAACTTCTAGGGTAATTATTCCAAATATAATTTTTCAAGTTTTTAAAAACAATTTAACCAGAATAAAAGTTGCTGTAAGTTCTGCTATAAAGAAGAGAGCCAATGAAGATATTTCTCATAGCGAAAAAGTTAAAGCCCTTACAACAGATCTTAAGAATTTGCCACACCACATATTTGGTAACCATCAGAACTGCCACAACACAAGCACTCGATGCGAAGAACATGAACAGGATATAAATTATATCGAAGATCTAAAAATGTGTGGACTGTGGGAAGACTTTAATAATTTAATGCATGGCAAATTAATTAATCACATAAACAGTCTAGTATATAATGACAAATGGACAATTAATTCTAAAAGAGAACCATGATTATTATTATCAAGTTCAAGGCCAGATGGAAATAACCGATAGAAATTTTTGTATATTTGCCATTTGGACAACAAAAGGTATGTCTACAGAAATTATAATAAGAAATAGGGATTTCTGGAATTTAAATATGCTGTCCAAATTGGAAAGCTTCTATTTCGAATATTTGTTCCCGGAAATACCGGGAATAGTTTCCAGGAATTTGCCAATTAGAGGGTCAAAGGAAGATGATAATGATTTTGATTAGAAATTACTAAATTAATCGAAAAAATCTTCCGCGCGCAAGGTCAATAAAAGATACATATATGTGCTTTTGGAATTAGACCGAATCAAGGAATTACAAAAGTGTTTGACATTTCAAATGCCATCGTAAGGCGCTTCCTTAGGAACAGGAAAAAAATTCAATTTGAACCCTTCAAAGAGTGAAAGTCTCCCAAGTAAAAGTGATACAAAAAAGGATATGAACAGCACAGAACAGCTCAGTACAACACTCAGCATTTCAATCATACCAGAGGCGAAATCTATCTACAGAGACTGTGGCATAAAAATCTAAAATTTTAAAGAGAATAGCACGGTAACTCACTGTGATATGAATCATTCCAGAAGTGAAACTCATATGACGTGAAAAGGAGCAATTTTATACACTTTTCACCTGAAGGTCACCCGTGAAGATTTATTTTCCAGGATCTGATTTCCAGATAAAGGGAAGGAGATATCACTCGATGTTGTTGATATCATTCAGAAACTTCTAGATTTCAATGGATCTGCCTAATATCATCTTGGTACAGTAATGGGTACTATTAGAAACTGAAATATGAAGAGACTAATACTGATTGTGAGTACTGGACAAAAAGGAGCAAAGTAGTTTGAGCAAGAGTCGTACAGTTTGACTAAACTAGAAGATTCTCATCCGCATCTACAAATTTCTAACTCTAACCAAGTTTATGAGTATCTATGTTAACTGAAAATAAATTTTACTTTTAACTAACTACTCAAATTGTTTTTATATAATTTTTATTTACTATTTTTTCCATAAATGCAGCTGAATTATCAGTTTCCAGTGTAATACTTTTATTAGGTATCGGTAAAGGTTTAGGATAAAATTTAACAGGGTAGTTTTGACATTTAAAATCATAACAACTTTTGTATAAAAATGACCTTAGTAAAATGGTCATTTAACTAAGGTAACCCTTAGGAGAATATTTAAAAATACGTATCAGATAATCTGGTTTATTTAAAAACTTTTATCTCTCTTGTTTGCTTTAAAAATAATCTCGTATTAATAAAAAAAATAAATTTATTATCGCCTAAATTACAACTTACACCTTGGTAACAAGAAATATTTACGTAGGGGCTATCAAACAATATCTTTGGGGATACTTTTTTCAACCTCCTTCAAGGAGCAGAAAATTTCTAAAAATTGTTGAGAAATTCCATATGCATTAGTAGAAAGTTTAGGAAAATTGGACTATTGTACCCTTTTTGGTTTTCATATTTTTTTTGGAAACTTTAAAGGGATGAACATACTAAGGTCATTTTATGCAAAACGTGTTCTTTTTACCTGAAGATTCATCAGAATCATTTATGCTACTTCTTTTGAAAACAACCTAACTACTAACTACTACATATTCATGAGCTGCAAACATTTATAAACCATTTTACTCTTTCAAACAAATGTTTTCGTTTTGTTTATTATCATTATTACATCTACGGCGCTTAGATAAAGAAATATGACCTGGGAACCCGAACGTACTTCTTTCGTTGATGACGTATTTGGGAAGAGGCAATAATTTTTCTCGATCGTGTCACGTCCGTCTCCGCACCCTACCTCACCTGAGTGATGGCAACTGAAATACAAGCGCAAATTTTTACGCCAACAATGCTCTCCCATTTTACAAATGGTGCCTTTATTTTTCAACCTTTTGTTTTCAAATTTGGAGAACTTATACAGCAAGGATGTCGAATTCGTCCTCTGGAAGTACTTTTTTCAAGTTCGCTTTAGTTTCCGAGATATTAGCTTCTGAAAGCAAACAAGAACAAATTGTATGCCCATTTGCTGGAATATTAGAAAAAATATCAAAAATCTGCTTCCAGAGCCCGAATTCCCCAACATTTTTAAACATCATTGCCAATTTTCATGGAATTCTAAGCCATAGCATTGACGTAGTTTGTAAAATGGTAAGCGAAGAATTTCGACGTTTTAAGAGTACCAGACCGCCGCCTTAATTCAATACAATTTTCATAAAGTTTAAAAATCGCGTATCAGAAGATATTCCGTTTGACATTTTTTGTCGAACTAGGTTGACGTCTTATCTCAATCTTATAAAAAAGTCAATAAAAACAAATAAGAAGAGTAGTATCGTATTGATCGAAGAGACTATTAGTTTGTCGTTTAGTGAGAAACAACATTTATTAAAAAATCGACCAAAATGCCGTACTTAACTGAAATCCACAAGACTGAAATTTTAATAATGATTGGCTACGGACATAGAACAAAAACACAAAATGAAGTTATTCGTTTATTCAGAGTGAAGTATCCTGATTTATTACCCATATCGCAAAGTATCGTCAGCAAGATTGAAAAACAGTTTCGGAAAAATGGGCATTTAACAAAAACAAGTAATCTCCGTCAGAATGCGCTCAATGAAGATGTCAAAATTAATGTACTCTATCCAAGAAAATCCTCATGTCCCTATTACTAGTCAGATAGGCAGGGAACTCGAAATTAGCTAGTCTTCAGTTGCAAGAATTCTAAAAGAACAAACATTTCATCCTTATAAAATGACAATCCTCCATGAACTCTTATGATTCCGGATAGAAGACCCCAGTTTTGGGAACAAATGATGCATCTTCTAGACAGAAATGCTCTAAGCAGAGAAAATATCCTGCTCAGTGGCGGCTCGTAGGCAAAACTAATGGGGGTGCTGCGACAATGTTTAGCGTTTTGATCCAAAATGCAAATTTCTTCAAAATTCAACTTTTTAAAATTTCGACTAAGAATTTCGACATTTTCAAAATGTAACTTTGCGAAAATTTTACATTTCTTCGAAAACGACGAAAGAAAATTTTTAATAATGTCGCGTTTTTTGAAAGACTGGAGTTTTTCCAAATTTCAATTGTATTGCAAAATTTTTATATATATTTTTTTGGGAATTAAGTACCTTTTTTCATTGGTTATCTTCAAAAATTGAAATATAAAACTTGTCCCCTGAACAGTGGCGTGCATACAATGAAGGCAAAAAGGCATTACCTACCCTAGCAAAATCAGAATAAAGAAAATAATTACTCCTAAATAAAATTAATTTTTCAGCAGACACAGTATTTCGCTTTATTAATACTTTGTTTCCCTTTTTGATCGTTAAAAAAGGGTACAAACTTTTAAAATTAATTAAAGGTTATTGCAAAGTTAACACGAATACGGTAATATTCCAGTGAACAGTCACACTCCATCCCAATATTCCCCTGTAGGTGGCCCATAAGCCAAAGACATAGGCAGATAACAACAATACCATAGCGCTTATATGGAGATGTAAAGGCAGCACCTTTTATTTGCTTATGTGTATATTGCAGCGACATCTTTGTTACAGTGGACGTACATTACATTAGAACTTTTCATTTCGGTAAATCCCCTAGATATTAACTTATAATGCAATTTGTTAGTCTTATTGTCAACCTCTACGTTTCGTGTGTGTTTTGTAGTGTTTAGTGCAGTACAAACTGAATTCATTAGTTTTATTTTATAACAAGCTTTATTCAAGACATTTAATATATACATAGTGTTGAACTGTTCTGTTACTGTTAGTTAATTCAGGGTTTCGAACCGGAACTGAACCGAAAACCGGAAACCGAAAAAAAACCGTTATTTTCGTCGGAACGAAAACAGGAACGGAACCCGAAAAAATGTCGGTTTATTTCGGTTCGTTGAATTTATATAGTTAAAATTATTTTTACTTTACCTTTACGTTTGAAAGTTTTTTTAGACATTTCAATTTCTTTTTTAAAATTTTACACAAATCCATTCAACTTTAATCTCAAAATTATAAGTCTTTCAGTATTACATTTTTGTTTAAAAATCAGATTAGAAGCTCACTAGTTCCACATTTTCTAGAAAATATTGACTTTATTTTCAAAATTTTAACTTGAATCATTTTTAAAAATTTTTGACTTTATCTTCAAATTTGGACTTTTATCTGAAAATATTTCTTTTCTTCGTTGAGTTTAAAATGAAAAAATTATCTTCTAGTTGTAACTTTGGAATAAAGCAGTAGCGTGATTTTTATTCTAGCTAAGGAAACACGGCTTTCCTTCCAATTTTTTTTCGCAAATTCGAGTTTTTCTAGAAATTTGAACTTTTTTAGAAAACTCCAAATTTTCTTCTTTCCTTGAACGTCAATTTTCCTTTCCTAATTTTTTAAAGTTATTAGTCAAATTTTAGATTTTTTGACAATTTTTTCCTTCAAATTCCACTTTGATTTTGGTAATGCATTTTTGTTCGAAATCCCAAATTTAAATTCTTATTATTTTTTACGCTGCCGACTTCCTAAAACTTTCTATAATTCCAAGATATGATTTTTTCTTAAAATTTTCGCTGAAATCTCGCAATTTCAGATTCAACCCAGAAATTTTTAAATTTCAAATTATAATTTCATGAAAAAAATACAAAATTATATTCCAATTTAAAGCTAAGATCTTGAAATTGGGGTCGGAATTTTTAGAGTAAACTTAAAATGGTGACATCTTAGAAAATATCTAATTTAAGCTTCCAATGAGTTTCTTTACGCTAAAATAGTAATTTTTATTCTGAAAATGTTGATTTTTTCTCAAGATTTCGACTTAAGCCTTGAAATTGCGATATTTTTTCAGACTCTTTAAAACTTAGGAGTCAAAATTGTGTTTTTTAAATATTAATTGTTTTCACGAAACTTCTGATATAAACTCGAAAGTTTGGCCCTTTGCTCCTTGAACTGTTTTGTCAAAAATCGATTCTCAGAATATTGAATTTCTTTACAAACTTTGGAGCTACTGTTGAAATTTTTCCTAAAATTTCGTCTTTAAAATTAAAATTTACGTTTTTATTTTCGGAAAATTTGTCATTAATGTTAAAATTTTAATTTTTTCCTAGAACATTCGTTTTTAGAAGTAATTGAAACTGCATTTTTTTGTGGATTTGTTTTACTTTTACTTTTAAAATATAGATTAAAAATTTCAAATTTTTGCCCAAAATGCTAGCAGAAGTTAGATTTCAAATGCAAAAGTGCTAATTTGAGTTTGAATATCTTACGTTATTTTTTATTTTCAATTTTAATTCAAAAGTCTCGAAAGAATATCCAAATTTCAAGGAAAAAGTCAACATTTTTGGAAAAAATCTAAATTTTGAGCAAAAATAGACTAAATTTATAAATAACAATTTTTCAAAATTAATCTCATAATTTCGAATTCTGCAAATTAAAAGCTTTCGAGCTAAATCGAATATTCAAAAATTTCAACAAATTATAATTGTCAACCTATAATTTCGAGAAAAATGTCTAGAATTAAAGAATAAAAGTCAACTGTCGATAAAAAGGGTTATACTTGCCAGGAAAAGACTAAATTTTGTTTAAAGTCGATATTATAGAAAAATAATAGTAATAAAAACTTTAAAAGAAAATGTTAAAATATCGGAAAAAGGTTAACCAAAACTTTCAGAGATTTTGAAATTTTCAGCAACATTTTCAGAAAAAATTTAAATAGTTGGGTTAAGTTCAATACCTCCAAATTAAGGTAGACAGTCTGAAAACTCTTCTGTTAAATTTTGAACTTCTTCTTTCGAAATTTTGACTATTTCATCAAAATCTTAATTTAAAACTTGAACTAAACTACAAGTGGTCTTTTGGGTATATAATTTAAGGTTTTTATGAATATTTCAAGTTTAAATTTGAAATTTCTGAACCCGACATTAATATTTACTTTTTCATAAAGTTCAGACTTTTCTTGAAATTTAAGCCCAAATTAAACCAAAAATGCAAAGTTTCATCTTGTAATTTTTAAACCTGAAAAATAGAAAATATTTTCCTCCAGTTTTAGGCAAGGTCTCAGTAGTTATGTATTGTAATACGAAGAAAAAAAGAACATAACATAAATTATGTTCGAAAATCAATTTTTAATTCGAAAAACTTCTGTGAAATCACAAAATGAGCCACCCGGAACTGAACCGAAAACCGCAAAAAACCGTTATTTTTGTCGGAACGAAAACCGGAACTGAACCGATATAATTTTTTTGCCGGAACAAAAACCGAAAACCGAAACGAAAAAAATAGCGGTTCGAAGCTCTGAGTTAATTGGACTGTTAGTGACGAAAATGCAGTGAAAATGCGATCAAACTTTCATTTCAACGAAATTACCGCGACGGGACGTCTTATTCCTCTACTTAAACTTGTGTGTGGATATTTTGGTAAAAAAAATTTATGGCCCTTACAAATAGATTATTATTTTCAAAAGAAAAAAATACGTGGACTGAAAAGTTTAATTATTCATAAAGTTTAGTTTCACTTTCAAACGAATAAGATTCCTGCTCTGTAAGTACACGATAATTTACTCCAACGTTTGTATCGGAATCATTGGATATCTATTTGCCTACCCTGTCTCAAACGCCACTGCACGCCACTGCCCCTGAAACCAAAAGAGATTAAAAAACACAACAAAGGTTGCTCTACCTTGTTTCAAAATGTTCACTCTTTGAAACTACTTCAATTTTAAAATTCCTTTTTTAAAGCATTCAGAGCTGAAGTTTTGAGTTTAATCCTTAAAGACTTCTTGAATGTATTAACTGATTAATTTATAATAACTAACTCAATATAATTTAAAAAAAAAAAACGTTGACTATTTGACCCTTCTTTTCACCCTTTGAAAATTTTTACTTTTTCTGAAAATGTAAATTTTTTAAAACTGGGCTCTTGACTTTTTAAATTTTCGATCTTTCAAAATTTCATCATTTTTTTTTTGAAAATTTTATATTTATTGAAAATTTCGATTCTTAATAATTTCGACTGTTTTCTTTTTTGTGTCAACCATTTTTCAAAATTTCGACCTTTTTAGAAAGTTTCGATTTTTGAAATGGAGACATTTTATTAACTGTCGACTTTTTTTACATTTTCGACTATTTTTGTTTTTTTTTTTAATTTGGTTACTTTTTAATTTTTAAAATTATTTCAAAATTTCGACTTTTTTTTTAAATTTTGACGTTTTATGAAAAGTTGACATTTTTTCAAAATTTTAATTTTGTTGGTCTAAAATTTCATTCTTTTTTAAAAAAATCTTCAACTTTGATTTTATCTACCAAAAATTTAAACATTTTTCAACTTTTCTCAAATTCTTCAACTTTTTTCAACTTCTCAATATTTCAACTTTTGTAAACCTGGATCTATCTGATAATTTTTGACTTGTTTTCAATTTTCCGACTCCGAAAATGTTGGCTTTTATTGATAATTTGAGTAAAAATTTCACAATTATTCAAAATTTAAACTTTTTTAATATTAATAATATTATTATATATATTATATTAATATTATTTTAAAAATTCCATAATAATTCGTAGATCTTTTAAATGCCTACTTTTTCAAAGTTTTGATATTTTTTTAATTTTGACCCATTTGTTTAAAAATTTCTTCATTTTTAAAATTTTAAAATTTTAGAAATTTTAAAGTTTTTGAAAATTTTTGCCTTATCCTTAAATTTTTTATATATTTAATATATTTCTTAAAATTTAGAAAAATCAAAATGTCAAAAATTTTCGACTTTTTTTTTTAAAAATTTACCCTTTTCTTAAATCTGCACTTTTCTAAAATTTTCGACTTTTTTTTAATTCCCACTGTTGAAAATTTCGGTTTTTTGAAATGTTCAAATTTTTTGAAATTTTAACCATTCTTTAAAATTAAAAATTTTTAGAAAACCTAAAAATTTCAACTATTTTTTTAATTGAAACTATTTTCAAATTTCAACATTCTTTGCAAATTGATGATATTTTATTTGAAAATTTTGATTTTCCCCTTAAGTGAGACATTTCTTAAAAAAGTATTTTGAATATTTCGACTAATTCGTAAAATTTCGAATTTTTCTAAAAATTTCAAAACGTCGATTTTTTGTTCAAAATTTTGACTCTTTGAAAACTTGACTGTTTTTGAACAAGTTCGAGCTTTTTTCAAAGTATTATTTATAATTTTTTTTAACATTTCCAATTAAATATTCAACTTTTAAAAAAAGGATGTTTTTATTTTTTTTATTTTCAATTTGAACTACTCAAAATTTCGACTTTTTCGAAAATTTTACCTTTTCAAAATTTCAACCTTTTTAATAATTACCAATTTTTTGATTATTTTGGCGTTTTCTCCAATATTTAATAATTCAGCTTCTTTGAAAATGTAATTAAAAAGTCTGCAATTTATTTTAAGTGTCGATATTTTTCCAAAATATTGTCTAAATTTTTTCTTAAAATTTCTTTGTTTTTACCAAAATATTGACATTTTTATAAAAATTTTAGGGTTTTTTGTTAAACATTTTTAGTAAAATTAGAAAATAAAATGAACTATAAGATGTCAAAGTCTAGTGAAAAAACATTTTTAAAGCAAATTAATGGAACATAAAAAAATCTGGAGAAGTTGAAATTTCCAGAAGAAATTTTTTTTATAACATATTTAGGAAAAATGGAAACTGCGCAAAAAAAATTAAAATTTTCTAAAATAAATCGAAATATCTAAAATATACAAAAAAGTTGAAGTGAAATTTCAGGTAAAAATTCGAATATTCGCCATTAATTTTTTTAAAGAAATATTGAAATGCTAGAAATGTTGGATTAAGAGTTTATTTTGAAATTTTAATTATTTTTTTCAAATGTTTATAACAATTAGAAAAAAAAATGAAATAGATTTTAAAATCCCCTAACTTCGTAAAAGAAACTTGACATTTCTATGGAAAGAAATTAGAAATCAGAGAAAATTTAAAATCTCTACAAAAAATTGTTTAAGGATTATTCTTCGGAAAATTTTGAGAAAAAACTCGTAAGCGAAATTGGGGGTGCTGCAGTTCCACAGTGCCTATATGCGAGCCGCCACTGATCCTGCTTTGAGATGAATCAACGTTTACGTTAAATGGTGGGCTAAATTGTCAAATTTGTCGTTGGGGGCCTTTCATAAATTATGTAAGATATTTAAGGGAGGGGGGGGGTGTCGATTAAATATTATAGTTTCTTACTATAGGGGGGGAGGGTAGAGAATTTGATATTACGTAAAATCTCGAATTAGAAATTTTACCACTTTCGCGCTAAGAAATGGCATTATTGGATAGCGCCATCTGTGCTTTATCTCTCTTACTCAGTATTGAATCTTACAAGAATCATATGTTGTCAGTACTTCTAGACTTTCTACTATTTAGTTGTTGTTCTCGTTGATCGGGGATTTCCCTGTTACTTGAAATCTCAAAAATATACCTCATTTCCTTTTAGAATATTTATTTTATCTAACATGTCTGGATACTCAAATCCACTGTTATTTAAAGCGTGGGTAGAAGGTTTCCCAGATAAAACACCAAAGGTTTGTCAACAAGAGTCTAATTTATTCTGGACAACCAACAAAGAAGTTTTCAAAAATGATGACAATGCTTTCGGAAAATTTGTATCTCAAAAAATAAACGATTTAAAAGAGTTTGCTGCTAAGAAAAGAAACCAACATGCTCGGTTTTCTTTAAACAGGTTAGTTGGAACTTTATTTCTAAATTTTTTTGTTCAAAATATTATTATCAATATTTTAATATTATCTTTAAGTAATTGTTATATGTAAAATTCTATTTAAATAAACTTATAAGTTACGCATATTTTGGTGTGTACGCTAAGCTATAATCAAAACCACTCCTTACAGCAAAATGTGGCTGGTGGACCGCTTGCTTTGATGGACAAAAACTCAACAGATTCTTCTGTCGCATTATGCACTAGAGAAGTCGATATGGCGCACAGACTGATTCCAAAAGAGGCGATTCCTGATAAATCACAATTAACATGTCATCCTACTCCAGCTCAAAATGCAATTAAAAAAAAATTTTATTGGTGGAGAGTGAATTAAATACAAGTATTTTACATCGGGATTCTGGTCTTGGAGGACTCAAGATCAATCAAGAAATCAGTAAATTGCAAAAAAAACCTCGGTGAAGCTAAAAAACAACTTGCTAATAAAAAACGAAAAGCTGAATATCAAAAAAGTTTCAGAAAAAAAAGACAGGCATTGATAAAAGATGTTATTAAGAATCCAGTTGTAAAACAACAATTAAATGTGCACGAGACAGTGAGTCGCCCTCGTTTGGAGGAAGCTCAACCTGAGCTGTTGAAGTTTTAGCAGAAATTGCGAGCTTTGAAGGAGGTGCAGATGAGAAACGCCAAACTGAAATGGTAAGAAGCTGTAGAACTCAAGATGACTTGGTCAAAGAACTAGAGACGTTAGGTTTTAATCTATCACGAAGTGCTACGTATCTTCGTCTTTTACCTAGATGTTCTACTACAATTCAAGGAAAAAACACGTAGTAACAGTTCCGGTAAAACTGGCGAGAGCAACAAATGATGAACACAAAAGCCATCCCGATGATAAATTTTGCAGTGCTTCTATCCGGGCTATCGAGTCTCTCGCCTCCATGCTTGGACCTGCTGAGGTTTTCTTCTTGTCACAGGACGACAAAGCGCGCATTCCAATTGGTAAAACTGCTGTAGAAAAACAAGCACCCTTTCTGATGCATATGGAATATCGAGTACGACTACCAGATCACGGCTGGGTGGTGGCAGAAAAACATAAATTAATACCTTCAGTATATGCTGGCATTGAAATGAATACTGATGGAATGGGCAAACCTGAAGCAGTGACATACAGTGGACCTACGTACGTTGCAATCAAATCAGGAAAACATTCATCATCATCTGCAGGCACTCATAGCATCGATCTAGAACATCTTATGGAGCTAGCAGAATTTTAATCCAAAACAGATTATAATAATATAAAACCAGTTATAATCATGACTGTTGACGGAGGACCTGATGAAAATTCACGCTTTCCTCAAGTCTTCTCTCATGCTGTTTCCCACTTTCGTAAATTTGATCTTAATGCTTTATTTATTATCACTAACGCTCCCGGAAGAAGTTGCTTCAATCGAGTAGAGCGTAGAATGACTTCGTTGAGTCATCAATTATCTGGATTTGTCTTACCGTCTTTTGGTAATCATCTTGATGATCAGCGACGTACAATTGATAATGAACTTGAACTCAAAAATTTCAAAATGGCTGGTGATATTTTAGCGCAAATATGGAGTAAGTTAATTATTGATGATAAGCCAGTTGTTGCTGAATACGTAGATCCTGGTAGTGATAATATTGATAGAAGTTTAGTGTAATGGACTCCCGATTGGTACTGTAGACATGTAAGAGAATCTTAGTATTTACTGCAAATTAGCAAATGCACATAATTTAGATGCTGTGGAAAATTACAAGTAATTTGCGAATGATATTACCAGATGGATTTATTCCACCACCTTATCCTCTTCGACAAGCGCAAACTTTAAATATACCACTTCCTAAAGACCAAGAAAATGCTAATTTTTGTCCTTTATTCGTGCAATTATCTCTAAACATTGAAATTCCTAGCCGCCCAGATTTTATTTTAACACCATACGGCTTTTATTGTCCTACGGTTCAAACGCAATTGATGGCACGTACATGTCCAAAATGTGAAAATTCATCGTCAATCAGTTCACAAGTACCAGTGTGCTCGTACTGAGAATTTTCATTCTATTAAATTATTGCGTCGTCGTGCTGGACAGAGCCTGTGTCTTACATCATACAATAATAATACCCATGATATAGAATGGTACGACAATGAAGATATTGAAATTGAAAAAATTGAAGAGCCTCAAGAGAAACAAAAGGAATCAGTCATTCCGGTAATTGAATCAATATCTGAATGGTTAGTCAGTCCGTGGATAAATAATAATTAGAGTTTTGATTTATTATTCAGTTTTTTCAACACCTTAGGTTTCACTAAATTAATTCTGGTCAAAACTGTGATAGGTTGATAAAATTAATGTTATTCAAGTGAGTTAATGATATTTATAATAATAAGATGATAATAAAAGGTATTTTTAAAACTAACGGAGTTGTATTTTATTAATGCATACATTTCTTACGAAAATTTCTTATTAAGGGGAAGGGGGGAGTAGTTGAAACCTTATGATGTCTTACAATAGGGGGAGAGGGGGTCAAAATATCCCTCAAAACCTCTTACTTAATTTATGAACGGCCCCTTGCTGAGCAGACAACAACCCACACTGGATAAGGCAAGGCCACACTCAACATTCAGAGACAGTCAATGTTTGGACAGGGATTGTTGGTAATTGAGTTATAGGACCAATTTTCTTCCAAGGAAACCTCAATGGGGCAGGATATTTAGAATTCTTGCAGAAAGAGTTAATTCTTAATTAGCTATTTTGTTTCCTGATCGGGTCGAAGCTGATGTCTGATGTGCTGATGTAAAATATTTGGTTTCAACAAGACGGTCCTCCTCATTTTGCAGGACCTGTCCATGAGTATCTGGATGATGTATTTTCAAAAAGATGGATTGGTAGAAGAGGACCTTTCGAATGGCTATCCAGGTCTCCGGATTTAACACCTATGGACTATTTTTTATAGAGATATTTGAAGAGCAAAGTTTTTAAGACCAAACCTGCAAATATTGAGGAGTTGAAAGGACGAATAAGGCAGGAGTGTAGACTAATTTCCCCAGAAGTAATTACAAATGTTCAAAATGAGTTTAATTTCCATTTGGGGTATTGTCAGTTAGTAAATGGACAACATTTTAAACATTTATTGAAGAAAGATTATTGAGTTGAATCAGATTCCTAGATTTTTCAAATTAGTTAATATTTGTTAAATATCTTTTAAATGACAAAAAAAATATTGAAATTTGGTACGTATGTATAACTTAATATATCCTTTAAAAATAGTCAAGAAAAAATAGGGTTGCTATTAAAAAAAATGTTGATGACGTTATATCTTACATTTTGGGCATGCTGTATAAAATTTTCCTACATCAAGAAGAGCGCACACTAAAATATGAATCGATACGTTTGAGCATATTTTTGAAACAAACTGCCCTTGATTTACTAGCACTGTATAATCCGTGGGAACATTGTCTTCTGCTGATTGGTTTTTTACGATGCCTCTGGTAGTTACGATTTAATAGAAATATGTATTTTATTTAATATATATTATTTCATTTAGCCTTCATATTATTAATTTTAGTTTCTAATTCTAATGTTTGCAAAAACTTCAATAAGGGTGACTTTGAAAAATGAACGCTATAGCTGTTAACCTCCAATTAAACGAAAGAAAGGCTAATGTATTATATTATCCAATTAAACTCACTATAAGAAACCAATGAATGAATTTATAATTGATAAACCAACTATCGACATGGCAGGCCTAAATAATTTAAACCCATGCATGAGTTTTTTCGATTACACAACAGAAGTTGCATGTAATTAATCAACGTTATTTTCAAAATGCTCCTAATTGAAAAAAAAGTGACTTAAACGAGCTTTTAACTATCCAATTTACGGATTCCTACGCATTTATTCATGTGCAGCAAATATTCATAGAAAAAAAAAAACATACACAAATTTCAGGATTAAAATTCCAGGACTACTTTTATTCTAAACCCTTTTCGATGAGAAACAAATAATTTTGAGTAACACTTTTTTGAAATGTGTAAATCGTCTAAAGCATTGGAATTGATACTTTGTTAAAAACTTAAATCCACTCGCAAAGAGCAACCCTATTATGCCTTTAGACCAGGGGTCCGCAAACCGAGGGTCGTGAGCCGCATTTTTTTAAAAAGACAATTGCGGCTCTTTAAATTTCCCTAAAAAAATAAGAGTGCACAGACACGTAGAAAATGAGTACTCATTAAACAACTGACCTACAAAAGTCGAAGTTTCCAAAAATACTTTTCTAGGAATTTTTCGTTTTGCTTGAATTTTGACAAAGAAGTTATGATTTCAAGAAGTATCTTTCCGAAATTTTTGATTGATTTGTATTAACATTTTGAAAAAGCCCATGAAATATGAAATTTCTCGTAAAAGATCAATTTGGGGAGTCTAAATTTTCAAAAAAATATTTTTCTCATAAAATTTTGTAAAACAAAAGTTGAATTACTTCTGTGAGAAAAAGAAACTAAATTTACAAAAACAGCAAATATCACAGATCGAAATAAAAGCTGAAATTTTCAGAAAAAACCGAAATTTGAGAAGGGATTCTAATGGACAGACAAATATAGGTTTGAATATTTATTAGATTCGAAGTTTGGAACCAAAGACCGGTTTCGATTGTGTTAGATCTCGTCAGTTTGGTATATCCAACTTGAATGCTAACAAATGTTCCGACAAGTAAGTACTAAAGAGTTCACAGACGTCAAGCGTGTGACTCTTAGTACTACCACCTATTGGTCCATAGAGAAACTATGGCCATCGCCAACAATGTCGTGTGCAAGTATGCAAGTAGTTGTTTGAGAAGGGAAGAGATTCATAATTATTAAACTTTTTTAACAATTAAGGAGAAAACGAGCATCCTTGGCGTAATCCTTTAGTTGGTTCAACCGCAGGTGATAATGCCTTTCCATTCTTCACATATGCCTTATAAAATTTCATAATTATTCTAATTATTCGCGAGTCCGCACCCGCCAATTCTAGTGCGTCCCATAATTTCATCCTGGGAATTGAGCCATAGGGGAGATAGGGGAGCATTGGGCAGTCGGGAGATTCGGGCATCACCTTGTAACTAGAGACGTGTAGTAGGTATCGTAACGAAATGTAAATTGCAGAATCTAGTACGTAAGAAAAGTTTATAGAAGGATCTGATAAGGGAAAAGCGACCGCAATAATGAAGCAAACTACAGATTTGCGTTCCAGAAATTTTGGCAAACGGTAAGCCTTATTTGCGAGATTTTTCTAAAACGTGGAAGCCAAAACCATATAAGGCGATCGCCTTTCCCTCGAATCAAAGTCAGTACAGTTAATTAGTGAGTTAGCAGTTAGAAGTCAATAAGTGAGTTAATTATTCTGTTGCAGTGATCCGAGTTTAGTTTGGAAATAAAGTGTTTCACAATTCACGTGTTAATAATCAATTCGAACCGATAAGCACGTAGCAATATTTATTTTTGTATACTGTGGTAGTTTAGTTCAACAACTAGCAACATTGCTTATACTAACGTCATTTGTCATTTCGTTTATTTGTCAGTGTGACATGCGGTTGACGGTTTCGTGCATCCAAAAGTAAATATTTTGTTGTGATTTCAAAGGAAATAACAGAGCAATCCGTGAAAAGGAGTAAGTTTCTTTAATTAAACGTAAATGCGTCTTTATCGAAGATAACATTAACCCATAAAATGAGGCATAACTTTGAATGAAAAAAAATATATTTGAATTAATTTGCAAAACGAGGGTATGGGAGCATTGGGCACTAATTTTGAAGAGAGATTTGGGCATTTTTGTTGTTTGATATTATTTGTTTTACCTTTGACTATTTGATTATTTTTATAATTTGAATAAGGACAAAGAAGACGAAAACAATAAAAGAGCCTCTAAAATTACAGGAAAGAAAAGAATACCCAAACTTGATGAATCATTCACATCGAAGCTGAAGTAACAAGAGGAAATTATCAGCGATGAGGAAATGAAGAATGAATTATCAGAAGAAGAATCGTTTGGCAAAGATGGTGTTATTATCTTAGTTCGCAATTTCAAAGTCAACGATTATGTCTTGGTCAAATTTGACACCAAAAAATCTGTCTATCACTATGGTGGACAAATTGAAGAATATGTCACTCCATGGCAACTATTTAATTTATGGGTATGAGTAAAATACGAAATAAATATGCAGACATCAAAGATATTTTAAGTGTCCCATTGACAGACATTAAAACTAAATTGCCAGAACCAAAAATATGGACCAAACATGGCAACCCCAAATACACTTTTAATAAGCCTATCTGAGTTATACCAAATGTTAGATAAGTTTTATTATTTATGTAAAAATACTGATTTTTGAGCATCTTATCTTTATTATTTGTTAAGTTTTTTTAGTTATAAAATATCAAAATAATTTAGTAGGTATTGTTGCGGTCTTATCGGTTCGAATTATTATGACGCCGTGAATTATAACAACTTTGTTTCTAAACTAAACTCGGAACACTACAACTAAAAATGTTTATTGACTTCCAACTACTAACTCAGTAATTAACTACACTGACTTCTTCTAACTGACTGACTAACTGAGGGAAAGCCAGCCGGACCTATAGTAAATGTGGTCTCAATATTGTTACGAGCTTATCGGTTCAAATAGATTACCACGTGTAAATTACACCACTTTATTACCAAATTAACTCGGCACACTTCAACTAAACAGTAACTCACTTATTATTTACTAATTGCTAACCCACTAATTACACTGACTTCTAACTGACTGACTCGAGGGAAAGCTGACCGCCTTTTTACAGTTTTGGCCCCCGGCTTCCAGAACTTTTCGGCAGATAGGGCTTATCGTTTGCCGAAATTTCTGGAACGCTTATCTGCCATTTGTTTCGTTATCGCGGCCGCTTTTCCCTTATCAGATCCTTCTAGAAACTTTTTTTATTTACTAAATTCTACAATTCTATTCTAAATCCTATTTCATCTATTAACATTGCGTTACAATATTAATATTGATAAAACTGAATACCTAGTATTAAATTCGGACACTAAATTTCAAATTATGGTTAATAACAATTTAACTATTAAACAAAAAGAAAAAACTATTTACTAAGGAGTCACCATCGCTAAAGAAGGGATAAGACATGCAGAAATTAAAAACCGAATAGAATGGAGTAGAAAGATCCTAGCAGCACTGAATCCAGTATGGTGGGGTAAAAACCTATCTAAGCAAATAAAAGTTCGAATAAGTAAAACGCTATTGGAACCAGTACTAATGTATGAAAGTGAAATTTGGATCCTAAAGGAAAAGTGGAAGAGAAAGCTCAATACCGTTGAGATGGATTATCTAAGAAGAAGCGCCAGGATATCACGATTAAAAAGAAAAAGGAAGGAGGACATTCGAAATATAATGAACGCATAGTGGATAGAGTGAAAAAAGGGGGCTAAAATGGTTCGGACACGTACTTCAAATGGATGAGCAAGGGTGGCCACATCGAATACCTAAATAGAAACCCACAGGAAAAAGGAGAAGGGGACATCCAAGTTCATCATGGAATGAAGGAATGAGGAAAGCCATGGAAAGCAAACACTAAGAAGACGAAGATGCACAAGATTGAAGTAGATGGCGTTTAGATATAATGGGAATGCAAATATAATTTTTAAAACCCAAAAATTATTCTAAAGATTTAACACTATCCGAATCTCTTATAGATTTCTCCAAGTAGCGACTGCATTGGATATTTGTCAATCGCTGTGTGTGACTCAACACTAAAAAACACTTAAAACTATTTTAAGATTTAAACGATGTAAAATTAAATAGCAACAAAATTATTTAAAGTTTTAACACTGCCTGAAACGTTAAAGCTTTAGAATATTCTTGCTATTTAGTTTTATATTGTTTAAATCTTAAAATAGTTTTAAGTGTTTTTCAGTGTTGAGTCACAAAGAGCGATTGACAAACAAATATCTAACGCAGTCGCCGCTTGGAGCAATTCATAATAAATTGCCAATCCTTAAGAGAAGGTAACGGAAAATCTAGAATTGTGGAAGAAGTCACTGGCGAAGAAAAAGCCAATAAAACATGAACGAAAATAACACTACTTCGTAAAGAATATACAGAAAACATATTCATAGATTGTAGGGATCGGGATTAATATGACGTCTTTTATGTGTAATCATCGTAAGGCTTTGTGACATTAAATACTATTTCTAAAAAAGGATTAAAAGAGCATTACCCATTGTAAAATTGAGTAGAAAATCGCATCCCAGGAGTGGGCGAGATCCACTTAGATGCATGACAGTAAACAACCCTTGCTGACGCGTGCTACTCGAGTGGTGCATCCTGCCCTTCAACCCTCTGATTACAATCGTATAAACATGTAAACACTAATGCATGCGTTATCCCCTTTCGCCCCTCGTTACATACATTGAGAGGACTGTCGTAATAATTTATACGAAATAACTTTCAAATTTCCTCTAATTATCCTTATACGTAACTATTAAACTCTATTAACTTTTGGTGAAACGGACTAGTCCTTGGTTATCTTAAAAACTTGAAATACAGAACGTGTCCCCCTGATACCAAGAAAGATTAAAAAACACAACAAAGGTTGCTCTAACGCGTTTCAACATCCAAGCTATCATCTTTAGAGAGATACTGAACGATAAATACAACAGCAGATATTAAAAATACCCCGATATTTAATATCTGTTGTACTTATCTCTAATACAGTTTAATAGTTATGAATATTGAAGAATTGCACAATGTAAAAGTTAAAAAAGCCAATTATCCTTGTCCAATTCCAAATTTGATATGATTCTCAGTTTTTAGAGGATAGTTTTTGGCAAATAAAATAAACAGAAGGGCGGCTCGTAGCCAAAATTAATAGGGGTGCTGCTTGCAGTTTTAGGATTTTTAACATTTCGATTAGAAATTTTGACATTTTCAAAACGTTACTTTTCGAAAATTTTGAATTTCTTTGAAAACTTGCCAATGAAAATTTTTGATAGTGTCGTGTTTCTTGAAAGGTTGGATTTTTTTCCAAATTTCTACTGTATTGCAAAATTTAAATTTTTTTCTTGTAATCTCGACCTTATTTTAATTTCAAGTATTGACTTTTCTGAAAAACCGTGAATACTCTTTTAAAAATTTCCGTTTTTTCGTAAATATTTAGACTTTTCAGTGTTCTGCCTTTTTTTTTGTTATTTTTTTTTTGAAAATTAAATGTTACATTTTTTTTAATTTTTACCATTTGAAAATTCCTACTTTTTCTGAAAATGTAAATTTTTTCAAAACTGGACTTTTGACTTTTTAAATTCTTTTCTCAATTTCATCTTTGTTTATAATTTTTTATTGGAACATAATTTTTTTATTGAAAATTTCGATTCATAATAACTTCGACTGGTTTTTATTTAAATACCAATTCTTTTTCAAAGTTTCGATTATTTTTTGATTTTTTTTGTTGAAAATTTCGCTGCTTCCTAATTTTGAAAATTCTTTCAAAATTTCGAGTTTTTTGAAAATTTTGAAATTTCATGAGATGTTTGACGTTTTTTTCAAAATTTTAATTTTTTTGACTTAAAATTTCAACTTCTTAAAAAAATTATCCACTTTGATTTAAAATCTTAGCTACCAAAAATTTAAACTTTTTCCAGAGTTTTAACTTCTCAATATTTCGACTTTTGAAAACCTCGATCTATCTGATAATTTTCAATTGTTTTCAATTGTCCGATTTTGAAAATTTTTTGTTTATATTGAAACGTTGAGTGCAAATTTCCCAACTATTATTATTATTTCGCAAATTCAATAAAAATTCTTAAATCTTTTGCAAATTCTCACATTTTTTTTAATTTCGACTATAAAATTTCGACCTTCTGTGTATAAAAATTTCTTCTTTTGCAAAATTTTCACTTATTTTAGAAATTTGAAAGATTTTGAAAATTTTTGCCTTGTCAACAAATTTTGAATTTCTTTATTGAAAATTTTAACCTTTTCTTAAATCTTCACTTTTTTGAAATTTTCGACTTTTTATTTTAATTCCCAATTTGTTGAAAATTCCGGCCTTTTTCAAATGTTCGAATTTTTCAAAGTTTTAGTCATTTTCCATAATTAAAATTTTTGGAAAATTTTGACTATTTTTTTATTTCAAATCTTTTTTAAATTTTGATATTTTTTACTAGCTGTCGATCCTTAATTTGAAAATTATATATTTTTTTTAAAGTCAGACATTTCTTAAAACCTTTTATTGAAATGTTCGACTAATATTTCGTAAAATTCCGACTCCATTTCAAAACTTGGACTTTTTTTCAAAATTTCGACTCTTTTTGAAAACCAGATTTTTTTTGAAAAGTTCGAACTTTTGTAAAAATTCGATTTATACCTTTTTTAAACATTTTCAATTCCATTTCAATCTTTGACTTAAAAGAAACGATTCTTTTTAAACTTGAACTATTGAAAATTTGGACTCTTTTCAAAATTTTACCTTTTCAAAATTTTAACTTCTTTGATAATTATAAATTTTTCGATCATTTTGAGTTTTCTTCAATATTCAAAAAATCCAGCTTCTTTGAAAACGTAATTAACAACTCTGCAACTTATTTGAAATGTCGATATTTTACCAAAAATTCGTCTTTTATTCACATTCCCAAAATTATTGAAAATGTCGACCGTTTTAAAAATTGAAATTTTTTCGCAATCCTCATTTTCTTTTGAAAATTTGACTTTCTATGAAAATTTCAAATTTTTTTAAAATTTGACTTTTTAAAAAAAAACGACTGTTCTGATAACTTTAGCTTCACTTCTTAAAAGTGGTAATGTTTTTCTTTTTAAATTTACATTTTTTTGAGAAAAATTTCAAAACAACACTCGAATTTAAAAAATTAATATCAAAAATTTCTATTTTTAAAACTGTGCAAAGTTTTGAAACAAATTTTCAACAAAAACTTGCATTTTATGTACAAATAAATTGCCAAAATTTGAATTTTAATCACATAAAGTTGGCTTCAAGCTGGAATATTTGATTTTTGAAATTTCTCCAAAACTTTAAAATTACTAAAAAAAAATTAAATTAGAGCAGTAGATTGTTAATGAATTTTTTTTAACATTTTGATTCATTTTAGTTTCGAAATTTTGAGACTTCTAAAAATGTTGACTCTTTTTCTCACAAATTTTAATAATTCCCACTTTAAAACTCGAAATTATAAAAATACTTTTGAGAATTAATTTATTTCAAAAAAATGTTTTTTGTCTTCAAAACCGAAAATGTTATTTTTTTTTTTGAAAAATGTTTACAAATAAAAAATTTTAACTTTGTCTAGAAATCTGATCTGCTTTCTCTTGAAATTTTAAGTTTAATCTTTAAATTTCGATTGTTTTTTATCGAAATTTAAACTTTAAATTCGAACTTGAGAATTTCAAGAATTAATTTAACATTTCTAGAAAAATTGGAAATTCCGATTCAAAATTTTCCTTGGTCCTACAGTAGTAGTAATTTTTTAGAGAAATATTAAATTGTAAAAAAGGTTAAAATTTACAAGGTTCATTTTTTCTTGAAATTTCAATATTTTCCCAAAGTTTTTTTACTTTTATGCAGTTTTGAAGTTTGTTCCTTAAATTTATATTTAATAATTTTCAGTTTATCAAAATTACAAAATAAAATGAACTTTAAAACATTAAAATTTCGTTAAAAAACTTAAATTTTCAAAACAAATTAGAGAGACATGAACATTTCCACAAGAAAAAATATTTTAAAAACAAAAATTCCGGAAAAAGTCATAATTTCCAAAAAAAAATTCTTTGTAAAACATGTTTAGAGAAAAACACACATTTCGTAGGAAATTCTGTAGTTCCGAAAATGTTATTTTTTTTTGAAAAATGTTTAGAAATAAGAAATTTCAACTTTTTCTAGAAATATGATCTGTTTTCTCTTGAAATTTTAAGTTTAATCTTTAAATGTTGATCTTTTTTTATCGAAATTTAAACTTTAAATTCGAACTTGAGATTTTCAAGAATTAATTTAACATTTCTAGAAAAATTGGAAATTCCGATTCAGAATTTTCTTTGGTCCTACAGTAGTAGTAATTTTTTAGAGAAATATTAAATTGTAAAAAAGGTTGAAATTTGCAAGGTTCATTTTTTCTTGAAATTTCAACATTTTTCCCAAAGTTTTCTTACTTTTATGCAGTTTTGAAGTTTGTTCCTTAAATTTATATTTATTAATTTTCAGTTTCGTATCAAAATTACAAAATAAAATTAACTTTAAAACATTAAAATTTCGTTAAAAAACTTAAATTTCCAAAACAAATTAGAGAGACATGAACATTTCCACAAGAAAAAATATTTTAAAGACAAAAACGCCAGAAAAAGTCATAATCTCAAAAAAAAATTCTTTGTAAAACATGTTTAGAGAAAAACACAAATTTCGTAGAAAATTCTGTAATTCCGAAAATGTTATTTTTTTTGAAAAATGTTTAGAAATAAGAAATTTCAACTTTTTCTAGAAATATGATCTGTTTTCTCTTGAAATTTTAAGTTTCATCTTTAAATGTTGATCTTTTTTTATCGAAATTTGAATTTTAAATCCGATCTTGAGAATTTCAGTAAAAAATTCAACATTTTTAGAAAAATTCAGAATTTTCTTTGGTCCTACAGTAGTAGTAATTTTTTAGAGAAATTTTAAATTATAAAATAGGTTGAAATTTACAAGGTTCATTTTTTCTTGAAATTTCAATATTTCTCCCAAAGTTTTTTGACGATTTTTTTGAAGATTTGACGTTTATTTTCTCTAAATTTATATTCAATAATTTTCAGTTTCTTATCAAAATTACAAAATAAAATGAACTTTAAAATATTAAAATTTCGTTAAAAAACTTCTAAATTTCCAAAACAAATTAGAGAGAAATTTCTACAAGAAAAAATATTTTAAAGACAAAATCTCCGGAAAAAGTCAAAATTTCTAAAAAAATTCTTTGTATAAAATGTTTAGAGGAAAACACAAATATCGTAGGAAAAAAAAGCAAAATTTCTTAGAGAAAATATCGAAATTTGAAAAAAAAATTATATATCATTATAAAAAAGTCGAAAATTTTTATTAAAATTTTTATAGAGCTTTTAGGGTTTTTTCAAACATTTTTTGTCAAAACTACAAAATTAAATAAACTATAAATTGTCAAAAAAAAGTCGTAAAGAAACTTGACATTTTTAAAGCAAATTAGAGGAACATATAAAAAAATCTGGAGAAAAACATCACTTTTAGGAAAAATGGAAATTTCGAGAAAATTTCTTTGTATAAAATATTTAAGAAAAATAGAAACTTTGCAGAAAAAATCAAAATTTCCTAAAAAAAATGGAAATATCTGAAAGAAACTCAAAATTTTTATACAAAATGAGATTTAAGGTAAAATTTCGAAGATAACGTATAAACTTATTATTTAGAGAAACAGTAAAATGCGAGATGAGTTGGATTTAGATTTTTTCTTGAAATTGTAATTATTTTCTCAAAATGTTGACATTTTCAAAGAAATTTTAGTTTTTTTCTTAACATTTTAATTCCTGCTCGAAATATTGACTTCTTCCTCAATACTTTTACCAAAGTTAGTTTTTAAAAATGTGATTTTGATCAAAATTAAAAATAAATTAGGTTTTTAAATGTCCTAGCTTCCTGAAAGAAACCTAAAATTTCTATAAAAAGAAAACAGAGAATATTTAAAATTTCTACAAAAAATTGTGAAATGAAAAGTGTTCAGAAAGTTTTCAGAAAAAAAATTTTAAGCGAATTGGGGATGCTGCAGTTCCACAGTGCCTATACGCCAGCCGTCACTGCAAATAAACCTGTTTCGCGTTTACAGACTTAGAGATTGACTAAAGCGACATCGGTACCAAACTTGATGAAGCATTCACAGGTTTGCTTTTAAACAATGATATATTGCCTTGTACAAACAAGGCAGAGTTACAATATGGCTTATTACTGACATAATGGAAGAAATCATAACCAATCTTGCTTTGTAGAGACAGAAGACCGGATCGAACAATACGACCGGCTCCCTCCGGTCTGAGTTCAAGGCGGGCAACAGCAAGCAAACTATAATCAGGAGTTCATATTTGTATATAATTTGTTCATATAAAGGAGGTCCCTCATGTATCGCTTACAATGTGACAGCTCGGGAGAGTAGCGCCCCACAAAGAACAGCTCTCTTCACTGTACTCGTTCCGTGAACCGTGTTTGTATAACCATATGTATATATCGTACGCATGAATACTTTTAAAAGGGTCATTTAGTTCGGTCTATACTTTTCAAGAGTTCATTCTGTTTTTTAGCGATTCCCGTTTCTTTTTTACGTACGGGGGATTTGTTTGCAAACGCTAATAAGTTTGACTTCTCGTTCCAAAAGCCTTGCTGCTTTCAGGAAGTGTAGAAAACATACGTAGTATGTACGTCTACAAGTAAGCAGAAATGCAATCCAATAATAATTATTTTTTTGATCTGTTACCGCAAAATTCCCCAGTAGATGATCAATGCCTTATACGAGGTCTATTTAAAAAGTAAGATGACTTTATATTTTTATGGAAAAATATTTATTTCTTCATCATATTTATACTGTCCCCTTCAAAGTAATCCCCCTCAGATACAATGCACTTGTGCCAACGCTTTTTTGCAATCTTCAAAGCATTTCTCATAAGCACTTTTTGTATAGCCTTGAGCTCCTCTAGTGATGCAGTTTTTATTTCATCAATCGTTGCTAAATAGGTCTTTTAAGTTTTGGGAACAGGAAAAAGTCGCAGAGGGTCAAATCAGGTGCATATGGAGGCTGAGGCATGAGTGTTGGCCGAAAAACCTTTCACTGGCAACGATGAATGAGCAGGTGCATTATCGTGATGCAAAAGCCATGAATTATTTTTCCACAATTCCGGACGTTTTTTTCGTATTGTTTCTCGCAAACGGCGCATAACTTTAAGGTAATACTCCTTATTGACCGTACGACCTTGAGGTGAAAACTCCTGATGTACTACGCCATGGTAGTCGAATAAAACAGTGAACAAAACTTTGACATTTGATCGGCCTTGATGTGCTTTTTTTGATCTTGGCTCTCCTGGATGCTTCCATTGGGACGACTGGGCTTTGGTTTCGACGTAATAACCATATGCCCATGATTCGTCACTAGTTATGACCCTTTTGAGCAAATTATGTTTATCACTGATGTAATTCAAGAGCTCCTGAGCGATGCTCATGAGACGGTTCTTCTGATCAAAATTCAGAAGTTTCGGAACAAACTTCGCTGACACACGTCTCATGCCCAAAACATCAGAAAAAATTGCATGACACGAGCGCTTACTGACATGCCAACATCTTCAGAAACTTCTCGTATGGTAATTCGACGATTTGCAAAAACAATTTTCTTTACAGCTTCGATGATATCTTCTGTTGTTGATGTGCGAGGTTCGTCGTCGGCTTCTTCTCGGCTATCTTGGAAGAGTTTGTACCATTTGTAAACATTTTTTTTTACTTAGAGCAGGCTTACCGTACGCTACTATCAACATTTCAGGTGTTTTAGAGCACCTGATTCTATTTTCCACACAATATTTGATGCAAATTCTTTGCTCCATTTTTTGTAATAGAAAATCGCCGAGCACAACCAAATACGTCTAACTTTCTTATCCGTCAAAAACAAACTAAGTATGCTCTGTATTTAAAACTGTGAACATATTGTAACGAAATGTAAATTATAGAATTTAGTGCATAAGTTTCTACAAAAATCTGATAAGGGGAAAGCGGCCGCGATAACGAAGCAAACGGCAGATAAGCGTTTCCGAAATGTCGGCAAACGATAAGCCTTATCTGCCGGATTGTTCTAAGACCTGGAGGCCAAAACTATATAGGACGGTCGGCTTTCCCTCGTAGTTAAGCTAGGGTTTCCTACAGAACGGTGACGTAAAAGAGCGACCGTAATGTTACGTCGAGTAACGTCACCAAAAACCGTGCACGTGCTTCTAATAGGCAGTGTTTTCCTACAGAACGTTAGGGGCTACCGCTGCGAAAAAATACGTCGACCCCAATTTCGAAGCGACCGCTGTGTACGGTGAGGATACTGCAAGCACGATTTAATACGTTACGTTGCCATTTTACGGTGGAATGTAGCTACTATGATTTATTTAACTTTTTTATTATTATGTGATTATGCAGGATGTTTTATATAATATTATATCTCCCTTTTATATTATTCAATTTTTATTAAATAAAAAGTTTGAAAATACCAAATGACATAGAATTTGTTCTTCAATATGATGAAAAATGTCTGTACTTTTCGAAACAATTTTGAAATTTTACAGACATAATCTCTAAACTAGAAGACTAAGAACATATTTAATTAGGTATATGTCGGTTTATAAATTGACATCTTTAGAGTTTTTATTCGTGTTTATTGCAACATTACATTCTGAAGAATTTTTTGTTGAAAATTTTGTCAATACCTCAGTCTTTTCTAGGAATTTCAATGTAATGTAAACAATATTTAGAAATAATTACCATAGCAATAGTCCCTTGGCCTGCGGGGATTCTGATGGTTATAAACAAGCAATTACGAGTATAAGAACAAATCTGTTGTGAATCATTAGAGGTTATCAATTTTAGAAAGAAATTTTGTCTTGCAAAACAACATACTTTATACGTTCATGAGACAGATTTTTAGTTTTCAGCTACGTTGCCAATTAAAATAACATCATGACCAAAAATTAATAATAATAATTATATATATAATAATAATTAATAATAATAACTAATATAGTTTGTGACTACTAAAAAAATTATAGAAAATTAGAACCATACATCTCAAATCGTGACAATTTTACAGCCCTAGTTTCGGCCGACGTACTCTACTGCAACGCTTTTCCTACATCAACGTTCACCGTCAAGGCGACCTTTCTGTCCTCGACCGCTGCATGGCATAAAGCGGTGGTCAAATAGCGGCCGTTCTTTTACGTAGCCGTTTTGTAGGAAACCCTAGCTTTAGTCAGTTAAAAGTCACTGTAGTTAGTGAGTTAGTAGAAGTCAGTAATAAGTGAGTTATTTGTTCAGTTGGAGTGATCTGAGTTTAATTTGGTAATAAAGTGGGTATTATTCACGAAGTGTAATCAATTCGAACCGATAAAGCCCGTAACATCTGGTGTCAGAAGCGGAATTATTATTGCGCTTTATTACGGAGAAATTCACCAAGTATTCCCACATTTGTCTTTATCTCGGATGTTTTTAATTGTTAAATAGTTTATGCGGGGAGCTTCAAGAAAAATCTTGAACATTCTAAAACGCTTTATGCCAAAATGAAACAACAATTGCAAGCGTTATTAGCAACGTTTAAAGACCAGGCAGAAGAAAGACAAAAAAAAGCAGGAGAAGGAACAAAGACGACAAGAAAAAGAACAAGAAGAACTAAGACGACAAGATGAAGAACGAAGACGACAAGAAAAAGAACAGAAAGAAAGAACGAAGATGATAAGATAAAGAACGAAGGCGACAAGAAAAAGAACAAGAGGAAGAACGAAGACGACAAGAAAAAGAACAGGAGGAAGAACGAAGGCGACAAGAAAAAGAACAGGAGGAAGAACGACGACGACAAGAAAAAGAACAGGAGGAAGAACGAAGGCGACAAGAAAAAGAACAGGAGGAAGAACGAAGATGACAAGAAAAAGAATAGGAGGAAGAATGAAGACGACAAGAAGAACATAGAAGGAATGCAGAAAAACAAAAATTGCATAGTCTACTAGCAAATATAACTGAAAAAATGGGAGTAGACGTTGCAAAAATGAAAGAAGAAATGAAATAACCAATTACCGGAATGAGAGAAGAAATGAAAGAAGAGGTGAAAGAACAACTTATAGGAATGAGAGAAGAAATGCAAGAAGATATTGGTAAAGTCAGGGAAGAAATTGGTGAAGTAAAACAAAAATTCAACAGCAAGCTTCTTGATTTGGAAAACGCAACACAGGGGGAGATCAGCAACATCAAAAATGACATAAAGAAGTTGCTAAGTGGACAAAGCACACAACATGAATCCGAAAGTGTACCTGCTGTTTCATCTCAAAAGGTAAAACCTCCGACCTATGATGTACAAACATCTTTTCAGGACTACAGAATACAGCTCGAAACTGCTGCCAGGGCCAATCGGTGGACGGAAGGCGAAAAGGCGACCTTATTGATGGTATGTCTGTGCGGAAAAGCTCTGAAACTACTTCGAGCTCTATCTGACTGCGAACTAGCTAACTACGAAGATCTAGTTAGGGCTTAAGAGCTGAGATTTGGAGGCCATCATTTGCCGCAAGTCGCCTAGTTGCAACTACTAGTAAGGAAGCAGAAAAGTGATGAAACACTGCAAGAATTCGAGGCTGATGTAAAAAGACTGGCTCATGACGCCTATCCAACAGCATTAACTGAATTTCTGGAACTTTACACAACTAGAATTTTCATAGAAGGAATAAGGACCCAGAAGTCCAGACAATGATGCGCTTGTCAAACTTCCGAACGTCGAAAGAGGCGCTGATTAGAGTTTTGGAGATGGAAGCTGCTTACACTGAACCAAAAGTGAGCACAAATACAATGAAAAAGTTCGTAGCGCAGATGAAATGTATCGTCAAAATTGGTCCTACGTAAGGGTTCATTGGGCTAACGAAATTTCGTTCGTCACTTAATGTAATGAAATTTCAACGAATTACTTTCATGTTTTAATAACATTTATTTGTTGATTCAATGATCATTCGTTATTATTTTATGAATACAATTCGTAATCTTTATGAATTGTAATAATTGGTTGAATAAACAGGAGCATTGAGGCAATGAATCTTATTCGTTGGTACAACGATTATTAGATATTTCTATTACCATAATGTTTATTGTTTTTATGAATTTTGATAATTGCTGGAATAAATAAGGTTTTCATTCAAACAAATTTCATTGAAAAATGGTAGTATACAAAATTTTATTAATATAATAATGTTAAATTATCAATTTGTCCTCCTGTGCAACATGTAAAGAGTTGAATCTGGAGATTTTTCTATTTTAGATTGTGGTTCCTCGATGGATGTAGATGTTTCACAAGAAGTAAACAATAATTCCCGCTAATATTTGATGCTTCTTTCATTATTTGCTTCCTTTTTCATTATCAGATTCGTTTTTATGGAGTATCGATGATTGTCCACGTCCATCGGTTCGTATGTGTACCTACCAAACATAATTCAATAATATTGATTGCAGAATTACCTTAAAATATTAAACCAAATAGGTAACTAATACTTACTTTTAAAAATATTTTCCTTGGTTTTGACCTACTCCAATGAAACCTTGATATTTTTTTCACATGATGAAGTTATCCAGAAAAATCAGTATATCATTTATCATGTTGTTCCAAGTATTTATCCATTTGTGTAATCGAGAACAACGTTATTTAATCTGTAAGGAAGGGAAAATAAAGAAAGTGCTAGATTTATTTAAACCATACATACCATCATGTCAGGATTTACTAAAAGCGCCATTTTTTCGCTGGTGTTTTGCTTCTAAATAATTTTGAATATGGTTAAGTGAAATTGTACCTTATAATAACTGTAACAGAATTAATTGAACTAGCCAAAACTTTATAGCTAATAATAATAATTACGTTTTCCTTTCTAAACATTTAGTAAATATTTCACAGAAAGCCCTCACTGTATCGTTTCGTTTATCTGCAAACGACTGAACCAAACTGAGTTCTTATTTTGCAGGTAGTGGACGAAATGGTAATGGCAAGATGGCAAGCACGTGTACTTTCTCATTATAAGTTAACAAATCCTGGGTTCAATTGATTCCTTCGTTATTGCAACGTATGATTTTCAATAATTTATGTTTTTTGTTCGTTACGACAATGAACAAATTTTATAAAACTGTTCGTAAACTGGTAATGAACGTAATTCTTTTATCCAATAAAATAGTTCATTGGATTTATGAAAATTTTGTTGTTAAAATAAATCTTTTACATCCATCCATTCATTAGTACAATGTACCAAATAAACAGGAGTTAAGGAAATTCCTGGAGTTGTGTACCTATTACAGAAGATTTGTAAAAGGTTTCGTGAACATTGCTGCGCCATTACACCGACTAACGGAAGGAAGAATGCCTTATGTCTGGACACCCGATTGTGATACCGCTTTTCGAAAATTGAAGTCCGCCTTGTGCACAAGCCCTATTTTTGGCTTATCCACAGCAGAATGGGAAGTTTGTGTTAGACACTGATGCCAGCAACGTCGGCATTGGGGCTGTGCTGTCCCAAGTTCAAGGCGGTGAGGAAAGAGTGATCGAATATTACAGCAAGATCCTGACGAAGCCAGAGAGGAACTATTGCACCACCAGGAAGGAACTTCTTGCGATAGTGAAGGCCGTGGAACACTTCCACAAGTACATGTATGGGCAAGAATTCCTTATCAGAACAGACCATTCGGCACTTTCTTGGTTACTCAGAATGAAGAACGCGGAGGGACAGACGGCTAGATGGTTAGAAAGGCTTCAGCAGTATCACTTTAAGGTGTATCATCGACCGGGACGACAGCATAACAACGCTGACGCTTTGTCCAGAAGACCTTGTGGGGATTGCAGACATTGCAGAGGAGTTGAGGACCATGAGGACATGGTGGATATAAGGGTCACTTCTCTCCAGCCAGAAGACGAATGGACTGTTGAAGGTCTTCGGAAGCTACAGAGAAGTGACGCTGATATCGGACCCATATTGGAATGGAAAGAAGTTGGAGACACGCCGGAATGGAAAGAGGTTTCCAACAAAAGTCCAGCTCTTAAGAATTTGTGGGCTCAATGGAAATCCCTCCAGGTCGAGGATGGGGTACTGAAGAGAGCATGGGAAAGCGCGGATGGAAAGCGTGTCAACTTGCAGTTAGTGGTGCCTCAGGAGAAGATTCCACAGGTCGTGTGGGAGATACACAATGGGACCTCTGGTGGACACCTAGGGATGAACAAGACCCTGGAGAAGTTTCGAAAACGGTTCTATGGGGTTAACTGCAGGGAGGACGTCGAGCGGTGGTGTCGGAAATGTGTCACCTGTGCTGCATCCAAGAACCCTCTTACGAGAACCAATGGGGCCCTGAAGCAATATAATGTGGGAGCTCCATTTGAAAGAATTGCAATCAATGTGGCAACTTCAGACGATGGAAACAAGTACATCCTGGTGGCCATGGATTATTTCAGTAAATGGCCTGAAGCTTATGCCATCCCGAACCAGGAAGCCACCACAGTCGCAAGGGTTCTTGTGGACAACTTCATCTGTCGATTTGGTGTTACCTTGGAACTACACTCGGACCAAGGAAGGAACTTTGAATCGGGAGTTTTCCAAGAGGTGTGTCGTCTTCTTTGAATAAGGAAAACTCGAACATCACCTCTTCATCCACAGTCTGACGGAATGGTGAAGAGATTTAACAGGACTTTAGAGGAACATCTTTCGAAGGTCGTTTCCAAACATCAGACCGACTGGGACCGACATCTACCACTGTTTCTGATGGCCTATCGCGCGGTAACTTATAAAACTACAAGTCAGATTCCGGCAAAAGTGATCTTCGGGAGGGAACTGCGGCTTCCGTGTGACTTGGTGTTTGGATCACCAAGGCAGATCCCCAGGGAAACGATAGGTTTCGTAAATGACTTGGGGAAAGCGTTATTGGAGACGCATGCTCTGGTGCGGACGAAGATCAACTTGGCGACGGACCGGATGAAGGCCAGGTATGACGTGAACGCCAATCATGGTGGTTTCAGTGAGGACGAGTTGGTATGGCTATACAACCCTCAGCGAAAAAAAGGAGTTTCGCCAAAGTTTACGCCATCTTGGGAAGGGCCGTACAAAGTGCTGAAGAGGATCAACGATTTGGTATACAGGATCCAGCGTAGCTCCTGGAGTAAAATGAAAGTGGTAAACCTGAACAGACTATGCAAATTTAGTGGCGAAGTGACTGATTGGAACTGATCGGGACGATCATTCCTAAAGGGGAGGCAGTGTAACGCAATGTAAATAGTTAGAATAGAATTGTAGAATTTAGTAAATAAAAAAGTGTCTAAAAGGTTCTGATAAAGGGAAAGCGGCTGCGATAACGAAACAAACGGCAGATAAGCGTTCCAGAAATTTCGGCAAACGATAAGCCTTATCTGCCGAAAAGTTCTAGAAGCCGGGGGCCAAAACTATGAAAAGGCGGTCAGCTTTCCCTCGAGTCAGTCAGTTAGAAGTCAGTGTAATTAGTGAGTTATTAGAAGTCAATAATAAGTGAGTTAATTGTCAATTGTGGTGATCCAAGTTGAGTTCAGTAATAAAGTGGGTTCTTATTCCATAAGTGTAATCAATTCGAACCGATAAGCCTGTAACAATATGTTAGTTACCTATCGTAATACCCTAAATACAAATTTCATTTTAAAAGTTTATTGGTTTTTTGTGTCATCGTTGTCAATGTTTTTTTCAATTTATTTAACATTTCTTCGGCCCAGTTTTTTGAAAAAAACATAATATTTCCGGTCAATAAGGGTCTACCATGAAGAATCGTTGTCAATGATACGATAAAGCTTTGAATGCAACTCGATTACTAGCGATTTAAACAATCTCGGACGTGGCCAGGCGACTCAGCTAACGCGTAGTCGCCTGGCAACGTCCTCGATTATTATAAATCGCATAATCTGGTTACATTAATAGTTATGATTTAACATCGACGTTATTCAGGATCGACGTAGAAGTTAGATTTACATCTACAAGCTTTTACTGCATTCTATAGAAGAGCAAAGCAGGATGAAATTGACCGGAACTTTGCAATATGATTTAATAGTAATGTAAATTAATGAGCTATTTGCATAATGCGTGTAACGCATTAACCACATCACTAAAGCCTGTTAGGGCGAAATATATTGCTGGACAGACTATATTTAGGGTTCGCTGCATAACGTGTTTATACAGCAAGGGGGACACCTGTCCTTCCGGAACGGAAGTCCTAGCTACTGTCCGGAAACTCCGACATTGCAGTTTACCGGAGGAAAAGCCTTGTTAGCGTTGATACAAGCTACTTAATTTCTCAGGCGATCTACAAGCAAGGAATAAAATCAGATGGAAATATTGGCATTGTGAAAATAGTAATGTATTGAAGTATGTATTTTTGGTAAGTCTCCGATGTATTTCGTGTGGTAAATAATACGCCTGAAGGCGTTAATATATGTTGAGGGGAAACACAGCTGGATTGATAATTATTGGTCTAATAACCATTAAATATGTTATTATCGGTTACTTTAATTACGTCCTGAGTAGTAGCTGTCGAGTTCATTATAATCATTTGCTTGGTATTGAATTTACAATTACGTTTCTTTGTTAGTCATTACAGACATTATGAGTATAATCTATATATTTTTTTAACTAAATCGGTGATATTAGGAGTAGGCTCAAAAAAATTATGAAATATTAAATAAGATATAATAAAACAGTCACTTACATTACCTACACGTGATAAAAATAAAAGGTAATTATTGTCCTTCTTTGATGATGCCTAAGTTCTATAGTAAATGCATCTGAAGCGAATAGAGTCGGGTATGCTGACGAAATCGGTCCTTGGTTCCCAACTTTGAATCTGATAAATATCCAAATAACGGTCTCCGCATTAGAATAAAATTCTCTGCAATTTTTCAGTGATTGTTTATGCTAAACGTCAGTAGGCCAACTATTGATAGTGTAGCTACCTATGACCAGCTATTACACGTATAGAAGACGCCACCATTGCAGTATAGGACGTATTCTATTTGCCTGACGCCTGTTGGAGTTATAAAAATGTAAATTTGTTATTATAAAAATATTAACTTATTATTATTGTTTAGACCTTCAAAGGTGGCAAAAGAATGTGCTTGGAACTGTAGAATGTCAAGGGGGTTAATTATATCTGGAACTCTATAATTTAAAAAAAAATTATTGGCATGCTAGAAAACTAAGCATGTGCAACACAATCTGTAAGGGAGTTCACGAAGACTCAAAGTCTTAAATGAGTTCATCCAGAAGGCTACTACTACGGCATTAGTTTGGAGCTTTTAACACAGGTGACTAAAAAATCAAGGAAATCGTTTCAAATTCTTTAAAAATCCCTTCTGAGGCATTTAATTATTTAGAAACACATGGGACTGGAGTGGAAATTTATGGTCCTTGCAGAGAAATGTTGTTATAAATGATTAAAACGTTAAACACTTGAAAAAATTATGTTTATTATATGACTGACAATATGATATATATATATATATATATATATATATATATATATATATATATATATTAGGGCCACCCAAAAAAAAGAAAAAATTTTTTTTTTCAAGTCTCATATGAAAATATGTTAGTTTATCATGTTTTAAGAGCCCTCTCCAAAGGACAGCTCAAAAAAAAAGTTTTAAAAGGTCGCTCAAAATTTTTTAAAATTTCCTAAATCATTAAAAATCGATTTTTTATTTTTTTATATACTTTTTCTCGTGACTTTATTTCTTTTTACATGAAAAATCATGAAGATCCTGAAAATTTCAAGTCAAAATTTTAATTTTCAGAAGTCGCTCCAAATATTTTTAAGTTTCCAAGGAGAGTACTTTATATCTTTTTGAGCTACTTCTAAATATGAATATTAACGAACTTAATATTTTTTTCCTTTAATTTGACGTGCTAAAGAAAAGAATTAAAGCCCGAGAAACAAAAAAAAATATAAACTACAATTTTCACCATTTTAGTATAATTGTAAAAATTTTACAATTCTTTAATTTGTGTAAATTAATTTATTTTACAAAAATTAACATTTTAATGTTTTTATAATTTTTTTTAACATTTTTATAATCTTTAAACACAACAATACTCAAATATAAACATTATTAGAACAATATTTTTTAAGGTTTTTTACCTAAGTATTTTTTACATACTAATTAACACTTATCAAATTTAACTTCATTTTACAACTTATTAATGTTTAATTAAATTAAAAGCAGAATCAAAAATTTACTTCAACAAGGTTCCAGTAGTGATAATTATATCAAGTGTAGTTAATTTTACTCAGCAGTTTTATCAAAATGAGTCATCCAATTCTTTTTGGTAGCATTAGAAAACATTTTTCTATTAGCTTCAATCACTTGCAACAAGTATTGTTTTTGTGTCTCGTCAATTACTGTGTCATGATATGATTGCATCAGGGCAATCCCACGTTCAGCTGAGTCATTTACAACCTCTAGCTCCTAAACAATCTTCAGCCCTTCTAAATAACTTTTATCTGATTTCCAAGATCGAGGATGTAGTGCTAAAAATGATTCATTGAGTTTCAAAGATTTGAAAAAAAATCTAGTGTTCTCCGTAACAAAATCATCAATATCTTTATCAATTATATTTTTTGGATCAATACTTGCTCGGTTTTCCATCATTTTCGTCGATGATTTTTTGTCTAAAGCTGCAACCATTTTTATTTTAGTTGTAACTGAAATCTCGTCATCAAAGAACGATAGTCCAACCAAATGTTCATCCAAATACCATAGATGTCGAGAGAATACTTTTAATGCAGCAGCTGCTATAGATTTATCTTCATTTTTATAATTTACTAAATCTGTTAGCAGTCGCAAGTCATTTCGTGGTGCCGATATTGAGTTAGAAGGAAGGAACCAAGCTCTTAAATAAATATTTGTTACAAATTTATTGAATTTCCGAAGACCTGGTACTTCTGTGGCTGACAATTTCAATTGTTTGCGGAAACAATATATCTTTAGGCAATAAATAATTTTTGCCATCCATCGGGCTCTGTGATATGCTCCCGGAATGTTAATACGTATCGTTCGATCATTATGAGCGGTGGTGTTTCCAAAGTATAGTAAAGATAAATTTAAAAATTCTTTATAATCATCGCGAGGCTGTTTTGTTTTTAGCTGATCAATAATAAACAAAACTGTGTCAGATTCATCATCAACTTCTCCACTATCAAAATTCATTGTATCCAAATTTTTCCACTGGTTCCTGAAACTTTCAAACAGTTTAATATTAGGACCACTGACTACTGGTTCTAGCAGTAATCCAAATGTGGCAGTCAAAATTAATTCCAAAATGTGATGTCTACAAGCAAGATGAAGCAATTTTTTTTCAAGTTTTTTCTCCAACGAAGTACATGCTCCATTTTTATTGCCAGAATTACTCGCAGTTGTATCAAATCCCTTTGATATTATATTATTTTCAAGATTCCACTCTTTAATTAATTTGTAAACACCATCCGACTGACTTAAATCTGTTGATTGTTTAATAATCAGAACACCAAACACTTTTGAAATTCCTTGACCAGATACTACCACTGTTAAACGATCTTCTGATCAGTAGACTTATAAGCTTTAAAAATTTTCGTATCCCAGTGTACTGTAAGAAGGACTTTTGGACGAAACGATGATTTTATAAGTAATGCTTCCTCAGCTCGGTGTTTTTGTCGCGTGCGTCTAATAGTTTCTTTGCTTAGTGTAACATCTGAAACTTTACGATCTAACGTTGCTGAAATGCAGGCATCAATAGTAAACCGTTTTGATTCGATGTCTTAGTGCGATCAAGCATTGACGATAGCAGTGGAGAATCTTGTATTTAGGCTTTTTTCTAGGGGGAGAAGCATAGAGTTCGCGAGAAGACGTGCTCGATAGAGATAATTTACTTTTTTGAGATAAAGGTTTATTTAATTCATCGTTTTTTGAACTCACTGCAGTTGACGTAGAAGGAGCAGAATTGTGAGCTTGGTCATAAGGCAATGAGCATTTAAGAGAAATATCAAATAATACGTCAAGTGATTTTGAAAATTCATTTTCATTTTGCTTTTGAGTTGTAGATAACCTCAGCCGATTCTTTTTTAAACTTTTCCAAACTGTAAATAACTGATTCACTTTTTCCTTGACATGATATGCTTTGGTTACGTTGTTACTATTCCAGATATTTAAAACTGCTTCTGATGTTCTGTTTAAACTTTCCTTTACTGTTTCTTGATGCTCATAATGGTAATATAAAAAATAACTTAAAACTGAACGTTTTGTTGGCAATTGAGAGCAATTAAATTGAGTGATATATTTTCCCAGCAACCATTCACCCAATTGCGAAACTTCTGATCGTAATCCTTGCCGAGAGCTCATTTTGGAACTATAAAAAAGTATATCAATTATTAACAACAATTGCTGTCAATAAGTAAAATGAATCAATTAAAATAAAACTCTTAATTATTGACAGCGTTTTTTAGCATACACAATGTAACATTATAAAATACATTTGAGGTTAGAAAAATGTTTAGTTACGAAAAATATTTTTAAAATAAATAAAATAGTAACTTTTCATAGCAATTCAATAGACGATGATAAAACTATATTTTTGACATTTACTTGTCATTAACATGAACTGTTAAATTATATATAAATTACGCTCAGTACAGTACAAAAGCGACGCTGACAATAAACAACAGTAAATAAAAGGAACGGTCGAAGACAAAGACAAGTAATATTTAGCGCGCCTCATGTCAATAAATTGAACTAAAAATAATTCAAATGTATCTAATAATTGACTATTGTTGTGTTTAAAAATTATAAAAATGTTAAAAAAATTATAAAAACAATATTAAAATGTTTATTTTTGTAAAATAAATTAATTTACACAAATTAAAGAATTGTAAAATTTTTACAATTATACTAAAATGGTGAAAATTGTAGTTTAATTTTTTTTTGTTTCTCGGGCTTTAATTCTTTTCTTTAGCATGTCAAATTAAAGGAAAAAAATATTTAGTTTGTTAATATTCATATTTAGAAGTAGCTCAAAAAGATATAAAGTACTCTCCTTGGAAAGTTAAAAAAATTTGGAGCGACCTCTGAATATTAAAATTTTGACTTGAAATTTTCAGGATCTTCATGATTTTTCATGTAAAAAGAAATAGAGTCACGAGAAAAAGTATATAAAAAATAAAAAAATCGATTTTTAATGATTTAGGAAATTTTAAAAAATTTTGAGCGACCTTTTAAAAATATTTTTTTGAGCTGTTCTTTGGAGAGGGCTCTTAAAACATGTTACACTAACATATTTTCATATGAGACTTGAAAAAAAATTTTTTTTTTTTTTTTTTGGGTTGCCCTAATATATATATATATATATATATATATATATATATATATATATAATATATTATTAGTATTTGTTTATGATCGTAGGGTATGTTAATTAATTTTGTTTTAGGGTAAGTCGATCAGTAAAAGGTACAGGTAAAGAATACTCTTTATCTATTTCCAAACTTTCGAAGCTTTATTTTTGCTTCATCATCAGAGATTCTACAATGGTATACTTATTAAGCAACAATTGATTCCTACTTAGATTTTACTTACAGATTTGAGATTTGACCTTTGTGAAGTGGTATACATCCTACTTATATTACATTGCATTTCGTTTATTTATATGAAAGATAACCATTCCTGTCATTACATTGTCAATTCTACAAATTTTTTAAACGTGTTTTTTCAAAATGTTAGAAGTTACATTAAAATTTGTTTTACCTACATGTGTTTACTTTGCTACATGCAAATATCTTATTAATATTTATTGGTAAAATTGAAATATTAATAAGATATTTGCATGTAGCAAAGTAAACACATGTAGGTAAAACAAATTTTAATGTAACTTCTAACATTTTGAAAAAACACGTGTAAAAAATTTGTAGAATTGACAATGTAATGACAGGAATGGTTATCTTTCATATAAATAAACCAAATGCAATGTAATATAAGTAGGATGTATACCACTTCACAAACGTCAAATCTCAAATCTGTAAGTAAAATCTAAGTAGGAATCAATTGTTGCTTATTAAGTATACCATTGTAGAATCCCTGATGATGAAGCAGAAATAAAGCTTCGAAAGCTTGGAAATAGATAAAGAGTATTCTTTACCTGTACCTTTTACTGATCGACTTACCCTAAAACAAAATTAATTAATTATATATATATATATATATATATATATATAAACAACATTATTATTTCCATATCAACAACCTTCTTCTTATTCTGGCACACACAGTCTTGCCTCTTCAAAAAACCAGCGGTGTTTGTGCAGTTGCCGGTTTCTGTAACTTTTCTGGTGCAACATGCCGCTCGCCTTGAAAGTAATAACTTTTAATGAACATAAATAACAACATTGAAATATAGATGTACATAAATATACAGGTTTACATAAAATAAAATAAATGCAACTAATACACAACAATTAACAAATCTGAACGTTTATATCCAGGCATTAATTGTCCACTGGAAGGGAAAATATTTTACTGAGAGCACCTTTATAATTTCCTCTGCCAGTTTTTATAGAAACAACGCGTACCGAACCATCTTTCCCTGGAAACACTTCACTGACACGTCCAATTGGCCAGAATACTGATGAGGTAGCTTCTGAGTGTAGTAGAACCATAGTTCCAATCTCTATGTTTGGAACCAGTTGCAGCCATTTTGATCGTTGTTGCAAGGTGTGTAAATATTCTCGTCTCCATTGAGACCAAAATTGTTGCAGTAGTTGTTGCACAACCTTAAATCGGGACAGTCGATTTTGCGGAATTTGAATTAGACTTTCTTCTGGTAGTGCCAACAGTTTTCGACCCACAAGGAAATGAGATGGAGTTAATGCTTCCATGTCATGAGGATCAGAGGATATGGGTTTGAGGGATCTGCTACTCAAAACAGATTCTACTTGGCTCAAGAGAGTAGCTAATCTTCAAATGTTAAAGATGCATTGCGAGCCACCCGTCGTAAATGATATTTAAAACCTCTTACTCCAGCCTCCCAAAGACCACCAAAATGGGGAGAGTTCGAAGGAATAAATTTCCAGGTAATCCCTTCTGTTGCGAGACTGTCAATTAAAATGGCTTCATCGACACGTAAGCGAATTACTAATAATTGTAATTCAAGATCTGCTCCATCAAAATTGGAACCGTTGTCAGAAAAAAAGGTTTGAAGGCTTTCCACGACCTGCAATATTATTAGTGCCGCAAAAAAATGCCTTGGTACTAAGGCTAGATACCAATTCTAAATGAATTGCTTTGGTGCTATAGCAAAAGAATACTGCAACATAGCATTTTTCCATTTTACTTCCGCAACCTTTTCTATCTTTAATAGTTAGTGGACCTGCATAGTCCACGCCTGATATTTTAAATTGAAAAGTTTACCTAACGCCCTCTTTAGGAAGATTGCCCATTTAAGGATAATTATTTGATGGTTTATACTCAAAAAATTGAATGCATTTATGTACTACGAGTCGAGTATAATTCTTTCCTCCTAAAGACCAGTATTTGTCTCTAATTGTTGATAATAATAATTCTGGGCTTGTATGCAACAAACATTTATGCTCATGAGTAAAGAGCAATTTGCAAAAATAATGTTTTGGCAACTGAATGGGATATTTGGCTTCAAATCTTAAGTTACTGTATTGCAATCTGCCTCCAACACGTAAGATGTGTTAATCATCTAGAAAAGGACTCAATTTGATGATTTTACCATTTTGTGGTAAATGTTTTCCTTCTTCAAGACATTTTTTTAAAGTTTAATCCACTCGCAAAGAGTAACCCCATTATGCTTTCAAAGCACTGCGAATAGGATGCGGAAACAAATATAAATGGCGATGAATCGTCTTCTTAAACAAGAATAGGTTGTAATTTTTGGGGAAAATTCCTTTCGGTAACAAGTTCCATAACTTGGAAGTTCTGTAGAAAAAAGTGTATCCGTAGACAGAAGTCCTCATTGTGTCAAGCTGGACCGCACAGGAATTTGCTGTCTCCGACTGTCTAGTACGCCTCAAGAATCTTGCCCTTGGGGGATCAATCCTATTAGTTCCTGCAAGCATCTTCCATGATAGTACTTGTAGAAACAAGAGAAGTGACCAACCATACGCCTGTGCTCTAGTGTTTCGAGAGAATTGGTCAGACTCTCGTCATCAATTAGGCAAATCGCTCTTCCTTGAATTGAATCCAAGAGATTTTAAGTGTGTTTTGGGGCTGAACTCCAAACATGAGAACAGTATTCTAGTGCTGGCCTAACTTAAGCTTTGTATAGTGTTATTAACTGATGAGATGTGAAGTACTTATTAGCTCTAAAAAGAAAGCGTAGTTTCTGAAAGGCGGATTTGGCAATGACGCGCACATGATTGTCCCAAGAGAAGTTAGTGCTCACATTCACTCCTAGGATAGATAAATTAGATCCCATCGGAAGGATTTTACCGTCCATTGGTATGTTTGTTGCATTATCCCTTGATGTTTTCTTAGAGAAAACCGCGACCTGAGCTTTTGAAGCGTAGAAGTCGCCCAAATTGTTCTTACCCCATTTCAGAATAATCTCGAGATCCCGATTAATCATCTGTATCTGCTGTTTCCTTGGTCAATCTGAAGCAGCGATAGATAATGGTTTGTCGGAGAAAAAAGATGACACAAGCTTACTATCTTTTGCGTAGCTGCATATAGGATTGCAAGTTGAAGCTAAGAGATCGTTTTTGTGTAACACAATTAGAGTAGGAGACAGAACAGACCCCTGAAATTCTCCAAAAATCTTTTCTTCAGCATTTAATTATTTAAAAACAAATGGAACTGAAGAGGGAATTTATGACTTCAACTATAGGTTCTCTAAAGCCTTGGGAAAAATCCAACTGTCTTTCAAACTGAAATACATGCAATAGGACCCTGCGCCTACGAGTGTCTTCGAAGAAACCGGATAGGAACAAAGATCTACATTGACTCTGAGAGTCAAGCGGCAATAAAGGCTCTCAGCAGCTACATTGTCAAATTCAAACTAGTCAACAAACTCTAAAGCAACTGGCTAAACCTAACAGGATCAACCTTACGTGGGTGCCAGGGCACAAACGAATATAAGGGAATTGAGCTGCGGATCAACTTGTTCAACTCGTTAGAGAAGGATCTGCATCGTCATTTCTTGGACCTGAATCGGCTTTTGGTTTTTCTAAAAGTCAAATCTATAATGAGGTCAAAAAATGGAAAGCAAAGTCAAGAATTTTCCACTGGAGATTATGTCTAGGACTACGAGGGGCGAAAAGATTTATATCTCGAATGCTTGAAAAGAGAACTCAGCAAATCCGAATTGAGGATACTTACCGGCCTTTTAACAAGACATTGCCCTATTGTACCATCTCAACAAAATGGGTCAAGCTGAAACAGACCTATGCATGTCGCTTTTAAGCAGAAGCTGCGGAGACTGCAGAACATGTGCTATGCAAGTGTGTGCGCTTGCACGCAAAAGGCACGTCCAACTGGAATGGGTGTCATTAGACCCCTCAAATGTGGAAAAGCCTAATCCCACGCCCATAATTAACTTCTGCAAGAGTTTGAACCTGAGAACTGCATAGATCAGGGTATGCACAAAAGATCTCCTTGGGTCGAGGTGAGAGGTGGACGAAGAGAAACACGAAACGACCCATATATAACCTAATATAATCTAATCTTTGGTGGAACGGACTGGTCCTTGGTTATCTTCAAAAATTGAAATACAGAACTTGTTCCCTGAAACCAAGAAAGATTAAAAAACACAACAACGCGTTTCGACAGCCAAGCTGTTTTTAATCTTTCTTGGTTTCAGGAAACAAGCTCTGTATTTCAATTTTTTTGTAATATAATTCTAATTTAATTATTATTATAAACTACTAATTAAGTGATTTTAATTTTTTATTATTTATTTTACAGACAATTGCATCCAAGAAAATTTCCTTTAGTACAATTTCAAGCTTTTTTTTGCCGTTGTAATTAGATATAATCTTTGTTCCTAGCGGGCGTGTCAACCGAGTTAAATTACGACTTACGTGGTAGAGTAAATTTACCTGGAGAACAGATGATTACTAGGTGAAACTACAGAAGAAAATAAAAAACCACTCCTCGCCCCGTATTGTTAGAAACTTGAATATCAAATCAATACAAAATATTAATAATTAAGTTAAAAATATACGTAAAGTTGTAATAGAATTATTGATAGAGTCGCATGGTATCCGAGGGAAATGATGAACTTTTCACAAGTAATATTAGAGAGATAGTGAGGAAGAGGGTGACATTTGGGGTAGATGGAGTCACGCACCACCTGAGTACACTCACGCACATTGATATTTTACTTAGCTTTTCGGTTGCACAGAAACCAACGCTACCACCCCCATAGCTTTCAAATGAATGTACAACATTTTTTCGATATTATTTTTCAATTGAATTTTTGATTTTTTGATTTGATTTTTCTATTGAATAGATTCTAAAAATAAAATGCTTACCTAAATAATTCAAAGCAGCTCTTTTTTTATAGACCTTCCAAGCTATGGAACTAGTTACCGAAAGAATTGTTCCACAAAAATTGCAACCTATCCTTGTTTAAAAAGGCGGTTCATCTCCATCTATCCTTATTTGTGCATCCTACTTGCAGTGATTTGAAGAGATAATGGGGTTGCCCTTCGGGGGTGAATTAAAGTTAAAAAAAGCTAAAGTTTAGTTTGTATACGTTTTATTAACATCGCTGGTTGTGGCCCGCACTGAAACTAAAATTTCTTAAAATGAAACCATAATTAGATTTGTTACGGATTTATTAATTTAGCTGGTTAGGTTGATTTGATTCTAATGCGCGTCTTACAACTACATAATACTGCTAATATTAGAGCATGATGGCAACGTGATGGTGATGCGAAATTATAAGTTTTTTTTTTATTAGAAATCGCTCACCGTGCCCAAAGAAGCTTTCATTTTAGTAATCCAAAACTTACAAACCTCGAACAAGCTCATTTGAACCGGTGAAGGAACGTAACCACCTACAGGCAAGCAGGACTGCTGATGTATCTACCCTTGCAATCAAGGGCTGAAGTACTTATTGCAATGAGTAAAAGCAGACCAAGCAAAACACTAGATCTGGTCATTGGCCACCAAGAATGCAAGATCGTGCAATCAAGGGCTGCAATACTTATTGCAATGAATAAAAGCAGACCAAGCAAAGCACTAGGTCTGGTCATTGGTCACTAAGGATGCAACATCGTGCAATCAAGGGCTGTACTACTTATTGCAATGAATAAAAGCAGACCAAGCAAAGCACTAGGTCTGGTCATTGGCCACTAAGGATGCAACATCGTGCAATCAAGAGCTGAAGTACTTACTGCAATGAATAGAAGCAGACCAAGCAAAGCACTAGAACTGGTCATTGGTCACTAAGGATGCAACATTGTTTAAAAAAGCATCGATGTTTGAACATCGATATTTCTTTTAATAAAAAATCGATGTTTCAAACCTCGGTATTCTATAACGATTCAAGGATGATTTTCCGATGTTTTTTAAATATTTAATTGCAGCTTTAAGAAGTAAAATTGACAAAGGTGTAGAAAGGACATCAACTTAAAAACAATTTTTTTTGGAAACTTCCAGTTTAACCTTAAAATTTCAACTTTATTTTCCAAATTACGAAAGTAAGATTAAAATTTTGACTTATTTCTTGAAAATTTAACTTCTTTCTCGAAATTTTACCCTTAGTCTCAAAATATGGACGTTTTATCGAGATTAAAGTCAAAAATTTGACTTTAATATCAATATTTCAACTTAAGGTAAACTCAAAACTTCGATTTTTTTCTTTAGGATGAAAAGTGGAAATTTCAACCTTAATTTCGAAATGTATACTCTATGGTTAAGTTAGGCAGATTAAAATTGCGCCCCACCACATTCCTTATCATGCAATATTGACAGTTGGCAGTAGAATGTGTTCAATTTTTAATCAAAATTTCGATTTATTCCTGAAAATTTCTAGATTAAAGTCGAAATTCGGAATCAGACTCGAAGTTCGAGATTAAAGTGCAAATTTCGAAAGAAAAAGTTAAAATTTTGAGGATAAATTCGAAATTTTGACTTCAATCTTGAAATCTCGGGAAAAAAGTCGAAATTTCGAAAAAGAACTCAACATTTTTATCTTAAACACTAAAATGGTAAAGTATTGTTTTTTCAAATTGATGATCCTTCAACGTTTAATTTCTTTAATTATTTGTCATGAAATAACAATTATTTTAATTTCCAATTTAAACCTATAGTTTTGTAATTTTTTTGTTCCAAACCTTGACTTAAAACTCAAAATATACATTTTTTGACAACTAAATTTTTTTAGAAAAAAAAGACATTTTGAGATTAAAGCCCAACATAGAGATTTTCATTTTAATTTTAAATATTAATAAAACATGCTCGAATTTTCGATAAAAATTCAAGGATAAATTCCGCACTTGAAGAAAAAGTTCAAATTTTGGGAAAAAACTAAAAATTTATAAAAATAAAATTTGGTTTAATACAAGATTTTGAAATTTTGAAAAATAAATGAATTTTTAAAAAGTCGAAAATTCAAAATCTTAAAAAAGAAATTGAAATATTGAAAAACTTTGAAAATTTCATAAAAAGTTTAAATATTTACGTATATTTCAACATTTTTTTATGTTGAAATTTACATAAAAAATTAAAATTTTCAAAAAAGGCAAAATTTTGAAAAATAGTCCAAATTTCAAATAAATAAAATTTTGAAATAATCTTACATCAAAATTTAACGATTCAAGTCGAAATGTTACAAAGGCGTAGAAAGGACAGAGATTAAAAAAATATTTTATCGTTAGAAACTTTGACTTTTTTTTCAAATTTCAACCTTTTTTTGAAATGTCGACTTTTTTCTCAATTAAGACTTTTCTATCAAAATTTCGACTTTTTTCGACCTTAATCTCGAAATTTCAACTTCATTTCTTAAATTTTGATTTTAAACTCGAAATTTCAACCTTTTTCTCGGAAATTTCGAGTTTTTCTCAAATTTCGATTTTTTCTCAAATTTCGACTTTTTTTCTTGAAATTTCGTACTTTTTTCTAAAAATTTTTACGTTTTTCCCAAATGTCGATTTTTTTCTCAAAATTTCGACCTTTTTCTCGAAATTTCGTTTTTTTTTCTAAATTTTCGACTCTTCTCAAATTTCGACTTTTTTCTTGAAATTTTTACCTTAATATCGAATTTTCGACATTTTTCTCGAAATTTTTACTTTAAACTCAAAATTTCGACTTTTTTTCTCGAAATTTCGACCTTTTTCAAAAATTTCAATTTCTGTTCTCGAAATTTTGGCTTTTTTTTGCAAAATTTCGTTTTTTTTCCCCAAATTTTGCCTTTTTTCCTCAAAATTTTGACTTCTTTCTCGAAATTTAGTTTTTTTTTCAATTTTCGACATTTTTCTCGAAATTTTGGCTTTAAACTCAAAATTTCGACTTTTTTCCTAAACTTTTTTCGCAAATTTCAATTTTTTTCTCGAAATTTCGACTTTAAACTCAAAATTGCGACTTTTTTTCTCGAAATATCGCAAATTTTAACTTTTTTTCTAGAATTTTCGGCTTTTTTTTGCAAAATTTCAACCTTTTTTAAAATTTCTCCTTTTTTCTCGAAATTTAGATATTTTTCTCGAAATTTAGATATTTTTCTCGAAATTTCGACACCTTTGCTAAATTTGGATTTTTTTCTCGAAATATTTTATAATTTTGACCTTTTTCTCGGAATTTCGTAGTTATTCTCAAATTTTGATTTTTTTTCTAGAAATTCCGATTTTTTTCTCAAATTTTGACTTTTTGTCTCGAAAATTCGACTTTTTTTCTCAAATTTCAACTTTTTTTTCTCAAATTTTGACTTTTTGTTTCGAAAATTCGACTTTTTTCTTGAAATTTCGACCCTTTTCTCATATTCCAATTTTTTTCACGAAATATTTCCAAAATTCGTCTTTTTCTTCTCGAAATTTCGACATTTTTCTCAAATTTCGGTTTTTTTCTCAAAATTTCTTTTTTTTTTTATTCTTAAATTTCGACTTTTTTCTTATATATCGTTTTATTTTCGAGATTTTGACCTTAATATCGAAACTTCGATATTTTTTCTCAACTTTAAGCTTAAAATTTCGTTTTTTTTACTTTTTTCCAGAAATTTCGACTTTTTTCTGAAATTTCAACTTTTTTTTCTGGAAATTTCAATTTTGTTCTCGAAATTTTAACTTACGCTCGTTTTTTTTCCCCAATTTTCGACTTTTTTCTCAAATATGGACTTTTTTCGGGATTAATATCGAAATTTCGACATTTTTCTCAAAATTTCGGCTTAAACTCAAAATTGCGACTCTTTTTCTGGAAATTTCGCAAAATTTAAATCTTTTTCCAGAAATTTCGACCTTTTTTGCGAAATTTCGACTTATTTCTCAAATTTCAGCTTTTTTTCTTGAAATTTCGACTTTTTTCTCGAAATTTCGACTCTTTTCTCAAATTTCAACTTTTTTCTCGAAATATTTCCAATTTGGTCTTTTTTCTCGAAATGTCGACGTTTTTCTCAAATTTTGACTTTAGAAATTTCGTTTTTTTCCCCAATTTTCGACTTTTTTCTTTTATATCGTTTTTTTTCGAGATTTTGACCTTAATATCGGAATTTCGATATTCTTCTCGAAATTTCAACCTTAAACTTCAAACTTTCGACTTTTTTACTTTTTCCAGAAATTTCGACTTTTTTTCTCGAATTTCAACTTTTTTTTCCTGAAAATTTCAATTTTGTTCTCGAAATTTCAACTTACGTTCTTCTCAAAGTTCGACTTTTTTTTCTCGAAATTTCGACCTTAATTTCGAAATTCTGACTTTTTTTTCTCAAATTTAGACTTTGTTTCTCAAAACGTTCGACTTTTTTCTCGAAATTTCGACTCTTTTTTCAAATTTTGACTTTTTGGTCGAAATCTTTCGAAATTTCGACTTTTTTCTCAAACGACCTTTTGCTCTAAATTTCGTTTTTTTCCCCAATTTTCAACTCTTTTCTCAAATATCGACTTTTTTCGAGATTTAGACCTTAATATCGAAAATTCGACATTTTTCTCAAAATTTCAACTTTAAACTTAAAGTTATGACTTTTTTCTCGAATTTCAAATTTTTTCCCGAAATTTTGACTTTTTTCTCGAATTTCGACTTTTTTCTCGAAATTTGGTTTTTCTTTTCACAGTTTTCAACTTTTTTCTTAAATATCGACTTTTTTTGAGATTTAGACCTTAATATCGAAAATTTTCCTTTTTTCTCAAAATTTCAACTTTAAACTCAAAATTTTGACTTTTTTCTCGAATTTCAAATTTTTTTTCTCCAAATTTCTACCTTTTTCTCGCATTTCGACTTTTTTCTCGAAATTTCGTCTTTTTTCTCAAATTCCAACTCTTTTCTCGAAATTTCGATCTTCATCACGAAATTTCGATTTAAAACTCGAAATTTCGACATTTTTCTCAAAATTTCAACTTTAAACTCAAAATTATAACTTTTTTTTTCGAAATTTGGCTTTTTTCTCAAAATTTAAACGTTAATCTCGAAATTTGGAGAAAAAAAGACGTAATTTTGGTAATTAAAAATAGCAATTATTGAACGCACCCTACTACCAACTGCCAAGATTGTTGGGAAAGGGGAGTGGTGGGACGCAACTGTTATCTGCCTAATTTAACCACAGAGTATAGAAATTGCGACTTATTGAAATTTCGAGAAATAGTTCGATATCAAAGTCGAAATTGCGAGATTAAAGTCGACATTTCGCCTTTGATCTCGGAATTTTAAGAAAAAAGCAGAAATTTCGGGAAAAAGTGGAATTTTCAAGAGATTGGTCGAAATTTCGACTTCACACTCGAAATTTCGACCAATCTCTTGAAAATTCCACTTTTTCCCGAAATGTCTGCTTTTTTCTTAAAATTCCGAGATCAAAGTCGAAATTTCGGGTATGAAGTCGAAATTTCGAGTTTACAGCCGAAATTTCGAGTTTAAGTCCGAGATTTCGAGATTAAAGTCGAAATTTCGAGAAAAAAAATTGAATTTTCGAAAAAAATCCAAATTTCGAGAAACAAGTCGAAATTTCTAAAAATAATTTTTTAGAATCAATGTCCCTTCTTCGCTTTTGTAAAATGTCTAAATTTCTAAATATAACTTTTTTTAATCAATGTCCTTCCCACGCTTTTGTAAAATGTCGATTTTCAACTCGAAATTTTGATTTTTTTTTCGAAAATTCTACTGTAAGCTTAAAATGTCGAAAAAAAATCGAAAATTTGGGTAATAAAAAATTGAAATTACTGAACGCATCCTACTGCTAAGTATCGATATTAAATTGTAAAGGGGTGCTTAGAATATATTGTAACGCAATATAAATAGATGGAATAGAATTTAGAATATAATTGTAGAATTTAGTAAATAAATAAAGTTTCTAGAAGTATCTGATAAGGGGAAAGCGGCCGCGATAACGAAACAAACGGCAGATAAGCGTTCCAGAAATTTCGGCAAACGATAAGCCTTATTCGCCCGAAAAATTCTAGAAGCCCGGAGCCAAAACTATAAAAGTTCAGTTGTGGTGATCCAAGTTAACCCTTTGTCTGGTAGAGGCAATATATTTGCCGTCATGTTTTCGTTACTCGTTAAAAAGAAGAAATAATAATATTTAACGAAACGTTATGTCATTTGGGGGCATAGAGAACAAGCATGCATGTAAAAAAAAATAGTAACATCCTTCAGCCAACTGTCAAATAAATGTCAACTAGGTTCGACTTGGCGGTATTTTTGTTTCTCGTGAGGTATCCGGCTAAAACTTGAAAATCTTTGGCTATTTTGGTAAGTATTCTTTTATAATCGTTAGATTTGTGGTTTTATGTGCATTACAGATAATTATTTTCTTTGAACAACAATTATTATGCGAGAAATCTGGAGAAATTACGTTGGCAATATACATGCCGCTACCAGTTAGATTAGTACCTGTTGGTGGCCATATATTTGCCAGTACCAGTGAGATTTATTTTTATTTTTAACTGGCCTTTTGGTTTAGTGGGTAGTGCCACTTACTGCTTAGTTTGGGATTGGGTGGCGTTGTATGAATGTGGACGGGTATTATTATTAATATTATTTATTTACAGAATAAAAAATGGAGCGCCGTTTGCAGATGACCGATCATGAAATAGAGCGGCAGCTAGAAGAAATGTTCGGTATTCCCGATGGCACAGGTTCAGAAGATGGTTTGGAAGATTCTGATACTGATGAAAATCAAATAAAAATACTTTCGGGTAATAATACCTCTTTTGAACCTTACGTCGAACCAGTGTTTGCAAATACGTTGTTGACAGATAGGAGAAGACGAAGACGTGGAAAGCATGGGCCAGAACAAGCAACGAATGAATGGGAACAAGATGACGAATATGAGAGTGAAGACGAAACCGCTACAGACAGCAAGAACAGGACCATGGAGATCGATAATACAACAGATTGTGATGAAATAGAAGGAGAAGGAAGTGTCAGAGTACTTTGTGCTTCAACATCTAGCGCTGCAATTGCCCAACCTCTTGCTTCTCCATCTCGTATCACCACTGCACCACCTCTAGCTTCTACATTTCGTGTCACCACTGCACCCTCCCTTTTGGTTTCGGAAGACCCCGATTCTGATGAAGATGAAATAGACTGGAAAAAGAATGTCTGGACAAATGAACCGAATGTGCCTTCCTTTGATGAAAATGAACTTCAATCGCAAATCCGTTTTCCAAGTAGATCAAAACCGATTGCTTATTTCAAATCATTTTTTGATGATGAAGTTATTGAAAACCTGCTAGTTCAAACGAACCTGTTTGCAAGACAATTAAATATAAGAAACTACACCGAAATAACTAAAAGTGAACTCAAGGCTTATCTTGGTATGCTTATACAAATGGGGATACACAAATTACCATCAATTGAAGACTACTGGTCTAGTAATCCAGCATTATGTGTCCCTGAGATTGCTGAAACCATGACACTTCAGAGATTTCAAAAAATTTCCAGATGTCTTCATATAAATGATAATGAACAGATGCCAAAAAGTGGAGAAGTAGGATACGATAAGCTGTATAAAATTCGCCCACTACTTGATCAAATCAACAAGAGATGTCAAAATAATGCGAAAAATACAAAATCTCAGTCCATTGATGAATCAATGGTGAAGTTCAAGGGCCGCAGTTCGCTCAAACAGTATATGCCCCTCAAACCCGTGAAACGCGGTTATAAAATTTGGGCTAGAGCAGATAGCAAGACTGGTTATTTATTTCAGTTCCAGGTCTATTCTGGCAAAGGTGATACCGTGGAAACTGGTCTGGGAAGTGGTGTGGTAAAAACTCTAGCCCAATCACTTATAGATGAAGGTAACTCAGCACATCTTTGCTTTGACAACTTTTTTAGTAGTTATAATCTTCTTCAGTATTTGTACGACCATGGCATATATAGTACAGCAACTGCGAGAAATGATAAATTGGGAATGCCTGTTTTAGTAAAGAAACCTACAGGAGTAGGAAATAGTGAAGAAATCATGAAGAAGCAGAGTAGAAAACTGAAACAACTTGAAAAAGGACAATACAAATGGCGAGTTCAGAACAATGTGGGGTTTGCCATCTGGAAGGACACAAAATTAGTGACCATTTTGAGTACAGCCTTTCACCCAAAAGAGGAGGCTATTTGTCACCGCACAAAAAAGGATGGTAGTAAAAAATCCTTTCCCTGTCCACGTTCAGTTTTAGAATACTCGAAGCGAATGGCTGGAAGTCGATAGATTCGACCAACAAAAGGCCGTTTATGATGTCGCTCGTCGAAGCAGTAAATGGTGGAAACGATTGTTTTATTTCTTGTTTGATGTGGCAATCACAAATTCCTATATATTGTACTCAAAAAATTCCAGAGTGCATAACCCCATGAGCCAAAAGATGTTCAGGCTTACGCTTGCCAGAGAACTTGTCAATAACTTGACATTTCGAAAACGAAAATTTTCATCTGTACCCAAATTTTTAGCAAAGAAAAAAAAGGATAGTGTAGGGGCAATCGGCCGCCAGAAGAAACTTTTTGGAGTTCCTGACGATATCCGGTTTGCCAATGTTGGTGAGCACTTACCAGAAGGCATAGCCACACCGACACTGCCGACTTTGTAGCAGTGCAACTAATAACAAAAGGTCGAATATACAATGTGGCAAATGTGAAGTGCCCCTGTGTGCTGTTCCTTGTTTCAAATAATTTCACACTGACACTGACTAGTAGTGGCAAATATATGGCCACCATAGTTTTTCCTAATTTTCCTTAATTTTTCTTTTTTTTATAACATATTGGTAATAAGCATGAAGAGCTACATCACATAACTGAGTTTCATTTCAATGGCATGGCTAGTTTCCTCTACCAGTTAAAGGGTTAAGGTTGGTAATAAAGTGGTGTAATTCACACGTGGTAATCAATTCGAACCGATAAGCCCGTAACAATATGCTTATATTCTAAGGGTCGGTGGGGCGCCACTGGTATCTGCCTAACCTAACCTTAGAATAAGAACTTTCTACTTATGTGGAAATTTCGTAAAAAAATTGAAACTTCGAGATTTAAGCCGAAATTTCGACTTTATGAAATTTCCTCAAAAAAAAGTCGAAATTTGGAGAATAAAGAAACAATTTCCACTTTAGTCTCGTAATTTCCAGTTTAAACTACATATTTCTAAATATATTTTTATTAATTAATGACCTTTCTACATTTTCGTAAAAAAAACAAAAATATATAAATAAAAAACAAAGCAAAAAATAAATAAATGTATCAGATGTTTCTAATTAGGAATAAATAATTGGAATATAAATATTAGTGTTTCAAATCCAAGAAAAAACTTGCAAAATTAAACTACAATGTTTCTATTTATCACGAGATGGCACGGCGCAAATTTTTTACTTGATTGTAAATTGTGGAACTGTGGGTAAAATAATATTGTTGAATTACTTAACAAACTTATTTTTATTAAATGTTAAACCGTAAATTACCGTATTTTTGGGTACGGTATTGGTATTTGGACGGTACATCGTACTTTTGTTAGAGTTACCGTATATACAGGGTGTTACAAAAGTCCGGGCCGCTACTTCAGAAGCATATTCTACACATTAAAATATGAAAAATGTTGAAATACATTTTTTTCTTTAAATTGCCTCCTAACGGAGATATGACCATTTAAAGATGGCGCCCCTAAAGTGGTTTTTTTACTACAAAAAGTTAACGGTTAGCAGCAAAGTCATGAAATTGGGCAAGCAATTAAAGAATTGGATTAGGCATATTCTCATGTAACATATTTTTTAAATAAGCAGTAGCATGGTGTGTAGGGGGTTGCCCGCGATTATTTTTTGCCGTAACTTTTTTGTACTGCAATATTTCGACACAAAAAAGCCATAATCGTAAAAAGCAACATTTTTTATACAAAAAAAGTACTCTTTCTCAAAGTCGCTAAAAGTAACCGTTTCCGAGAAAAAGGCGTTTAAATAATCCTATCCCGTCTTCGAAGTTCTAACTAATTTGTATAAGAAAAAATAAGTTGGTCATGCAAACTGATCGTAAAGAAAACAATTGTACTTGACAATATCTGCCAGAGATTGACGTTGTGTCACTGATAAAATTTGGTCGTAAGCTGTAAACTTTAGCAGTTTTTGTTGTCAATAGTAAGCGTAGTAGTTTTTTAACTTTTCATTATTTTGATAAAATGGACTATTCAAATCAAGAAATGGCCGATATGCATTTAATGTACGGGCTTGCAAATTGTAATCGTGCTGAAGCAAGACGGCTTTATGCTGAACGTTTTCCTAATAGACACCTACCAGGAGAAAAATTGTTCCAGAAAATTCATGCTCGTTTATGTGAAACAGGAAATTTTGTTTTCAAAGGCGAACGTGTTGGAAGGCCAAACGCAGAAGTTGCTAATTTAGAGGAGCGTGTGCTTCAGCGAGTTGAAGAAGATCCATGTGTCAGCACTAGACAACTTGCTTTAGCCGAAGGAGTAAATCACGTAACTATCTGGCGAATTTTGAAATTTTACCAATTTTACCCCTATCATTTTCAAAAAGTGCAAGGGTTACTTGCTGCTGATTATCCTCCAAGAATAGAATTTTGCAACTGGCTATTGCATAAGATCGCTGAAAATGAGAACTTTCCATCGCTCATATTATTTACGGACGAAGCGGGTTTTACCAGAAACGGGATACTTAACTTTCACAACATGCATCAGTGGCAAGTTGAAAATCCCAATGCAGTTATTCAGTCGAGACATCAGCAACATTTTTTACTTAACATTTGGGGAGGAATAATAGGGGACTCTATAATTGGACCGTTTTTTTTACCTCATAGGTTAACAGGAGCATCATATAGACATTTTTTGCAAACAGAGTTACCCGTGTTACTTGAAAATGTTCCACTCATAACAAGACAGCGAATGTGGATAATGCACGATGGGGCACCTGCCCATTTTAGTGCAGTTGCTAGGGAATTTTTGAATAACAACTATCATCAACGATGGATAGGTCGAGGAGGTCCGATACCATGGCCAGCTAGGTCTCCTGACCTCAACCCACTCGATTTCTACTTAAGGGGACATCTAAAGCAGATCGTCTACTCCACAGCAGTTGACAATATCAATGATCTTCGTGAACGAATTGAAAATGGGTTCAACCAGATTCACAATACACCAGGCATTTGCGAAAGAGTAAGGAGTTCCCTTAGAAGACGAGCCGAGCAATGTATTGCTGCAGGGGGCAGTAATTTCGAACACTTGCTTTGATTTTTTTTTCTTAATTTTGTACTATTTTTATATCAATGCAGTTAGTAGTGGATAAATTAGAAATTTGCAAAACGAATTCTAATAAATGCAACAATTTTGTTTAAACGCTTTTTTCTCGGAAACGGTTACTTTTAGCGACTTTGAGAAAGAGTACCTTTTTTGTATAAAAAATGTTGCTTTTTACGATTTTGGCACTTTTGTGTCAAAATATTGCAATACAAAAAAGTTACGCCAAAAAATAATCGCGGGCAACCCCCTACACACCACGCTACTGCTTATTTAAAAAATATGTTACATGAGAATATGCCTAATCCAATTCTTTAATTGCTTGCCCAATTTCATGACTTTGCTGCTAACCGTTAACTTTTTGTAGTAAAAAAACCACTTTAGGGGCGCCATCTTTAAATGGTCATATCTCCGTTAGGAGGCAATTTAAAGAAAAAAATGTATTTCAACATTTTTCATATTTTAATGTGTAGAATATGCTCCTGAAGTAGCGGCCCGGACTTTTGTAACACCCTGTATACGGTAATTACCGTACGTATAGCAACAGTGCGTCTAACCTAAAATTTCCCTACTCTCGCCCAAACTGACTGTTCCTCCAGATCAGTTCCCTTCTCAAAAAAAAATGTCGCGAACGACGCGGTATCAGAATGTTGTGAATAGAGTCCAAATGAAAAAAAAAAAAAAAATGAATTTTCTAAACTAGTCAAAATTTCGAGAAAAAAAAATACAAATTTCAGCAAACTTTTGCACAGAAACACAAAAATTTGATTTATTCGAATAAAGTCGTAAGTGAAAAAGGAAATTTTGAAAAGAGAACAATCGAAATTCCGAAAAAAAGACCAATTTCGATGTAAATATAAAATTTCAGTTCTCGTCGAGTCGTCACCTAGTCATCAACAGCTCTCTCCGAGTCCCAGTTCAGTGCGGTTAAATGTTAAAATTTGAGAAAACTTAACCAAATTTTGAGAATACTCATTATGAAAAAGACGAATTTCAAGCACAAAGTTGAGTTGAAGCCGCCATTTCAAAAACAGATGTATTGAAAAAACATCGACATTTGCAAAATAGAACGAATTTCGAGGAAAAATTTGCAATTTCAAAAAACAAAACAAACTGCAACAAAATTCAAAAATTTGGGAAATCGAGGCTTCAAAACAAATCGAAATTACAACAAAAGATCAAAATTTCGATAACAGATTTAATCAGTTAAACTTTGTTGAAAATTCGATAAACTGGGTGAATTTTCCGAAAAAGTGGGAATTTGCTGGATGTATCTTTACTTTGTTATAAGTGTTCACGCCAGAGGACACGAGGGCTCCATTCTGTCCGGTATTGATCTCGTTGTCAAAATTTTGAGAAACAAGTTGCAGTTTTCAGAAATTTCAAAAAGCAATCTATAAACAAATGCGAATATTTTGAGATGTCAACGGCTTCAAAACGAAAGATCGAAATTACAACAAAAGATCAAAATTTCGATAACAGATTTAACAAAAATTCGAAATTTCTTCCAATTAAATTTTGTTGAAAATTCGAAAACTGCGTGAATTTTGAGAAAAAGTAGGAATTTGCTGGCTGAATGTTTATTTTGTTATAAGTGTTTACGCCAGAGAGACACGAGAACTTCATTCTGTCCGGTATTGAGCTCGTTGTCAAAATTTTTAAAAACAAGTTGGAATTTTCAGAAAGTTGAATTAAAAAAAAACTGTTGAGATTCACTAAGAAAATTTTCATAGAAATTTTGCCCTGAAACAAAAATTGAAAGTTTTAAACAAATATTTTTCAAAATTTTTACTTTTTTATTAAAGGGTTCGACAAATTTTCAAAAAAAGGCAAATTTGATAAACCAACTGAAATTTATATTTGATTTTTCAAAAAGTTTTTTATCTTTCTCAACCAATTACTCAATTTTTCGAAGTTGCAAGGGATTGCAAGGATTGATCCATATTAACCTTTGCAATCAAGGGCTGAAGTACTTTTTGCAATGAATAAAAGCAGACCAAGTAAAGCACTAAATCTGGTCATTGGCTATGGAAACTTTCAAGGTCACCTGGTTAAACTCAGCTTAGCAGAAAGCGACCGATTTTGACTGTGTGGGAGTGAAAAGGAAACAAGGTTACACTTGTGTATGCTCGTCCAAATCTTGCCGGATACACGATACGGATATAATCTGATTGGCAAAGAAACGTTAAGAAGATCTGAAAGAAATGACTGAAGGTTAGATGTTAAACCTGGCTGAAAAGACTGACTGAAACTCAAACAAACTTTTGGAAGTTACAAAGGATTTTGAATCTAGATGACAGGGTCTATAACGGCCCCCAAAAAAATAAAAAATGAATCTAAAACTTGAATTGCGTCAAAATCTAAAGTTTAATTGTCACTGGACTTACCTTTAACACAAAACTTAATGCGGTGGATTCCTGTTTGTCATTCTTCTTCATTAAATTAAATTAAAGTGAATTGAGTGACTTACCAATGTAATTAGTTGTTTCTTGTCAACCTATGGAAAATAACTTACGCATGATTGTAACACCAAGATTTATTGATTTATTTTTATTACATGACTCAACTATGGAAACTTCTATTTTACAACAGGACCAATAAAAAAGTACAATACCGTTTCCAGACTAGATTTTTTTACACTATATTATTTAAAATATAATTATACAGGAAGCGGTTATTACAATAAATTCAGTTGTTTCGAAACCTCAAGTTTATAGTTATACTACAACTTCTAAATATACGTTATGAGCTAACAGTATTCACAAGTTTGGTATTTTATGAATAAGAACTAAATGCATTCTAGTTCGAAAACAAACAACGTCAACAGTAAATAAATCGATTTAATTTTTATCAAATTTTATAACAAACCATTTTTTATTACTATGAACTACGTACGGCGAATAGCGGAGTTGGGGGAAGAGGGGGGGGATTGTAGGAATTTTTCTGTTCCATAGAACAGCTGTACGTAATTTATGGGTGGCTCCAAATATTCATCGAAAAATTAAACTCAATAAGTTTATTTATTATATTTCATAAAGTTGGTCATTTTTTTTCTAAGAAAATTAGTTCAATGGCGAACTAAGGATAAAATAATTAACAAAATAATAATTAAAGGAACCAATCCAATCCAAGATGATATACTGCATTTCATTTGTTGTAAAGTTGCCCCAGATATAATCAGTTTTCTCAGGGGCGGCCTTAGCCATTGCGAGGCTCCGGGCGGGTAGATTTTTGCGAGGCCCTTGTCTTTGTGGAATTAGTTTTAACAAAGGGCCCCCTGGCTCATGCAGTTAAACGAAAATTTGTATTCAACTGAGAAGACTTTCTCTAAAAAATTTCCATTTGACAAAATTCGCCCTTCTTTAAACTATTGATGTTTTTTCGAAATTTCGACTTTTTTCTCAAAATTCTTCCTTTTTCATAAACTTCTTTCGAAATTTTAAACTTATTCCTAAGATTCGATTTCTTTTATGCGACTTTAATCAGCATTTCGAATTTTTATCTCGAAATTCATCGTTTTATTTTTCAAAATTCTACCATTTATCAAAATTCGTTTATTTCGAAAACTTTAACTATTGAAATACAAATCGAGTCCCCTGAAACCAAGAAAGATTAAAAAACACAACAAAGGTTGCTCTGCTTGTGTTTTTTAATATTTCTTGGTTTCAGGGGACAAGATTTGTATTTCAATTTTTTGAAGATAACCAAGGACTAGTTCGTTTTATCAAAAAAACAAAACTTTAACTCTTCTTTAAATTTTGATTTTTTGAAAATTTCGACTTGTTTATCAAGATTTACATTTTTCCTCAAAATTTGATCGAATTTTTATAATGACTCTTAGATATTTTGCAAAAAGACAAAAAATTTGAGAGTTTTTTTCGAAAACTTTAACTATTGAAATACAAATCTTGTTCCCTGAAACCAAGAAAGATTAAAAAACACAACAACGGTTGCTCTGCTTGTGTTTTTTAATATTTCTTGGTTTCAGGGGACAAGATTTGTATTTCAATTTTTTGAAGATAACCAAGGACTAGTCCGTTCCATTAAAAAATCAAAACTTTAACTCTTCTTTAAATTTTGATTTTTTGAAAATTTCGACTTGTTTATCAAGATTTACATTTTTTCTCAAAATTTGATCGAATTTTTATAATGACTCTTTTAGATATTTTGTAAAAAGACGAAAAATCTGAGAAAATTTTTCCTGGAATGGTTTATAACTAAAATACAACTTGTTTCTCAAAATTTTGACGTTTATCTCAATATTGAACATTTTTTGACTTAGGGTGGGGCGCATGTCTGCCTCTGATTCAAGCGGTCTAGAGAAAATTCTAGAAATTACATTTTTCTCAAAATTTGACCTTTTTTTCCAAAATTTCGACAAAATTTGACTCTCTTTGAAGAATTTCGAGTGTTTACTAAATTTCGACTTTTTTCTCAAAATATAGATCTTTGTTTTGTTTTTCAAGGAAAAATATCGAAATTGCCAGAAATAACAAATTTAAAAAGTCGAAACTCGAATATTTTTCACAAAATTTGTTCGCAAATTTGAAATTTATCCTAAAATTCCATCCTGTATATTACCGTAAAACTGAATATTTTTCCTGGAAATTCGTATATTTCTTAAAGTTTTGACTTTTTTTCTTGATTTGTTTTTTTCATAAACGGCTATTTTAAAACTTGTACTTTTTTAGGTTTCATTTTTTTTTCTGTAAAATTTCTATCTTTTGGTAATTTTCCTGGAAACGTCGACTGCTTTTCAGAGATTTCGTTTTTTTTTAATTCCTTTATTTTTACTAGCATCAGGTTTTTCTAAAGATTTTGATCTTTTAGAATTTGATTTTTCAGAATGTTTTACAGATTTCTTAAAATTTGCCCTTTTCCCGATATTTTAATATCAAAATTCGATATTCAAATTTACTAAAAATTTTGTATTTTTCTCTTAAATTTAGTTTAAATTAGTCCTTTTCGTCTTTATTCTGAAAATTCTACTTTTTGGACTCTTCTTTCGAAAATCAGTTCTTCTATCAAAATTCTGCCACTTTTTCGAATAATTGACTTTTTTTAAATTTTGACTTTCTTAAATTTGACTCCAAAAAGTTCAACTTCATATTTCGCTTTATTTTTGAAATTTTGACTTTTGCATTTCAAAATGCGATGTTTTTTTTTCTGGAAATGTCTGGACTTTTTCCTCGAAGGAGCTTTTCCTTTAAGTTTCAATTTTTTCAAAATTCGTCTGTTTTCTCTAAATTAGATAGGCATATTATCAAAAATTAGAAAAGGTTGAGAAGTTTTCGGTAATTTCGAGAAAAAGATTTCTTGAACATTCAATTTCTCTATTGGAATTTAAATATTATGTTAAAATTAGACTAAAAAAGTAAAAATTTCGAAAAAAGTGTTTTTGGAAATTGCGAATATTTTTACAATATATTTTTTTTTGGAACCGTCTGATCCTTGGTTATCTTTAAAAATTGAAATACAAAACTTGTCCCCTGAAACTCTGATACCCTGAAACTCTGATACTTTGAGTATCTCTCTAAAGATGGTAGCTTGGCTGTCGAAACGCGTTAGAGCAACCTTTGTTCTGTTTTGTAATCTTTTTTGGTTTCAGGGGACCAGTTTTGTAATTCAATTTTTCACAATATTTGATCTTTGAAAATATTTTGGCAATTTTGGAATTTTCAGCATTTTTGGGGTTCTTCCAAAAGATTGGGTTTTTATTTAATTTTGGTTTTCCAAAAACTCCTTTCCCAAAATAGTGGTTTTTTCAAAATTCGTCGCCTTCGAAATTACGACTACTACTTTTTTCTCACAAAATTGAACTTTTATTATTTTATTATTTTAGCTCTAAACCAAGTCAAAATTTTTTAACCCAAAGTTGAAATTTGGGAGAAACTAAATAAAAAAAGTTGGAGTATACAATGGATAATTTTAGGAAAAAATCCGTAATTTAAAAAAAATATTTTTTAAGTACACGTGGTACAGAAACTGAAAAACCCAAAAGTGATTTTTAAAAAGCTGTAACTCGAAGAAAAATACTCTAAGAAAAAATTAAATTAAAAAATTAAAAAGGCAAGTTAGAGTTTCAAGTTTTCATTTTCACATGCTGGGTTCAAATTATTTTTTAATTTCAATTATTATTGGACAATAATAACAAAACCATCGACATTGACCAACAATTTTTTCAAATTTTTGCATTTATTTTTGAAGGCCTATGGGCTTCAGTAATTTTCTTTTAATAATTCCATCACACTGCTGTTCTAGATAATCCTCTTTAATTTGATTTGTCGTTCAGTCCTGAACGATAATTGTTCATTGAGTTATCGCTGGCGTCGTCTCGTTTAAAACAAAAAAGTCATTTTTTTAAGATAAACGATAACTCAGGAAATAGTTATCGTACAAAAAAAGCAAGCAGGGTTTTGAAAACTAATTAGCATTCTCCATACCCCCTAGTAGCAGTTTTTGCTAAAAAACATGGGCGTAGGCAGAATTTTCTTCAAGGGGGCAACAATCATTCTGAAAAATTTATGGGCAAAAAATACTTCCGGCTGAGTAATGTGTACTTCCGTTTAAAAACAACTCAAACTGGGCAGATCAACTTTTCAGAATAAAGACGAAATTTCGAAAAAGAACCAAACTTTAAGAAAACACCTTTCGGAGAACTTCAAGAAATGTCGAAATTTCGAAAAAGTGGAAATGTCTGAAAAGGATGAAATTTCCAAAAGTCAGTTTTTGTGAAAAAAGTGGTAAGTGGAATTTAGGTAAACAAAATTGCAACTTTCAAAAATATTCCTTTGCCAATTTTTACTTTTTTAAAATGTTGTCATATTTTTCAAATTAACAAGGAACTTTTTTCCCAAAATTTCCTAAAAATATTATTTTCAGATTTTTAATTTTCTATTAAAATTTTGATCCAATTTCAGAAAACAAACAAAGTTTATAAATAGTTGAAATCTTCAGAAAAAATTCAATTCAATTGGAAATGTCCAAAAACAAAAAATATCGAATTTGGAGATAAAAGTCAAAATTTGGAGAAAAAGACTAATTTCAAAACAAGTTGACTTTACAGGAAATTAAATTTATAAAATAAATTTAGAAAAAACAGTTCATTAAAATAAAAACAGATTTTGAAAAATATTCACAATTTTTGAAAAGTACGTTGCAAAAGGTTCAATTTTAAAAGGAAAATTGAAATCTTGAGAATTAAATAGTAATTTCAAAAAAAATTTGAAAAAATGCCGGAAAAGTCGGTATTTTTAAAAAACCATATTAAAAATAATTACCTTTCTTATCACAAAAACTCGAAAAATGTCCAAAATACGAAAAAAGTCAAAAAGGTCTAATTCTGTGAAAAGGCGTAAATTTCAGACAAAGTCGAATTTTGAGAAGAAAAAATTGCAATTTCTAAAAACATTGTTTTTAAAATTTAACCCTGAAACAAAGAAAAATTAAAAAACACATCAAAGGTTGCTCTAACGCGTGAGAGTAACCTTTGACACGCATTAGAGCAACTTTTGTTGTGTTTTAATCTTTCTTGGTTTCAGGGGACAAGATTTGTATTTCAATTTTTGTAGATAACCAAGGACCACTCCGTTCCACCAAACCAAGCTTTGAAGTCTCTTCCGGACCAAGCTGTCAAATACTTTGGAGCAATAGTCAATTCCATGTTTAAATTCCGGTATTTTCCAACCAGATGGAAGACTGCAAACGTTATCTTCATTCCTAAGCCAGGTAAGGGTGGGAAATTCTCCCAAAATTACAGGCCAATCAGCCTCTTATCCAACCTGGGTAAGGTGACGGAAAGGATTTTGAGGAAGCGTCTGCAGAATATCATCAGCGATCGCGACATCATTCCTAAGGAACAATTCGGGTTCCAACCTATGCACTCTACCTCAGACCAACTGCTGAGAGTGGTTGAAACAATCACTCAACGCATGAACTGGAACCAGGTAGTTGGAGCTATTTTCTTCGATATCTCTAAGGCATTTGACACAGTTTGGCATCAAGGATTAGTCTTTAAGATGCACCAGTTTGGAATACCTCTAACAATGGTTCAAATGGTAAGCTCGTTCCTGGACCAGCGCTCTTTTAGAGCAAATGTGGGACAGGAACTATCAAACCAGTTTAGGTTACAGTATGGAGTGCCTCAAGGTTCTGCCTTGTCACCTCTGCCGTATTCTCTGTTCACAGCAGACATTCCGAGAACCAATCCAACAACCGACAACACCTTATTGGCAGCCTTTTTCACTCGAAAAAGACTCCAACCATATGGACATGTAAATGTTCATGGGCAAAACGTCGACTGGAGACTTCAGGCAAAGTATCTAGGTGTCATTCTAGACAAAAGACTAATATTCCAGGCACACATCGATTATGCAGTGTCCAGAGCCAAAATGCTGAAGGGACTGCTGCAAGCGATGATTGGTAGAAATAGTAACCTGTCCATTGGACTTAAAGTGTTACTATACAAATCAATCATTAGATCAGCGATGACCTACGCATCTGTAGCTTGGTCACAAGCAACGGATAATCAGATGAAGAAACTCCAGGTGTTCCAGAACGTCTTTCTAAGACAAACCATGGACGCTCCATGGTTTGCGAGAAACAATCAGTTCCATAGAGAAGCTGAACTACCTTTGGTAAGAGATTTTCTTAGGGAAATTAATTCCAGGGCGATGGTGAGAGCGGAAACGCATCCCAACGAACTAGTTCGACAGGCAGTGGATTACGATTCAGACATCCCAACCAGGATTAGGAGACCAAGGATGGTCCTCTAGGCTGAGACTTTCATCGTAAAAATTTTCTGTTTTGTTTGTTCTTATGTTTCAGGCAAAACAGCTTACAACAGTGCTCCAGCACTATTGTACTGTTCCGACGGAGGGATTGGGGGCCAAGGGCCCGGCCCGAAGAAGTAGGGGTTTTTAGTCGGTACCCGTAGTTTGAGCGGAAGTCCGACACTATCTGGGTTATCTTTCCAAATGTGTGTAAAGCATTTTCCCCTACATTAACAAAAAAAAAAAATCCACCAACATTTAATGATTAATGAAGATGTTGAATTTACAAGACATATTTTTCTCAAAATTCCCAAAAATCCTTTTCCCAACGTTTTTATTAATATTCATTGTAATTTGTTGAAAAAGACAAATATTTAGAAAAATGGTAAAATTTTGCAATAAATGAACGAATTTTGTAGCAAAAGTCCAAAAAGTAGAATATTGGAAATAAAAGCAAAATTTGGAAAAAGACGAATTTTGAGGAAAAGGCGAATTTTAGGAAAATGACTATTTTAACAAAAAAAAGTCAAAAACTGAAATACAAATCTTGTCCGCTAAAACCAAGAAAGATTAAAAAACGCAAAAAAGGTTGCTCTAAAGCGTTTCGACAGGCAATCTATCATGATCGCATCTTTCTGCAAAATAACCAAGGATCAGTCCGTTCCACAGCTTACCAGGACAAAGGCGAAATTTCTAGAAATATTAAATATCGAATATTGAAAAATTGAAATATAAAACTTGTCCCCTGAAACCAAGAAAGATTAAAAAACACAATAAAGGTTGCTCTAACGCGTTTCAACAGCCAAGCTATCATCTTTAGAGAGATACTCCTGAAACCAAGAAAGATTAAAAAACACAACAAATGTTGCCTTAACGCGTTTCGACAGTCAAGTTATCATCTTCAGAGAGATATTGAGGGGACAAGTTTTATATTTCAATTTTTGACGATAACCAAGGACCAGTCCGTTCCACCAAAATCGAATATTGAGACAAAAATCAAAATTTTGTGAAATGAGCAACCTTTAAGAAATCAGTCAAAATTAAATTCTAAAAGGTCGAAATTTTTATCGGAATTTGGGAAAAAGCGAAATTTCTAGAAAACATCGAAATGCACAAAAAATTCATAATATTCCAGATAAATAAAGTTAAATTTTAAGAAAAGAAGTCGAAATTTTGAAAAAGTAGTCTAAGCTCATAGAAGAAGAAGAAAATACGAGAAAATGATCAAAAATTTGCGAAAAAAATCTAAATTTTGAGTAAAATCGTTTAATTCCAAGGAAAATTCGAAATTTTTCGGAAAAAGTCTTATTTTATTCAATTTTAGAATAAAAGCAGATTTGAAGAAATAAATAAAAATTTTATGTAAAAATTTAAATTCCTTGGGTGAATATGTTTATTTGTTTTCTCTTGAATGCTCGAGTTAGACGAAGACAGGCCTCGATGTGGAGTCAGAAAATAACCAATATTATGACACACGTGAAAATTTTGACAAACAAGTTGAAATTTTCAAAAATTTGCATTACAAAAAGAGTATATCTCTGAAGATGATAGCTTGGTTATCGAAACGCATTAGAACAACCTCTGTTGTGTTTTTTAATCTTTCTTGGTTTCAGGGGACAAGATTTGTATTTCAATTTTTGAAGATAACCAAGGACTTATCCCTTTCACCAAAAAAAAGAGTTGAAATTTACGAAGAACATTTTTTCGTAATTTTCGTTTTTTTAGAGAAATTTTAAATTTCCAAATAATATACTTTTTTATCAGAAGATCGACAGATTTCGAGAAAGAAGCACACTTTAAAAAATAAGCTGGAATTTGCAGATTTAAAAAAAGTCGAAAATTTCAAGAAAAGCCAATTTTCGAGAAATGGCAAAATTTCAGAAAAAAACGACGAACTTTTAAATAAAAATTCGAAATTTTGACAGTCATGATGAAAATTTCGAAAGAAAAAGACAAATATTGTTTAAAAAAATACGAAAATTGATGAGGAAGTCGAAATTTCCAATATTTCCAAGAAAAGGATGAATTTTGCAGAAGGAAAGAAAATTTCTAGTTCAATACATTAAATTTGTGGTTCGCTGCAAGAACCAGGGGAAGGGACAAGATCTCCGCCCTACCATATTCTAGCTACACCTATGCTGAAAAATATTTAGTTCGAGAAAATTGTTTGAAAAAGGTGAAGATTTTGAAAAAATTTCGTAATCTAAAAATTATAAAATGGTCAAGATCTTGAAAACATTTTCTATATTAAAAAAAAGGTGTCGTAACGAAATGTAAATTATAAAATTTAGTACGCAAGAAAATTTTGTAGAAAGATCTGATAAGGGAAAACGGCCGCGATAATGAAGCAAACGGCTCCACAAATTTTGGCAAATGATAAGCCTTATCTGCTGGATTTTTCTAGAACCCGGAAGCAAGAACTTTATAAGGCGGTCGCCTTTTCCTCGAGTCAGGCAGTCAGTCAGTGTAGTTAATCAGTTAGTTAGTAGTTAGAAGTCAATAAGTGAGTTTATTATTTAGTTGTAGTGTTACGAGTTTAGTTTGGAAATAAAGTGTGTACAATTCAACAAGTGTTGATAATCATCCGAACCGATAGCCCGTGGCAGTATCTATGTATTCGTTCAAATTTCAAAAAAAAAACCTGAATGTTTCAAAAGAAGATAAACTTTTATCAGAAATGTTTAAATTTTCGAAATTTTGAAAAGTTAAAATGGCAATTTATTTGTACAAAAAATGCAAGTTTCTTTGGAAATTTGTTTCAAAACTTTGCACAATTTAAAAAATAGAAATTTTTATTATTACATTTCTTAAATTCGAGTGTTATTTTAAAATTTTTCTAAAAAAAATGTAAATTTAAAAAGAAAAACATTACCGCTTTTAAAAAACAAAGCTAAAGTTACCAGAAAAGTTGAACATTAAAAAAAAGTCAATTCTTAAAAAATTTTGAAATTTTCATAGAAAGTCAAATTTTCAAAAGAAAATAAGGACTTCGAAAAAAATTGTCAATTTTCAAAATGGTCGAGATTTTAAGTTTAAGGATATGAATAAAAGACCAATTTTTGGAAAAATATCGACATTAGAAATAAATTGCAGAGTTTTCCATTAAATTTTCAAAGAAGTTGCATTTTTTGACTATTGAAGAAAACCCAAAATAATCAAAAAATTTGTAATTGTCAAAAAAGTTAAAATTTTGAAAAGAAAATAAGGACTTCGAAAAAAATTTTTCAATTTTCAAAATGGTCGAGATTTTCAATAAGTTTGAGAATATGAATAAAAGACCAATTTTTGGAAAAATATCGACATTTGAAATAAATTGCAGAGTTTTCAATTAAATTTTCAAAGAAGTTGCATTTTTTGAATATTGAAGAAAACCCAAAATTATCAAAAAATTTGTAATTATCAAAAAAGTTAAAATTTTGAAAAGGTAAAATTTTAAAAAGGGTCGAAATTTTCAGTAGTTTAAGTTTAAAAAAATCTTTTTTTTTAAGTCGAAGATTTAATTGGAAATGTTTAAGAAATGTATAAATAGAATTTTAAAAAAAGTTCGAACGTTTCAAAGAAAGTCAAGTTTTCAAAAAAAAATTGATATTTAGAAAAGAATGTCGAAGTTTTGAAATGGGGTAGAAATTTTACGAAATATTAGTCAAAAATTTCAATAAATGGTTTTAAGAAATGTCTGACTTAAAAAAAAAATCACAGTTCTCAAATAAAGGATCTACAGTTTGCAAAAAATGTCAAAATTTTGAAAATAGTTGAAATTAACAAAATAGGCAAAATTTTGAAAATAGTTGAAATTAACAAAATAGTCAACATTTTTAAGTTTTCTGAATAATTTTAAATTTTGGAAAACGACTAAAATTTTGAAAAATTCGAACATTTAAAAAAGGCAGGAATTTTCAACAAAGTGGGAATTAAAATAAAAAGTCGAAAATTTCAAAAAAGTGCAGAGGTTAAAATTTTCAATAAAATCGTAATTGGTTGACAAGGCAAAAATTTTCAAAATCTTTCAAATTTCCAAAATAAGTCAAAATGTTGCAAAAGAAGAAACTTTGAAAAAGAAAAGTTCGAAATTTGTAGTCGAAATTAAAAAAATATCAATTTTTTTTATCGAATTTACGAAATAATTCGAAATTTTAAAAAAGTTTAAATTTTGAAAAATTGGAAAATTTGCACTCAACTTTTTAATAAAAATCAAAATTTTTGAAACCGGAATATTGAAAATAAGTGAAAACTATCAGATAGATCGAGGTTTTCAAAAGTCGAAATATTGAGAAGTTAATATTTTGGAAAAATTTTAAATTTTTGGTAGTTAGAATTTGAATCTAAGTGGAATATATTCTTAAAAAGTTGAAATTTTAGGTGAAAAAAATTAAAATTTTGAAAAAATGTCAAACATTTCATAAAATTGTTAAATTTGCAAAAAAATCGAAAATTAAGAAGTATCGAAATTTTCAAGGAAAAAAATCAAAAAACCGAAACTGCAAAAAAGCCGAAATTTTGAAAAATAATTAACATTTAAACAAAAATCTATTGAAATTACCAAGGAATTGAAATTGTCAATAAAAAAATTATAATTTTTCAAGAAAAATTATAAACAAAGATTAAATTTGGAAAAAAGTCAAAAATTTTAAAAGTCGAAACTGCAAAAAAGGCGAAATTTTGAAAAATAATAAACATTTAAACAAAAACCTATTGAAATTACCAAGGATTGAAAATAAAAAAATTATAATTTTCCAAAAAAAATTATAAACAAAGATTAAATTTGGAAAAAAGTCAAAAATTTTAAAAGTCAAAACTGTAGTTTAAAAAAAATATATTTTCAGAAAAAGTAAGAATTTTCAAATGGAATAAATTAATAAAAAAATGTAATAATTAATTTTCAAAAAAAATTACAAAAAAAAACAGAACAGCGAAAGGCTAAATATTTACAAAAAAATGGAAATGTTAAAAGAGTATTCACAGTTTTTCAGAAAAGTGAATACTTAAAAATAAAATAAGGTCGAGATTACAAAAAAAGTCTAAATTTTGCAGTCAGAATTTGGAAAAAAATCCATCCATTCTTAAAAACGCGACATTATCAAAATTTCCATTGTCAAGTTCTAAAATAAATCTAAAATTTTCGAAAAGTAACGTTTTGAAAATGTCGAACATTTCAGTCGAAATTTTAAAAATTTTAAAACGCTAAACATTATCGCGGCACCCCCATTAATTTTGGCGACGAGCCCCCACTGTCAGGAACATTCAGAAAAGTTCAAACTCTAACTCGAAATTTTAATTAAAAAAAAACACTTTACTTACCACTTTTTTTGTTCATATTAATCACTCTCGAAATCTATGAAACCTTCCAAATCATTAGTTGTTTTTTGTATGACAAAAGTAGCAACTTTTTAAAGATTTTTGTGATAGTTAAGGTCGACAGTCCGTGATATAGTTATTATCAAACAACCTTTTTTATGTATTTTTTTATATTTTCCTAATTTATCAAAAAAACAAAATTTTTATTTTTTCCACATCTAATTTTTGGTCTCCTATTTTTCATTCTTCCTATTCTATGTAAAATAAACTAACCTCTTAATTTGTAAACTCTCATGAAGTGACGTTTTCAATAAATTTAAATATCACGTAGTCGCATTTCAAAAATTGTTTAGAAAATTGTCAACAAACCATAAAAATTTAAATATTTCCAAACTGGGCCGAAGAAATGTTAAATATATTGAAAAAAACATAATATTTCCGGTCAATAAGGGTCTACCATGAAGAATAAAAAGTTTGAAATGCAAAACTTGTCACCTGAAACCAAGAAAGATTAAAAAATACATCAAAAGTTACTCAACGCGTTTCGACAGCCAAGCTATCATCTTCGGAGAGATACTCCCTCTGAAGATGACAGCTTGACTGTGTTTTTAATCTTTCTTGGTTTCAGGGGACAAGTTTTGCATTTCTATTTTTGAACATAACCAAGGATCAGTCTGTTCCACCAAAAAAAATAGCTTGATCATTTAAGACACTGCAGTCAACCTTTTTTAAATGATACTAAAACAGAATAATAGGGAAAAAATACTATTTTAAATATTTGCATAAAGTTAACTATTTCTGCTTTAAAATTTTAGGTTTCTAACTATTTCTGGTACGAAACATCGATTTAAAAAGACAAAAAACTTCTATTTTAAGATTCGTATTAGTAGATATATCATGGGGATTCTACGCCAAATGATGTCACAGTAGCTTCGGACGGCATGTCACTGAAGAAGTAGAGGGGCGGGGCATGTTGGGTATCAAATGAAAGCGCGTGTACTTGTCTAACAGTTGGTTTTACTTGTCTAGAAGTTGGTTTCAGTTGTATAGTTACTTGTCTAGCAGTTGGTTTTACTTGTCTAGCTGTTGGTTTCATTTGTACAGCTACTTGTCTAACAGTTGATTTTAGTTGGATAGCTACTTGTCTAACAGTTGGTTAGCTGTTAACAACTACTTGGTTAGACAAGCAGCTGCCCAAGTGAAATCAACTGTTAGACAAATAGCTGTAGAACTGAAACTATACAAGTAATTGTTAACAACTAACCAACTGTTAGACAAGTAACTATCCAACTGAAATCAACTGTTATACAGCTAGCTGTACAACTGAAATCAACTGCTAGACAAGTAAAACCAACTGTTAGACAAGTACACGCCCTTTAATTTGATACTCAACATGCCCCACCTCTCTACTTCTTCAGCAACATGCCATGCGAAGCTGCTGTGACGTCATTTGACGTAGAATCCCCATGATATATCTACTCGGATTACATTTCAAGTATAACCAAAAGGAACTTTGGATAACAAACATGAATGCATTAAGTTCTGCGATATGTTATAAAAATTATGATATGTTCGTTTTTACCCTGTGAAAAAGGATCTTCGCTTTTGTATGAGCTGGGGTAGGGTTTGCAATTATATTTCTACATTATTGCTTATATCAGTAATGCGTAAGTCATAACAAAAGTATGTACAATTTCAGAATATACATAGTATAGCGTAACTACTAAAATATTGCACTTTTCGAAAATAATTTACAACGTATTAGGGGGCGAAATACTGTTTAATTTCATCATAATACTGCTCTGTGCCGAGTATCGATAATTACATAACTATACAATGACTAGAGTGATTTTATGACTAGAATATGTACAGTTTACCACAACTTATATTTCGCTTTCTTTGGAGCAGATCGGTTTGTGAAATGACATTGTATAAAAATTGTACTGTTTTAGTATAATACAAAATAGTTTTTGAATTCAAAGAACTACCTGAAAGAAGGTGGTAATCAATTTTACAATATTTACAGTCGGTTTTATTTTCTATTGAAAAATGTGGCGTTATTGACCTAAGATGTAGTTCCATCATAGACCCAAATCTTTTTTTTTATAAAATAGGGTGTCGAACTGTATTTACATTGTTGAGCGATTGGTAAATGAAAAAGATAGCAGGGCTTTTTTGCATTAGGAAGTAGTTGCAATTTTTTCGCATTTATTTGTAAATATCGTTAATTTGATTTAATGTGGTCACTCGAGCAAAATTTTGAAAATTATTTATTTTAGAAATTTTTAATTTTTGTAAAGGGACAAATTTTTTTCTAAATATCAACAGGATTTTTAATCCAATATTATGGAAGCTTCAACTTGTTTGTTAACATATCGATCACAATATTGATAGGGATGCAAACGATAGTTCGATGTTTTGAAAACATAGATGTATCGTTTGTAAACATCGATGTTTCAACATCGATGGTGAAGCATAAAAAATATGGATACATCCTTCAGTTTATAAACAACGTTTGAAAAATCGACATATCGCATCGCGACAGAATTAGCGCCATCTGTTGGATATAATTGGTGGGACAAACGACCACACAATTTTGTGACTAGTCATCCGATGGCACCAGTGGATATTTAACAAATTGTTGCTAAATTTGGGCCGCGACATCATTCCTAAGGAACAATTTGGGTTCCCACCTATGCACTCTACCTCAGACCAGCTGCTGAGAGTGATTGAAACAATCACTCAACGCATGAACTGGAACCAGGTAGTGGGAGCTATTTTCTTCGATATCTCCAAGGCATTTGACACAGTTTAACATTATGGACTAGTCTAAAAGATGCACCAGTTTGGAATGCCCCTAGCGATGGTTCAAATGGTAAGCTCGTTCCTCGTCCAGCGCTCTATCAAACCAGTTTAGGCTACAAAATGGGGTGCCTCAAGGCTCTGCCTTGTCACTTCTGCTGTATTCTCTATTTACAGCGGACATCCCGAGAACCAATCCAACAATCGACCACACCTTATTGGCAATTTATGCAGACGACACAGCTTTGGTGGCGTACTCTTTCAGTCCAGAATTGGTCACCAGATCACTTCAGGAGATAACAGATAGTCTACTAGATTACTTCGGTCAATGGCAAATCCAAGTCAACGCAAACAAAACCCAAGCAGTCTTCTTCACCCGAAGAAGACTCCAACCATATGGACATGTTAATGTTCATGGACAAAACGTCGACTGGAGACTTCGGGCAAAGTATTTAGGTGTAATTCTGGATAAAAGACTTACATTTCAGGCACACATCGATTACGCAGTGTCCAAAGCCAAAATCCTGAAGGGACTGCTGCAAGCGATGACTGGTAGAAATAGTGATTTGTCCATTGGACTTAGTGTTACTATACAAATCAATCATAAGACCAGCGATGACCTACGCATCTGTAGTTTGGTCACATGCGACAGATAATCAGATGAAGAAACTCCAGGTGTTCCAGAACGTCTTTCTAAGACAAGCCATGGAGGCTCCATGGTTTGTGAGAAACAATCAACTTCATAGGGAAGCTGAACTACGCCTGGTAAAAGATTTCTTTAGGGAAACTAATTCCAGGGCGATGGAAAGAGTGGAAACGCATCCCAACGAGCTAGTTCGACAGGCAGTGGATTACGATCCAAACATCTCAACCAGGATTAGGAGACCAAGGATGGTCCTCTAGGCTACGACTTCCATTTCGGAAATTTTTCTGTTTTGTTTATCTCTTATGTTTCAGGCAAAACAGCTAACAATAGTGCCCCAGCACTTCCGATGGAGGGATTGGGGACCAAGGGCCCGGCCCGAAGAATTAGGGGTTTTTAGTCGGTACCCGTAGTTTCAGCGAAAGTCCGACACTATCTGGTATCTTTCCAGATGTCCTTAATGGATTTTCTCCTTTAAAACAAATATATTGTGTGCCGCTGGTAAACAATATAAATATTTAAAAATTCATAGTTAGGTGTATTTCGCAATCTACAAAAGAGCCTAAATTTTGAAATGAACATGAAAATTTTAAGACATTTTCGAGTATTAACTTTGAAAACCGGAAAACTGCATTTCTAAAAATTTTGCTTTTAAATTTACAATAATTTATTATTTATTTAATATGTATTATTTTAAATTTTGGGGCGGGCAAAAAATTCTTATTTTTATCAAGATTTCTAGTTTAAACTTCAAATTTTCAGTTCCTTTAAGACAGCTTTTTTTACATAAATTTCAATCTTGTTAATTTTGTATTTTAATTTAAAACCTCTAGAAAAAAGTCGAAATTTTTATAAAAAAGTAAAAAAATTTAGAAATAGACCAATTTTCAAGATAAAAATTAAAATTGCCTAATTAAAACCGAACCAGGATTCTCAAAATTTAGAACCCAATTTCTAAATTTGGAATATTTGAGAAGTTGTTAATATTTAAGTAACCAAATCTTCATACCTACTAACAGAAATTAGAAATTTTTATTAAAATTCCCTGTTTAAATTTGAAAATTGCATATTTTTTAATTTCAAATTTTCTTCCAAATCTCGAATCTTTCCGAAAATTTTGTATTAAACCAAATTTTATTTTTATAAATTTAAGTTTTTTTCTGAAATTTCAATTTTTTTTCCAAATCCGGACTCTAATCTTGAATTTATATCGAAAACATTTTTGATAAATAAAGATCTAAGTGGAAATTTTTGGAATTTTGAGTTTAGCTTTTAAATGTTAGCTTTTCTCCCACGTATGTCTGTAATTCCAAAATGTCTGCTTTGTTCAAAAAATTTAAACTTCAAACGTACTCTTCGGCTCAAAAAACTTTTTAAGAAAATTCAAAATTTTCAAAATATACACTCTTTTTTGGCAATTTTGTCATTTTTTTGAAAATTTTAACTGTATCAAAATGTCGATACTTTTTAAAATTTTAACCATCAGAATATTTTAATATTTTTTCGGAATTCGTCTGTTTTTAAAATTTCTATTTTTTCAAAAATTTTAAATTTTTTGAAAATTTCACTTTTTAAAAAATTTTGAATTTTGTGTTTCTGAAAATTAGTAGGACTGAAAACTGCGCTTTTTTAAAAGTGTGGCATTTTACAAAATCTGCTCAAACCTTTTTAAAAAGTTCGTCTTTTAAAAAATGTTGAACTATTCTGAAAATATGGAATATTTTCTAAGAATTTTAATTTTCATTCAAAAAAAATTCAACATTTTTCAAAATTTTAACTTTTAATTTCTTTAAAATTTTAATTTTCTTCTCAAAATTGTGGCTTTTAAAAAATTTCGACACATTTAAAATCTGTTTATTTTTTTAAATTTCAAAATTTGTAATTTTCTGAACATTTCACTTTGGAATTATTTGAAAATTTTGATGTTTTTTATCATGTCAATTATTTTTAAAATTTGACCTTATTTTATTATTTCAACTTTTTTGAAAATGCAGTTTTTTTCAAATCACATTTTTTCTAAGCTTCATCCTATTTTTGAAATTTTTGGTTACTTCTCAGTTTCGAAGTTTTTTTAAATCCCTAGTTTTTCAGAATTACATTTCCATAAGTTAAATAAGAAACACTTTTAAAAAGTTTGGCTTTTTTGGAAAATTTCGTTTTTTAATAAACAAAAATTTGAATTTTTCTTGAAAAGTATCTTTTGAAATTTTCTAACTGTATTGAAAATTTCGATTTTCTTTTTAAAAATTGTGATATATTTCAATTTTGAACATTTCAAAATTTTGTCCATTTTGAAATCTTGACTATTTCATTAAAAATTACAATTTATCTTCAAATGGCATTAATACAACTTCAAAAATTTTGCCCTTTTTAAAAAAATATGATTTTTCAAATTCCTTTCAAATATTGGGAAATTTTTTAGTAATTTTTCAGAATTCCTATATTTTTTCAGTTTTTTTCAAATCACATTTCTTCAAATTTTCACCTATCTTTGAAATTTTTGATTCTTTCTCAAAGTTACGATTTTTTTTTAAATCCTTACTTTTTCAGAAATACATTTTTTTAAGTTAAATAAGAAACACTTTTAAAAAAGTTTGGCTTTTTTGAAAATTTCGTTTTTTAATAAAAAAATTTGAATTTTTCTTGAAAAGCATCTTTTGAAATTTTTTAAGTGTCTTGAAAGTTTCGCTTTTCTTTTTAAAAATTGTAATATATTTCAATTTTTTAAAAATTGTAATATATTTCAGTTTTGAACATTATTTCAAAATTTTGTCCTTTTTGAAATTTTGACTATTTTTTTAAAAATTACAATTTATCTTTAAATGACATTAATACGACTTCAAAAATTTTGCCTTTTTTTAAGTGATATGATTTTTTAAATTCCTTTCAAAATTTTCTCTTGAAATTTTTTAGTAATTTTTCAGAATTCCTATATTTTTTCAGTTTTTTCAAATCACCTTTTTTTAAATTTTCACCTATTTTTGAAATTTTTGGTTCTTTCTCAAAGTTACGAAATTTTTTTAAATCCTTACTTTTTCAGAATTAAAATTTTTAAGTTAAATAAGAAACACTTTTAAAAGTTTGGCTTTTTTGAAAGTTTCGTATTTTAATAAAAAAATTTGAATTTTTCTTGAAAAGCATCTTTTGAAATTTTTTAAGTGTCTTGAAAGTTTCGCTTTTCTTTTTAAAAATTGTAATATATTTCAATTTTTTAAACATTGTAATACATTTCAATTTTGAACATTATTTCAAAATTTTATCCTTTTTGAAATTTTGACTATTTTTTTAAAAATTACAATTTATCTATAAATAACATTAATACGACTTCAAAAATTTTGCCTTTTTTAAATGATATGATTTTTTAAATTCCTTTCAAAATATTCTCTTGAAATTTTTTAGTAATTTTTCAGAATTCCTATATTTTTTCAGTTTTTTCAAATCACATTTTTTTAAATTTTCACCTATTTTTAAAATTTTTGGTTCTTTCTCAAAGTTACGAAATTTTTTTAAATCCTTATTTTTTCAGAATTAAATTTTTTAAGTTAAATAAGAAACACTTAAAAGTTTGGCTTTTTTGAAAGTATCGTTTTTTAATAAAAAAATTTGAATTTTCTTGAAAAGCACCTTTTGAAATTTTTTAATTGTTTTGAAAATTTTGATTTATTTTTTAAAATTGTGATATATTTCAATTTTGAAAATTATTTCAAAATTTTGTGCTTTTTGAAATTTTGACCATTTTTTTAAAAATTAAAATTTATCCCTAAATGGCATTAATACGACTTCAAAAATTTTTAAAAAATATGATTTTTCAAATTCCTTTCAAAATTTTGTCTTGAAATTTTTCAGTAATTTTTCAGCATTCTTATATTTTTTTAGTTTTTTCAAATCACATTTTTTCAAAGTTTCAATTATTTTTGTAATTTTTGGTTCTTTCTCAAAGTTACGAAATTTTTTTAAATCCTTACTTTTTCAGAATTACATTTTTGAAAGTTAAATAAGAAAAACTTTTCATAAAGTTTGGCTTTTTTAAAAATTTCGTTTTGTAATAAAAAAAATTGAATTTTCTTAAAAAGTACCATTTGAAATTTTTAATTGTATTGAAAATTTCGATTTTCTTTTTAAAAATTGAAATATATTTCAATTTTGAACATTATTTCAAAATTTTGTCCTTTTTGAAATTTTGACTATTTTTTTTTAAATTACAATTTATCTTGAAATGGCATTAATACGACTTCAAAAATTTTGCCTTTTTTTAAAAAATATGATTTTTCAAATTCCTTTCAAAATTTTGTCTTGAAATTTTTAGTAATTTTTCAGTATCCCCACATTTTTAGAAATCTTTTCATTGATAGTTTTAACTTTTTGATGAAAATGTCAATATTTTTTTAAATTTTGAATATTAAATTTTTAATTCCAAACTCGTCTGTTAAAAATTCGACCTTTTGTAAAATATAAAATTTTTTGAAAATTTCCCTATTTAAAAACTATTGGATTCTCTTTTTTAATTAGTCGAAATGAAAATGTCCGTATTTTTATAAATTTTGAATATTAACATTTCGATTCAAAATTCGTCTGTTAAAATTTCGACTTTTTCAAAAACATAAAATTTTTTAAAAATTTCCTCATTTAAAAACTTTTGGATTTTTTTAATTATTCGAAATGAAAATGTCGATATTTTTTTAAATTTTGAATATTAAATTTTTGATTCAAAATTCGTCTCTTAAAAATTCGACTTTTTGTAAGATATAAATTTTTTTGAAAATTTCCTTATTTAAAAACTTTTGGATTCTCTTTTTTAATTAGTCGAAATGAAAATGTTGGTATTTTTATAAATTTTGAATATTAAAATTTCGATTCAAATTTCTTCGGTTAAAATTTCGACTTTTTCAAAAATATAAAATTGTTTGAAAATTTCTCCATTTAAAAACTTTTGGATACTTCTTTTTAATTATTCGAAATAAAAATGTAGATATTTTTCTTAATTTTGAATACTAAATTTTTGATTCAAAATTCGTCTGTTAACATTTTGACTTTTTCGAAAATAAATATAAAATTATTTGAAAATTTCGTTCGATATTTTTTCAGAATTTCGATTTTTTTTTAATTCCGATAGAGTTTTATTGAAATTTAGACTTTTTTTTGAAAAACCTGAACTCTTTATAAAAATTTCAACATTGTTTTAAATTGCCGAAGTTCTTCAAAATTTTAAATTCTCTTTCAAAATGTTGGCTAGTTTAAAAATGTTGATATTTTTTGAAATTCGTTCATTTTTCAAAATTCCAAAATTTTGTAATAAACCAAATTTTATCGTTATCAATTTTAATTTTTTTCCGAAATTTAAGCTTTTTATTCAGATCCAGAATTCAATCTTGAATTTTTATCCAACGTTGAGCATTTTTCATAAACATTTGAGATTAAAGTGAGAATTTTTCAAATTTTGAGTTTTATTTTTAAATGTGGGGCTGTAACCTCAAAATATCTATTTGTTTACAAATGTTAAACTTCAAACGTAATTTTCGGTTCAAAAAACATAATTTGAATTTACTATCAAAATTTAAAGGAAAAAATAAATAAACAAAAAAATTATAGGTTTAAGCTCGAAAGTCATTTCATAACAAATAATTAAAGAAATTAGGCGCACACAAATTCAAATCAAAAAATAAATGCATTAGAAGTTTCAGGTTAAAGACAAATTTTTGATTTTTTTTCGAAATTTTGAGTTTAATCTCGAATTTCGAGAAGAAGTCGAAAATTTGGTTATTAAAAACTCCTTACTGTCATCTGTCAATATTGTACGCTTAACCAAAGTTTCGTGTATACCCATGGTAGAAATTTTGGAAATGAAATCGAAATTTTGACTTTAATCTTGGAATTGCTAGAAAAAAGTCGAAATTTCTAGATTTAAGGCGAAATTTGGAGAAAGACGTTGTATTTTTAAGAAACAAGTCGAAATTTCGAGATTAGAGTCGAAATTTCGAGATTAGAGTCGAAATTTCGAGATTAGAGTCGAAATTTCAACTTTAATCCCGGAATTTCGAGAAAAATTTGAAATTTCAATTAAATCCGAGATTTCTAAAAAACTTTCTTTTTAAATTGATGCCTTTTCTACCCTTTTCTAATGTTGTCTTCTTAAACTCGAAATTAATTTAATTAAATATTGTAACGCAATGTAAATAGATGTAATAGAATTTAGAATAGAATTGTATAATTTAGTAAATAAAAAAAGTTTCTAGAAGGATCTGATAAGGGGAAAGCGGCCGCGATAACGAAACAAATGGCAGATAAGCGTTTCAGAAATTTCGGCAAACGATAAGCCTTATCTGTCGAAAAGTTCTAGAAGCCGGGGGCCAAAACTATAAAAAGGCGGTCAGCTTTCCCTCGAGTCAGTCAGTCAGTGTAATTATTGAGTTAGTAGAAGTCAATAATAAGTGAGTTAATTGTCAATTGTGGTGATCAAAGTTGAGTTCAGTAATAAAGTGGGAATAATCCATCACGTGTATCAATTCGAACCAATAAACGCACGTAACAATATTTAAACAACATTGATGTATCGATATCGAATACCGACGTTTAAGACATCGATGTTTCATTGAAAAAATATCGATATTCAAACATCGACGCTTTTTTGAACCCTAAATATTGGACATTTTCTGACGCCACATTGATGGCGAGTGGAGAGCCTGTCTCCCTCTGATCCGAGCATTCAAGAGAAAATGAATATTCAGGGGGTAAATGATTTTTTTTTAAATTTCGATTATTTCTAAAAATTTAGATTTTTCTTAATTCGCTTTTTTTATAAATTGGATAAAATCTAACTCTTTTAAAGATATCTCGAATTTTCACCAAATTAAACCTGTTTCTCAAAATTTAACTCGTTTTGTAAAATTTCGATCATTTTCTTGAAATTTTGATCTTTTTCTAGACAATTCGCGATTTTTTTTTAATTAATTTTTATTTTTTCGTTTTTTTTTTCTTAAAATCTGTCTTTCTTCTAAATTTCGACTCTAGCTCAAGATACGAATTTGTATGTTTCTGGAAATCTCCAATTTTTTGGTCAAAGTTCGTCATTTTCTCAAAATTTCGAATTTTATTTATTCTATTTGCAAAGGACAACCCAATTATACTTTAAGAGATTTTTACCAATTTTTTTTTGACTATTTTCAGAATTTAACTATTCCCTCAGAATTAGATTTTTTACTTTCCATTGCTTCTCAAAATTTCGCCTTTTTCTTGAAATTTCAAAACCTCTTTTTACAATGTCTTAAAATGTGACAATCTCTGGAAAATTTTGAATTTTTTTCAATCCATTCGCAAAGGGGAACCCCATTATATTTTCAAAGATTTTTGCCAAATTTTTTGTTTGTTATGAGCGACTATTTACAGAATTTAACTATTTCCTCAGAACTGATGATGAGAATTTTTTTATTGCTTCTCAAAATTTCGCCTTTTTCTTGAAATTTCAACAGTTTTTTTAAAACGTGCGATTTTTTTTTTTCTTAAAATGTGAGAATCTCTGGAAAATTTCGATTTTTTTTTCAATTCATTCGCAAAGGACAACCGCATTATAACATACTTTTAGAGATTTTTGCCAAATTTTTTGTTTTTTATGAATAACTATGTTCAGAATTTAACTATTCTCTCGGAATTATAAGAACTTTCCATTGCTTCTGAAAATTTCGCTTTTTTCTTGAAATTTAAACAACTTTTATCAAAATGTTGATTTTTTTCTTAAAATGTGACAACCTCTGAAAAATGTCGAAGCTCTCTTGAAATTTTGCTTTTTTCCAAATTTTGTTATTTTTTTTTGAATATTTTTTCTGAAAATGTCAACCTTTTACAAATCAATTTTTCAAAAACTTTGTCTTTTTCACAAAATTTTGATTTTTACCTCAACTTGCGGTATCTAATACACTAATGGAAAAAATTAAAGGATCAAAGAAACTCCAAATTTCTAGGTGATTTTCAAAAAGCTGTAAATGGTGAGGAATGATCGTATAGAAAATCTAAAAAAGGGAAATTGCAACTCCAAATGTCTAGTTTTTGGATCCGAATTTCGAACATTTTTTTTTCAAAATGTTGATTATTTTTTTTCTTAAAATGTAACAATCTCTGGAAAATTTTGAATTTTTTTAAATCCATTCGCAAAGGGCAACCCCATTGTACTTTCAAAGATTTTTGCCAAATTTTTTGTTTTTTATGAACGACTATTTTCAGAATTTGACTATTCCCTCAGAATTATGAGAACTTTCCATTGCCTCTAAAAATTTCGCTTTTTTTCTTGAAATTTCAACAACTTTTATTAAAATGTGCGATATTTTTTTCTTAAAATGTGACAATCTCTGAAAAATTTCGCATTTTTGCAATCCATTCGCAAAGAGTAATTTCATAATACTTTTAGAGATTTTTGCCAAAGTTTTTGTTTTTTATGAAGGACTATTTTCAGAATTTAACTCTTTCCTCAGAAATATGAGAAATTTCCATTGCTTCTCAAAATTTCACCTTTTTCTCGTTTCAATAACTTTTTTTTTAAAGTCGATACTTTTTTTTTAAATGTGACAATCTTTGGAAAATTTCGAAGTTTTTTTAAAATTTTGCTTTTTTCCAAATTTTGTTATTTTCGTTTTGAATTTTTTCTGAAACTGTCAACCTTTCACAAACTAATTTTTCAGAAACTTTGACTGGTTTCTTAAGCTTTGTTTTTTTTTCACAAAATTTTGATTTTTACCTGAATTTTTGATATCTAATACACTCACGGAAAAAATTAAAGGTTTTCAAAAGGCTGCAAATGGTCAAGAATGATCGTATAGAAAATCTAGAAAAGGGAAATTGCAGCTCCAAATGTCTAGTTTTTGGATCTGAACATTTTTAGCGTTAGCGATTTTCAAGTAATCTTAAGAGAACCATTGACGAAAAAATTTCTAAATTTATTTGGTGTTTCCCAAAAAATGTGAAATTTTTTTTCTGTTAGGAACGCAACCACAGTGTAATGGCAATACTTTGATAGTAAATAGCTCACGATGCTGAGCGACAATATCAACCAAATTAACCACTAGTACTCCCGGCGAAGTAATTATGATAATGGAACCAAATAATGTTGTCGTATTTGCTCAAAAGTCGTGCTATCTTTCTCATTGTCGATAATTTAACAGCAGAACACAAGCAGGGACTCACAGTCGCACAGCACGATCACGTCATTAGTTAACAGGAAAACCGAAATTGACGTCTGGTCAGTGCTGCGCTGCGAATTTCATCCGCTTTTGCTTCTGCCGTTGATTGCAGAACCACACCCTTACCACGTTTTTCTTAAGATCTAATTTTTCAGCAATGGCGGCTATCTTTTCGCCCGACGGTCGCGGCTGTACAGCGAAATACGCCTCCAAACTTCGTTTCTCGGGCGCCGCTATCGACGTTCGTTTTCTCTTTTTTTCACCAGCAGGTAGGACGCTGGGGGCGTCCGGGTCTCTTCTTTTGTTTTTGGCTTGAGCTTCGGCTTCTTCCAGCCACGCTTGGAGGATGGGTTTGAGGGCTATCATGTTGTTGTGGGAGAGGGTCAGGGATTCGAAACGGCATATTGTGGATTGGGACAAGGCACCTACGCCGGGGAGTTTCAAGTTGGCTAACGCTTTACCTACGTCCGCTTGCGTTACACCCAGTTTTATCCTTCGCTGTTTAAATCTAAATTGGAAGAATAATTCGTTTAGATTCCAGCACATGCACTGGTAGGAATGATATGTCAGATTACAATTTTTTAAGCGATGGGCTACGTTCATGAGGTTGAAAGTTCAATTTCAAAATACTATAATGACCACCACGAGATGTGTTCAAAAATTAACTAAGTTTGGAAGGAATTTTATTTATTTATCTACAACAATGTTATCTTCTTCAAAATAGCCTCCATACACCATTCAGTTAAGCTAATCCCCAAAATACTTATAGAACTTGATCTTTGAAATGGCATTTAAGTGTCCCATCGATGCTTTTCTAATCTTATTTGACCTTGTAAAGAGGACTCAAAGGTTCTCTCTAACTATATCAACAAATAGGAGTCAGTTTTGATTTTCATTATTTTTTTGTCATGTGCAGTTTTAAATGGTTTTTAGAAAACCCAATTCTGAATTGATTGTAAATCTTCACTAAAAGTCACCAAATGAAATGAAAGTAACTCTCCGTTGGTCTTAATTTTCTGACATTTCACCCTTTTGGAGATTTTTATCTCACCAACCTTTCAGCGAAGGCCTCTAATTCTCTAGGATCGGTGTCAGCGTCTGGATGTAGACCGGCTACAGCAGCGGCTGCCGCCGCCGCAGCCATGGCTGGATGATGTGCCCCGGGATGCCCACCGTGGTGTCCTGGATGATGACCGGGCGCGCTGTGACCTGATAGAGGTCCTCCGTGGTGGTGGTGGTTCATCATATGGTTCATGCCGTACGCCGAATGCATATGACTTGGTGTTTCGGACATTGGGGTTAGCGTCGTCATCGACGATGTTGATATAGGGTCTAACATTTCTAAGCCATCCATATGGCCCATCTGGAACAATAGATTTCTGTTTAATTCAATTTTCAATTTTTTTTAACTATGAATAATTACGAGCTACTTCTCAGCTAATGATTTTTCCTTGTTTATGTTAATGAAACGTGTTTTCTTGACTAGTAAAAGCTGCAAACAAGTTCATGTTTCTGAAGTATTGACCACAGAGCGACAACAATTTAGGTATCCTAAAAATAGGGGTATACAAAAAAGGAACGTTAATATGGTGTCTGTGAAAGTGCGGCTGCATAAAGTGCGGCCAGTGCCCATTTAGGGTTGAAAGTGCGGCCAATACTTAATTAGGGTTTAAATTCTTATAGCTGAGGCTAATGTCGTTACGACCACAGTTTGTTGAAAATGTACCCACTGGAAAGATCTTAGCTAATTGCTGACGATTTAATAATTATCTTAACTATATATGACTGGCGTTAAACTAGTAAATATATGAAGCTTCATAAAGTATATTAAACTTTTAAAGTATGATAAAAATGCACTATTTAAATGTATATTAAAAAATAATGAAACATATATGAATATTAGACTAATGATATTTTGATGTTTGTTACAAATATGTTAATAACTATTCTAATTATTTAGAGAATTTTTAGACCTTCGGGCAATTTGACAGCTTTTTGCAGAAAGAAATCAAAACAAAAATTCTTAAAATTTAGTTTTTTAATAAAAGAAGTCATAACCTTTGTTACAAAAAAGAACCAGGTTCCATTTTTAAACTCAGCATCATCTATTAACCAAAAAACCATTCGGCTGAATGAGTTGGGCAGATAAAAAACCTGCCAAAGGGGCCCAAGTGCTTTGAAGGTTTTTATAGCGGTAGCTAGAATAGGGCAGGGCCCGGTACCTGCCTCCCCTAGTTCGAGAAATCAATCGAAAACTTATCTTCAACAAGGAGGACTTTCTGCATAAGTTTCCATTTTTTTTTTCAAAATTTATTCTTACTTAAAATTTCAAAATTTTCTTAAATATCGACTATTTCTTTGAAAGTTTATCCTTTTCTTTTACTTCCCTTAGTTTGATTGATCAATCCAAAAGTTACCTTCGACTATGAAGTGTTTTTCCACAATTTTTTTTTTTTAAATTCAACATTATCTTAAATAACGTCTTTTTTTCTGAAAATTTGTCTTTTTCTTTTGCTTTTCCGAGTTCGAGAAATTAATGAAAAATTTATTTTTAACTAGGGGGACTTTTCCCAGAAGTTTCCATTCTTTTAAAATTCGTTCTTATTCGAAATTTCAACATTTCCTTTAATGTCGACTTTTTTCTGAAAATTTGTCTTTTAATTTTGCTTTCCGTAGTGCAAGCAGTCCATGGGAAATTTATCTTCGACTAGGGGACCCTTTTCTAAAAGTTTCCTTTTTTTTTAAATTCGTTCTTATTTGAAATTTCAACATATTTTTAAATATCGACTTTTTTCTAAAAATTTGTTGTTTGTGCAATCAATGGAAAGTTTTTCTTTAATTAGGGGGACTTTTTCCAGATGTTTCCATTTATTAAAATTCGTTCTTATTCGAAATTTCCATTTAAAAAAAAATCGTTCTTATTTGATGTTTAAAACATTTTCCTAAATATCAATTTTTTTCCAAAAATTTGTCATTTTATTTTGCCTTCCTTGCTCAGTAATCAATCAAAAATTCATCTTCGACTAGAAGCTTTTTTGCAGAAGTTTCCATTTTTAAAATTTCGTCCTTATTTCGAAATTTCAACATTTCCCTAAATATAGACTTTTTTCTGAAAATTGACCTTTTTTCTCTGCTTCTATTCTTGTTTCGAGCAATCAATAGAAAATTTATTGTCAGTTAAGGAGCTTTTCCTAGAAGTTTCCATTTAAAAAAAAAATTCGTTCTTATTTGATGTTTAAACATTTTCCTAAATATCAACTTTGTTCCAAAATTTTGTCATTTTATTTTGCCTTTCTCGTTCAGTAATCAATCAAAAATTCATCTTCGACTAAGGGCTTTTTTGCAGAAGTTTCCATTTTTTAAAATTCGTCCTTATTTCGAAATTTCAACATTTCCCTAAATATAGACTTTTTTCTGAAAATTTGCCTTCTTTCTTTGCTTCTATTCTTGTTTCGAGCAATTAATAAAAAATTTATTGTCAGTTAAGAAGCTTTTCCTAGAAGTTTCCATTTAAAAAAAAAATTCGTTCTTATTTGATGTTTAATCATTTTCCTAAATATCAACTTTTTTCCAAAAATTTGTCATTTTATTTTGCCTTCCTTGTTCAGTAATCAATCAAAAATTCATCTTCGACTAGGGGCTTTTTTTGCAGAAGTTTCCATTTTTTAAAATTCGTCCTTATTTCAAAATTTGAACATTTCCCTAAATATAGACTTTTTTCTGAAAATTTGCCTTTTTTCTTTGCTTCTATTCTTGTTTTGAGCAATCAGTAGAAAATTTATTGTCAGTTAAGGAACTTTTCCTAGAAGTTTCCATTTTTTTTTTAAATTCGTCCTTATTTGAAATTTTAACATTTTCTTAAATATCAATTTTTTTCCAAAAATTTATCATTTTATTTTGCCTTCCTCGTTCACCAATCAATTATAAATTTATCTTCGACTACAAGGAATTTTTGCAGAAGTTTCCATGTTTTTTAAATTCCTTCTTATTCAAATTTTCAACGGTTCCTTAAATATCGACTTTTTTCTAAAAATTTGCCTTTTTCCTCTGCCTCATCTTTGTTTCAAGCAATCAATGAAAATTAATTTTTAGTTAGGGGAAGTTTTCCCAGAAGCTTCCATTTTTTTTCAAAATTCATTTTTAATTAAAATTTCAATATTTTCTTAAATATCGACTTTTTTTTGAAATTTTGTCTTTTTTTTGCCCTTTCCAGTTCAAGCAATCAATGAAAAATGTATCTTCAACTAGGGGGACTTTTTCCTAGAAGTTTCCATTTTTTTTTAAATCGTTCTTATTTGAAATTTAAACATTTTCTTAAATATCAAGTTTTTTCCAAAAATTTGTCATTTTATTTTTCCTTCCTTGTTCAGTAATCAATCAAAATTTCATCTTCGACTAGAAGCTTTTCTTGCAGAAGTTTCCATTTTTTAAAATTCGTCCCTATTTCGAAATTTCAACATTTCCCTAAATATAGACTTTTTTCTGAAAATTTGCCTTTTTTCTTTGCTTCTATTCTTGTTTCGAGCAATCAATAGAAAATTTACTGTCAGTTAAGGGAATTTTCCTAGAAGTTTCCATTTTTTTTTATATTCGTCCTTATTTGAAATTTAAACATTTTTTTAGATATCAAATATTTTCCAAAAATTCATCATTTTATTTTGCCTTTCTCGTTCACCAATCAATCAAAAATGTATCTTTGACTAGAAGGAATTTTTGCAGTAGTTCCCATGCTTTTTAAATTCCTTCTTATTCAAATTTTCGACAGTTCATTAAATATCGACTTTTTTCTGAAAATTTGCCTTTTTCCTTTGCCTTATCTTTGTTTTAAGCAATCAATGAAAATTCATTTTTAGTTAGGAGGAGTTTTCCCAGAAGTTTCCATTTTTTTTTCAAAATTCATTCTTATTTAAAATTTCAATATTTTCTTAAATATCGACTTTTTTTTGAAATTTTTTTTTTTCTTTTGCCCTTTCCAGTTCAAGCAATCAATGAAAAATGTATCTTCAACTGGGGGGACTTTTTCTAGAAGTTTCCATATTTTTTAAATTCGTCCTTATTCGAAATTTCAATATTTCCTTGAATATCGACTTTTTTTAGGAAAATTTATTTTTTCCCTAGTGCGAGCAATCAATGAAAAATTTATCTTTGACTAGGGGACCTTTTTCCAGAAGTTTCCATTTTTTTTCAAAATTCGTTCTTATTCTAAATTTTCACATTTTCTTAAACATCGACTTTTCTTTTAAAAATTTGTTACTTCTTCTCGTTTAAGCAATCAATCCAAAATTAATCTTGGAGTAGAGGGTGCTTTTCCAAAAGTTTCCATTTTTTTCTTTAAAAGTCGTTCTTATTTAAAATTTTAATATTTTCCAAAATATCGACCTTTTTCTAAAAAGTTGTAATTTTATTTTGTTCTTCTCCCTATTTTGAGCAATCAATCGAAAATTTACCTTCGAGAGGGAAACTTTTGCCACAAGTTTCCAGTTTTTTAAAGATTCGTTCCTATTTTAATTTTTAACATTTTATTAAATATCGAAGAATTTCTTCCGAAAATTTGTCATTTTATTTTGTCGCCCTCATGCAATCAATCAAAAATGTATCTTGGACTAGCTGGACTTTTTGCAGAAGTTTGCAGTTTTTTTTAATTTGTTCTTATTCAAAATTTCAACAGTACCTTAAATATCGAATTATTTCCCTTTTTGTCTTTACCCCCATCCTTGTTTTGAGCAATCAATAAAAAAATTATTTTTAGTTAGAGGAACGTTTACCAGAAGTTTCCATTTTTTTTCAAATATCTTTCTTATTTGAAATATCAATATTTTTTAAATATAGACTTTTTTTCTCAAAATTTGTCAATTTATTTGCCTCGTGTAGTTCGAGCAATCAATGGAAAATTTATCTTTGGCTGGGGGAACTTTTTCCAGAAGTTTCCATTTTTTTAAAATTCGTTTTTATTCGAAATTTCAACATTTCCTTGAATATCGACTTTTTTTTGAAAATTTGCCTTTCACTTTTGCCTCTTCCCCTAGCGCAAGCAATCATGGAAAAATTATCTTCGACTAGGGAGTCTTTTCCAGAAGTTTCCATTATTTTTTCAAAATTCGTTCTTATTGGAAATTTCAATGTTTTCTCAAATATCGACTTTTTTTCCGAAAATTTGTCATTTTATTTTGCCCTTTTAGTTCAGCAATCAATTGAAAATGTATCTTCTACTAAAGGAACTTTTCGCAAAAGTTTCCATTTCTTTAAAAACTCGTTCTTATTCAAAATTTCAACAGTTCCTTAAATATCGACTTTTTTCTGAAAGTTTGCCTTTTTCCTTTGCCTCATCTTTGTTTTGAGTAATCAATTGAAAATTTATTTTGAGTTAGGAAGATTATTCCTCGAAGCTTCTATTTTTTTTTCAAAATTCGTTATTGAAATTTCAACATTTTCTCAAATATCATTTTTTTTTTCTGAAAATTTGCCATTTTACTTTGCTCCCACCCCTGTTTCGAACAATTAATAGAAAATCTATCTTTAGCTAGGAGGACTTTTTCCAAAAGTATCCATTTTTTCAAAATTCGATCTTATTTAAAATTTCAACATTTTCTTAAATATCATCTTTTTTTCTAAAAATGTATCTTTTTCTTTTGCTTCTTCTGGTTCAAGCAATAAATGGAAAATTTATCTTCTACTAGGAAGACTTTTTCCAGAAGTTTCCATTTTTTTAAAATTCTTTCTTCTTCGAAATTTCAATATTTCCTTAAATATCAACTTTTTTCTGAAAATTTGTCTTTTTCCTTTGCTTCCACCCTTGTTTCGAGCAATCAATAGAAAAGTTATCTTTAGCTAGGGGAACTTTTTCCAAAAGTGTACATTTTTTTTAAATTCGTTCTAATTTGAAATTTCAACATTCTCTTAAATATCGACTTTTTTTCGAAAAATTTTTCTTTTTATTTTGCTCCGTCTGGTTCAAGTAATCAATGGAAAATTTATCTTCAACTAGGGGGACTTTTTCCAGAAGTTTCCATTTTTTTCAAATTCGTTCTTTCTCGAAATTTCCTTGAAGATCGACTTTTTTTGGAAAATTTGCCTTTTACTTTTGCCCCTTTCCCTAGCGCAAGCAATGATGGAAAAATTATCTTCGACTAGGGGGCCTTTTTCCAAAGGTTTCCATTATTTTTTCAAAATTCCTTTTTATTAGAAATTTCAACGTTTCCTTAAATATCGATTTTTTTCTGAAAATTTGTCATTTTATTTTGTCCCCTTCGTTCAGCAATCAATCGAAAATTTATCATCGACTGGAAGGACTTTTTCCAGAAATTTTTTAAAAATTCGTTCTTATTTGTAATTTCAAAATTTCCTTGAACATGGACTTTTTTTTGAAAATTTGTGTTTACTTTTGCCCCTCCCCCTAGTGCAAGCAATCATGGAAAAATTATCTTCGACTAGGAGGTCTTTTTCCAAAAGTTTCCATTATTTTTTCAAAATTCGTTCTTATTTGAAATTTTCACGTTTTCTTAAATATCGACTTTTTTCCGAAAATTTGTCATTTTATTTTGTCCCCTTCGTTCAGCAATCAATCGAAAATTTATCATCGACTGGAAGGACTTTTTCCAGAAATTTTTTAAAAATTCGTTCTTATTTGTAATTTCAACATTTCCTTGAACATGGACTTTTTTTTGAAAATTTGCTTTTTACTTTTGCCCCTCCCCCTAGTGCAAGCAATCATGGAAAAATTATCTTCGACTAGGGGGTCTTTTTCCAAAAGTTTCCATTATTTTTTCAAAATTCGTTCTTATTTGAAATTTTCACGTTTTCTTAAATATCGACTTTTTTCCGAAAATTTGTCATTTTATTTTGTCCCCTTCGTTCAGCAATCAATCGAAAATTTTTCATCGACTGGAAGGACTTTTTCCAGAAATTTTTTAAAAATTCGTTCTTGTTTGTAATTTCAACAGTTCCTTAAATATCGACTTTTCTCTGAAAATTTGCATTTTTCCTTTGCACCCACCATTGTTTCAGCAATCAACAGAAAATTTATTTTCAGTTAGGGGGACTTTTCCTAGAAGTTTCTATTTTTTCTTGCAAAATTCGTTCTTATTTGAAATTTCAACATTTTCTTAAATTTCGACCTTTTTTTCTAAATATTTATCTATTTCTTTTGCTCTCCCTGGTTCAAGCAATTAATGAAAAATGTATCTTTAACTATGGGGGACTTTTCCTGAAGTTTCCATTTTTTTAAAATTTGTTCTTATTCGAAATTTCAACATATCCTTAAATAACGACTTGTTTCTGAAAATTTGCCCCTTTCCTTTGTCGTCTTCCTTTGCTTCGGGCAATTAAGAAAAAAATTATCTTTAGTTGGAAAGACTTTTTCCAAAATTTTCCATTTTATTTTCAAAATTCGTTCTTATTTGAAATATCAACATTTTATTATATATCGACTTTTTTTTCAAAATGTGTCCTTTTATTTTGTAATTTCAAATTTGTTTTTACCATTTAAAAAATATTATCTTAAAATATTTTGTTATTTTTTTCACTATTCCTTAAAATTTAACTTTTTCCTGAAAATTTTGATTTTTCTTGAAGTTTGTTATAAATTTTGGATGCTTTATGAATATTTTCTGAAGATTAGCTGAATCTTTTATTAAAAAAGCAAAAATTTTAAAAAATATATTTTGCACAAGGTCAAAAATTCAGAAAATATTTTTTTGGAAATTTCAACAGTTCCTTTTTTAAAGCAACTTTTTTAAAATCCCAACTTGTTTTTTCAACATTTTGACAACCATTACTGGACTTGGCGGATTGGTTGTCTCCCTCTGGCTTAAACACTCGAAAGAAAATGAATATTTAACCAGAAAGGTCCCACTGTTTCTTAAAATTCATCCAGTTAAACAAATTTCAACAAAATGTGTCTCGTAAATATTTCAAATTTTTACAAAATTTGTTCCCGAAAATTCAATATTTTGTCGTTATTTCAACCTCGTTTTTGAAACCTTGATCTTTTTCTCAAAAATTCGCCTTTTTTTCAAAATTTGTTTTTGTATTTTGAAACTTTTTCCTTGGAATTCGTTTTTCTCAAAATTTATATTGAATTAAAAATTTATCTTTTTAATAGCGAGTATTCTGAAAATTTAACTTTTTCTGAAAATTTTACATTCAGCGCCAAGCATCTATTTTTTCCCAAGTTTTCCTCAAAATTCGTCTTTTTTTGGAATTTCGACTGTACTTTTTTCAAAGTTTTTAATTCAGACTTTTTTTCGGAATTTGAACTATTTACTAAAATTCATTTTTTTACCTTTCGACTTAATTGGCAAAATATGACTGTGTTTCTTAAAATTGATTGGAAAATTTCGAATTTTTTCTCGATCTCAAATTTTTTCTCAAAATTTTAATGGTTTTTTTTTATTCTTAAAATTGGGTTGATTTGTTGGTAATCTCAAACTTTTAGAATCTCAATTTTCAGAAATTGTTACTGAAAAACAAGTATTCTGGAAATTTGACTTTTCCTCAAAATTTTACATTCAGCGCCAAGTATCCATCTTTTCTCAAGTTTTCCTCGAAGTTCGTCTTTTTTCGGAATTTCGACTACTTTTTTTAAAATTTTTAACTTAGACTTTATCCGGAAAAATCAACTTTTTGGATATCTATGCAAAATTACACTTTTTTTTAGAAATTTTTCTTTCTTTTAGGAATTTGGACTAGTTATTGAAATTCATTTTTTTATATTTCGATTTTTTTTCAAAATTTTTAATTCAGTCTTTATTCGGGAAAATCGACTTTTTGGATTTCTGTGCAAAATTACACTTTTTCTTTTCTAGAAATTTGTCCTTTTTTTCGGAATCCGGAGTAGCTATTAAAATTCATTTTTTTACATTTCGATTTTATTGGCAAAATTCGACCATTTTTCTTAAAATTGATTAAAAAATTTCGAATATATTCTCGATTTCAAATTTTTTCCCAAAATTTCAATCGTTTTTTTTGTTTCTAAGATTGAGTTGATTTTTTGATAATTTCGAACTTTTAGAATCTAAATTTCCAGAAATTTTTACTACAATCTAAAGGTTTGGTTTTTCAAAGTGTCTCTTAAAGTTTGGATTTTTATCTCAAATTGTGGTGTTCAACATTTCTCGAAAAATTCACTTTTTTACCTTTTTTGAACTGATTTTCAAAGTTTTCCTTTTGAAAGAAAATTCCATAATTTGTTCTTTTTTCTAAATGCAGCAATCTTTCTTTATATGCATTTTTTTAAAAGACGACTTTTCAGAAATTACATCTTCCAAAATACAAATGTTATCTTAATATGTGATATGCAAGAGGGCTGCATGAATTTGTAGTCTAGGTTGCATTCTTCTTGCATACGACATTGTTGGCGATGGCAATAGTTTCTCTATGGACCAATAGGTGGTAGTACTAAAGAGTCACTCGCTTGACGCCTGTGAATGTTTTAGTACTTACTTGTCGGAACATTTATTAGCTTTCGAGTTGGATATACCAAACTGACGAGATCTAACAAGATCGAAACCGGTATTTGGTTTCCAAACTTCGAATCTAATAAATGTTCAAACCTATTGGTCTGTGCATTATAGTTAACATGTGATGCATATTAAATTTTGTGAAACACTAACAGTTACCTCGAAATTGGCTTCCTTTTATAAAATGTACGAAATTTTATTTTACAGGAAGGAACCAACCCACTATCGAGTTTTCAATTATTGTTTTTAGGGTTGATTCCATTCTGCCGTTGAGTGTTTATCACTAAACGATTCTCCAAAAGTCGTCCAATTATCAGGTCTTCATTGGAAGCGTAAACTCCTACCGTACCCCGTACAATAAAAATGAGAACAAATTAAAAAAAAGTTTAATTTATAATTTCGTCTGTTTTTGAAAGTTTGAAATTTTTTTTAACAAGTTTATCTTTTTTTTTATTTTACAATATCTACTTTTTAAAAATTCAGAATTCTACTTTGATTAAAAATATAGACTTATTTAATTTCAATTGTTTTACAAATTTCTAGTTTTTTTGGAAAAGTTGGATATTTTAAAATATCTACTTATTTCCAATATTTCGAATTTTTTTCGAAATTTTAGCTGCTTTGAAAATTTTGATTTTTTTTAAATGTATACGTATTTGCTAAATTTCGACTTTTATCTAAAACTTCGACTTGTTAATTTGTGTTTTGTTGTAAAACTCCAGTTTTTTAATTTTGCCGCTGTTTAAAATATTAAATTTTTGAAATTACCAAATTTTTTTGAAACGCGTGACACAAAATTTTGATAATTGTTAAACTTTATTAACGATTAAAACGCAACAGAAATAAGAAATTAAAAAGGTTTGGAAAGGTCAATTACAAAATTTTTAATCAAAATTTTTTATTTTTGTAAACGCGATCATTTTGTATTCTTTTTAGACTTTCACCTCTTTTTCAAAATCTCCACTTTTTATGAACATTTTTAACTTATAGTTAACTCAAAATTACTATTAAATTAAATAACTATTTATCAGTTTTGACTTTTTTTTGAAAATTTCGTTCTTTTCCTCTTTCAAAACTTTACTTTTCTCCTAGGCTCAACTTTTATATAAATTTAACATTTTTTGGATTTTCTTTATTTAGGGTGGGCTGGGTAAAGTTTGGGCAAACACTTAGGCTATGCTTTTTATGTTCTTTATGGTAGAATTAAATAGTTATTTCAAAAATTCTTCTTTTTTGAAAATTTTTTTAAATTTCGGAAAATTTGAATTTTTCCAAAATTTAGAATTTTTTTGCATTTTTAGATTTTTTTCCGAATTAATTCTACTTTCTTTTTTGAAAATATCCACATTTTGTCAACAAAATTTTGACTTTTATTTAAACCCTAGACCATTTTTCAAGATTTTAATCTTTTGTTTTAAACTGGGGCTTTTTTCAAAATTTAGACTGGTATCTTCGATTTTTTGTGATTCGACTGTTTGAAAACTTCTCCTTTTCCAGAAAAATTAATTTCTTTAAAAATATTTGACGTAAAGATTCTTATTTGAAAAAGTCAATTTTTGTAAAAAAATGTCGACTTTTTTAAAATTTTCGATCTGTTATCCAAAATCTTCACTTTTTTAAACTTTTGATATTTTATCATTAAAATTTCCGGTTTTTCTTTTGACTTTTTTGAAATCTCGACCATTTTTCAAAACTTCGACTACCCTTAAAAATTATGAACTTTTTTCAAAATTTTTACTTTTTCTCGAATCTTTGAATTTTTCCATATTAAATTTTTTAAAACTTGGTTTTTTTTTTAAAAATTCAAATTTATTGAGGAATTTGACATGCAGATATTTGGCTATTATTTATATCAGTTTTTTGGAAAATTGGATTCTTATTTAAAAAGTTGGAGTTTTTTAAAATTTAGATTTTTTTCAAACTTTTGACATTTTTGCAGATTGCCATTTGTTAAAAAGATTTAGACATTTTCTCATCAAAATTTCGATTTCTTTTGAATCCTTCATTTTTTTTAAATGACGGCTTTTTTCAATCTTTCGAAATTTTTACAGAATATTCACTTTTATGAAAATTTTGACACTTTCTCATCAAAATTTTAACATTTTCTCATCAAAATTTCTACATCCTTTGAAATTTTCATTTTTTTTAATTTGTTAAAAATCCGAACCTTTTTGAAAATTACGCCCCTTTTTATTCAAAATTTTGATTCTCGAATCAACAAGTTTTTGTAATTTTGATATTTTGACAAATGACCAATTAAATGTTCTGTAATTAAACAGTTAAACGTGCTTAAAATTGGAAATATGTACAACCGCAATCATAGACTAGTTTCGGCCTTCCTTGGCCTCATCAGCATGGTACGGTGGTTGTACACACTTCCAATTTAAAACCGTGGAAGCAGAGAGTAATGCTTCAATTAGCATGTAGCGAAAATGTTTGCGTAGTAAACAGTTAAAAGTCAGTTACAAGTCACCCAATGGAGGTTTGCTCTCTTGGATACTTATACGACTGACTAACGGCTTTAAATTGGAAGTGTATACAACCACCGTAGCATGCTGACGAGGCCAAGGAAGGCCGAAACTAGTCTATGGTTGCGGTTGTACATATTTTCAATTTTAAGCACGTTTAACTGTTTAGTTACAGAACATTTAATTGGTCATTTGTCAAAAACTAGATGAAAGTAAAGTCACGCCGAGGACGTTTGTATCTATGGATGTTGCGATGCAACCCGTGATACAAGCTTTGCCTCATCTACGTGAACTTTGCAATTGCAGTCTAATTTTCATTAGATTCTAATGAAATTAGATTTCAATTGCATCGTAATAAACTTGTATATATTCGTATATACAAGGCTTATTATCTCAGCAGATTTTGATATTTGAAAAATTTTCGTTTTCCAAAAAACTTGGGATTACTTTTAAATCTGACCTTTTAAATGGCAGGCATTAAAAAGGAGTAAGTTTAAACCGAAAAGCTTTAAAACAAAAAAAATTGAAATTAAGAAGCATTCTTAAGTTTAAAGCATAAACATGGAATTTTCGGTAATCAGGGAGTCAAATTTCGAGTCAAAATTTAATATTAGCTAAAAATCCTGAGTTTTAACACGAAATTTCGAGAGAAAGAAGCCTTTAACCTTTTTGTAATGTACGAAATACTAACATGGCTGATGACTGTGCCCCCCCATAAAGCGCAGGCCCGTGGGCATTTTTCCCCTTTGCCCCCTCTTTCTGCGGATCAGGATATAGTATCTTACATACTGTTGCGGGCTTATCGGTTCCAATGATTATTAACACTTGTTGTATAGTACCCCTTTTATTTTCAAACTAAACTTGGAACACTAAAACTGAATAATTAACTCACTTATTGACCTCTAACTACTAACTCACTAATTAACTACACTGACTGACTGAGTCTAACTGAGGGAAAGCTAACCGGGCTTTTATATAGATATCTGGTTCGGGTTCTAGAAGTTTTCAGCAGATAAGGCTTATCATTTGCCGACATTTCTGGAACTGTCGTTTGCTTCATTATCGCGGCCGCTTTCCTTTATCAGATCTTTCTAGAAAATTTCCTTAAGTTCTAAATTCCATAATTACATTTCGTTACAATACATTAAAGAATGAGCCTATACTTCATTGTACATTTATTTTAAAAAGCAAAGATTACAAAATAACCCATATCCGATATTAATAAAATAAAAATTGAAACTTTGGGTTTGTCAATATTTTTCCCTATTTCCCTATTTAAAAAAAAACTTTAACGCCCAGCAAAAATACAATTCCGACAGCAAGTAAAATATAAACAGATGAAATAGCAAGTGATGGATACATTTGAGTACACTAGAAGTAAAACTCTAATCTAACCTAAAACTTGTAAACTAAAATTTTATGATTAAAGTTTTTTTTTCGTAAATCGTATTTATTTGTCGTCTCTAAATCTACCATCATCAATTGTGGGTGAAATTTGCGGACACTCCTCCTTTCTAACATTTTTCAACATTAAAATGAAAAATTATGGTAAAAACGTGATAATCTTCGTAAAGATAGATTGAAAAATAGTGATAATGATAATGAAACTATTTTGCCTTTGCGGCAAGCCGGCGTGTCCCAGAATGTGTGCCGCCGATAATACAAAGTTGGCATGAGTGTATTGTTTAGGGAATATCCGTACTTAGTAATGTAAACAAAAAGTTGAACATTTTCCTTCAACTTGTGGGAAAACAATGTCAGGCGGAGCCGTAACACAATAAAGACAAACACTTAAGCAAGTTGGCCAGGCAACATTTGACAAACGGTAGTTGTAGTCGGCAAACACATGACTCGCCCCGTAGCCGGGTTGAACATTTCCCGGGGGTGTAGTGCCGCCTCGGAGGGGTTACGGGAGGGGTCCCGGTCGTGTTCTACACGTCAAATGACCACTTTACACCAATGTGAACCTTAATGATGAAATATGTCCCCGGTGGGATCGTTGAATCATTGGAATTCTACCGTGCCCGAGATAGATGGCCAGCGTACGTCTCTAATCTATTGTTACGGGGTCTCGACTAAACGCGATAAAGCAGCTTTTACGTCGACCTTCTTTTTATTTTTATGGTTGTTTAAAAATATGAAGCACGATAAAAGTACGCTTTTGCGGTACGTTTTAGGCCTAAAGTCGTGATCCTTTACATTTTCGGGACGTTAATATTGCAGGGCCGCAGGATTTATGTCACAGCCGGACAACCTGCAATATACCGACAGTGTGTGTGCGTTTTATAACGTAAATGGATTTTGTGTTCACATGCTAATCCCTTTACTTTTTTTTTTATAAGATCGCCCATTGTCGTGGTGAAGCCGGGTGGACACTTGCCCCTTCTGGCTCATATAGTCAAACGCAGAAAGTATATGTACACAGCTTTGAGGACTTTTTGTGGAAATTCCAATTTTCTTTTTAAATTAGTCATTTTTTCGAAATGTTGTTCTCAAAATTCGTCCTCCTAGATATTTTGACTTAATTTGCAAAGTTTATCTTTTTCTCGAAATTTGAGCTTGTCTTGAAAATATACACTTTTTTGCTTGAACGTTTTTTGCAATTTCGACTTCATTTTCAAAATTGGTCATTCTTCCAAAATTTTTCTTTTACTAAGAATTCAGCTTTTTTGACAATT